>CM035172.1:93743378-94343378 GCA_020205615.1 Panax quinquefolius | reverse complement strand
CTTTGTTTTGTAGAGTAAAATTCAAGAATGATCGGAAGAATATTTCCATGAAAAGATCTTTGGATGAAACGCAAATATCAAGGATATTCTACTAATTTCATAAAGTATAGAAGTCAAAGTTTTAACCAATTTGGGTATAATAAAGAATGGAATAACAAAAGAAATCACCATGCATGCGGTACTTGCATGACATGCAGGTTATTCCAATAGAATAATAATAACGGAACCGGTCGGTGAAATTCACACCGCAAGCGGGATGATCCAACGAATAATAAATCTTTGAATAATAAACAATGGAACCGGTCCTGTAAAACACACGACGGATATATTCCAAATGAGAATAATAAATGCGGAATAATAAACAATGGAACCGGTCCCAAAACACATGCACGGGATATTCCAACGAATAATAAAGAATGGAATAACGTAAGAAGATCACCAAGTATAGGGGATTCAAGCGTATCAAAGTTATTCCAACGAATAAATAAGAATGGAATAACATAAGGATTTCACCAAGTATAGGGTATCTGCGTATCTGAGGTTATGTATAGGGTATACCACTTTTACAAAAGTTATTCCAACAAAATAATAATGAATGGAATAATGTAAGTTCTCTTCATGAATAAGAAAGAATAACACCCTTACGAATTACAACAAATAATACCCCTTACCTTAGAAGAACCGAATATTGGAAAAGTGAAGTAGCGAGAATACTTTTCTTCTTTCTCTCTATAGTTTCTCTCTCTAGAGTTTCAATGAATTGAAAGAAAATAATGAAGGAATGAGCTTCTATTTATAGGAAAATAGAATGCATAGTAATTAATCCATGAAACGGTCTGAGATTGATTTACTTTAATCTGACGGTCCATATTTAAAGCAAAATCTTTTAAATAAAATATCATATATTCTATTTATATAAAAACATTTTACTATGCAAACACTATGCAACACTATGCAAAAACACTATGCAACACTATGCATAATAAAATATAATATATTCTATTTATAGAATAACTTTAATAAAGTATTCATTTTATATATAAAGATATTTACATTTTTATTACGTTAATAATACGAATAAAACAAAAGTCGTTATTATCGCTATAATAATTCATATTATTAATCGACAATAATGGAATCAAACCGAGTGACTTCTCACATAAGCATCAATAATCAATACCGTGTGCTTTCTACGCAACCACACGACATTCTTACTTTTACTACCGAGTAGTTCAACAAGATCAACAATAAAACTTCCGCCATTATTTCAATAAAATATTTTTGTCGTTTTCTCAATCCGAAAATAATTACATTGTAGGGTCCACCAATGATTGAGTAGTGTATGCGAATATTCCTCGCTAAACCGAATATTCTCCACCAATCGAATATAATATAACCACTTGCATACTTTGCAAAATTTATAAATACTACCCACAACTATAATATTATCTCAAATTCACACCATAATATTAAAAATTATTTCGACAAAATTTAAATCTTTATTGATAAAATCTGGGGTCTCACAACTTACCCTGATCAATCTGCTAATTATATAAACGATCTAAAGCAATACATGTAAAGTACATGTGTCAGGCTACAAGCTGGTTACAAAACCACCATCAAACAAAATTAAATATGTCAGATCTGGGCCGTTAAAAAGGCTGCCAGACACGATTTTAAACTTTCTAGGTTACACAGATTTCATCCGATCAAGCTCGGTCAATGGTCTTTGACCATGAATAACAGACGATCTAGACCTCGAATGGCTATACTACCACTTGAAGATGAAAGACCGTATACCAGACTACTAATACAAAAGATCAAGCAACAAAAATCATAAACATACACGGATTTGTGGCGTCTGACATTAGTTTGTAAAACCACAAATCGTGTTCTTGACAGTTTTGGAAAAACTCGATTTTAAAGCATTTTGATGTTATGTATATATGTTTGATCATCATAGATCAACATAAAACATTCTCTAGCAAAGATCTAAACACATAACCACAAAATATTTCTTAACAACAAAGATCAAAAATCAATTTAGGTTTATACCTTCTAGCTTTCCAATCCTTGATCTATACTCTCCAATCTGATTTTGGGTTTCTAGTGTTTATTTTGTGACAGAAATACTTGCTAAATTCGGAGGTCTTGAGTAAGAGAGAGTTGGTGAGAGCTAGGTTGGCCAAATGAGCAAATTAATGGACTTTCTCTCTCTTATAACATATATATATATATATATATATATATATGATTATATGTTGCTTGGATCTGAAAATTTCGGCTGATTTGGCTAGAGTTTTGTATCACCAAGTCAATGTAGTGGTTTACCAACTAAAGTTACTAGCAATTATACAAGTTACCATTTAAAGAAAATGAAAAAGGGTATTTTAGTCATTTGTAAAATAAATTTAATGGCAATCTTGACAATTGCACAAACCCTTAGGGTTTAACCCTTAGGTTCTAACCCTTAGGTTTTACATTATTAGTTGCTAAAAATTTCTAATTAGGGTTTTAATTAGAAAAATAAAATTTCTAAATTACAATTAGGGTTTGTAAAATAGAAATTAATATAACTAAAATATAATTAGGATTTTCTAATCATATTAAAGTTTAATAAACACATTAGGCTTGCCAATTAGGATTAGGGTTTCCTAATTAGGGTTTAGGATTCCCGAATTTAAAATTAGGGTTTCTCGAATTTTGATTAGGGTTTTTAACTGCGCATTAAGGTTTCTAATTCTGAGATTAGGGTTTCTAATCTCTTATTAGGGTTTATAAATTTTAAACCTTATCCGATCAATCATTAATCAAAATCTCTATACAGTACAAACATGTACATATCAAAATAATTATTTAATTATATTTTCTATCGAATCCCTTTTTAGAAATTAGGGTTAGGGTTTCTAAAGCTGTTAAGCATAACTTTACTCTAATTTTATTAGTCAATACACAAATTGACATTCTCAATACACGTATCATAGATACTTGTCACAAAAATGATAATCACTATTAATATTAATTAAAAAAAATTATTTATAAAATTTTGATTATTCGAAATCCTGGGTTGTCACAGTACCTGCAGCTCCCCTAGGTGAGTCCCACCCCTCTGGCTCGGTCTAATTCGAGTTGTAAATGAGGTCTCACAAGTTCAAACAGCCAAATCAGGAGAAAAGATGCTACGCGATTGAGCGGAAAAGCTGTGACACCCCCAAATTCGGGTCTCTTTCAACCCGACAGATGGTGCTCCACGGTGCTACCGTTCACACAAACATTCAATTGAAAAAGCCACAAAAAAACGAATCTGTCTTATATATAATCCAAAATAATACTACCATTCCCCAGGTTCTTTATAACCGTTAAAATTGTTCTTATCAGAATATCAAATATTATCATTACAAACCTATACTATTACATAGGTATGCTACAAGTTCGATTTAGCCTTCACTTTATCCTTGTCGAATTCTTTGGTCATATCGTCTAAGCTGCAATCATAAGGTTCAAGCAAATGTGAGCATAACAAGCTCAGCAAGTACAACAATTTCATTTTTAAAAGTATGCTTGAAACATAGGAATCGTATATCTTCAATAACTGGATGATAGTTACGAAATACTATTAATAATTCAAAATAACTTTCCTTTTTTCCTTCAAAACGTTTTGCAATAACAATATTCCGTAAATCATCAATTCTAGTTCAAGACGTGAACATCTTATAGTTTCTTTGAAAAGGACAACCCGGCACGAAGTCCGTATGTCTGGCATAGCTTATGAGTACATATAGGTGATCAGCCTATAGTACCCTATGTTGATCAACACTACATCCATTTAACGTGTATACGTTTAAGTTGTGGCAACCTCACGTGCCCATCGAATAATCGATGAAAATATATTTGTTTATACATATTCAGGCTTACCTTGAATTCGTACCAAAGGTATAAGACCCCAAATTTTATGAAATAAAAGTATTCAATTTTTCTATTATGGTAAATGGTTAAATTGATAAAAGGTTAAAGTTAAGGGTGATATGTGAAAATTTTTCAAAGTAGACAAGTTGTCATAAAATACCCGGTTACTATTCACTATAGTATTGTTCACTCGAGTATTTGGAGCACTTTTTGTGTCGGGGTACTATTCACAGGTTACTATTCACGGGTTACTATTCACCTAAATTACTATTCACCCGATATTATTCACTCGGGTATTTAGGATATTTTTTGTGTCGGAGTACTATTCACGAGTTACTATTTACGGGTTACTATTCACCCGATTACTATTCACTCTAGTATTGTTCACTCGGGTATTTGGGACACTTTTTGTGTCGGGGTACTATTCACAGTGTACTATTTCCGAAGTACTATTCACGGGGTACTATTCACCCAAAAAATATATTTCTTTTCGGTCTAAATCATTTTTGGGTACAATATTATTCCATGAGGAGATGTGCTAATTTTTCAGACCGTTGGTTGAAGATATAATAGTAAATCAATATGGACTATTGGTGAAAAGTTATAATCGTAAATCAATATGGATCGTTGGTTTAAAGTTTTAATAGTAAAATCTTTTTATATAAAACAGAATACTTTTATAAAGTTATTCTATAAATAGAATATATTATATTCTATTATGCATAGTGTTTTTGCATAGTAAAATCTTTTATATAAAAATGAATACTTTTATAAAGTTATTCTATAAATAGAATATATTATATTTTATTATGCATAGTGTTGCATAGTGCTGCGTAGTGTTTTGTATAGTAAAATATTTTTATATAAAATGAAATACTTTTATAAAGTTATTCGCTTTTATTAGATTATAAATAGAATATATTATATTTTATTTAAAAGATTTTGCTTTAAATATGGACCGCCCGATTAAAAGTAAATCAATCTGGACCATTCATGAATTAGTTACTATGCAGTCCATTCTCCTATAAATAGAAGCTCAGTCCTTCATAATTTCTTACGAATTCACTGAAACTCTAGAGAGAGAAACTATAGAGCGAGTTCTTCCTCTATAATCTTAAGCATATTTCTTTAGAGTTTAAGAAAGCTTTGAGCGTAGTGCAAGTTTTCTTCGAGTATATCCTCGCCCTACCAGTCGGAATACTCTTCTTTCAAATGTAAGGGATATTATTTGTTGTACTCGTAAGGGGTATTCTTTCTTTCGTATTCATGAAGAGAACTTATGTTATTCAATTCTTTATTATTATGTTGGAATAACCTGTCTATGCGAAGTACCGCATACATGGTGAAATTCTTCTATTATTCCATTCTTTATTATTATGTTGAATAACTTTGTCTATGCTCTGGTACCGCATACATGGTGAAATTCTTCTATTATTCCATTCTTTATTATTATGTTAGAATAACTTTTGTTTATGCAATCTTTGCATACATGGTGAAATTCTTCTGAATTCCATTCTTTATTATTCATTGGAATATCATGTTCAGATGTATTATGCCCGACACGGTTCCATTATTTATTATTCATTTGGAATATCCTCATGCGTAGCTTTTACGGATGACCCGATTCCATTATTTATTATTCTATTGGAATATCCTGTTTGTGCGTTCTGCGCAACCGACCGAATTCCGTTATTTATTATTCGTTGGCATAACCTTTGCCTATTCGATTATCGCATGCTGGTGATTTCTTTTGTTATTCCATTCTTTATTATATTCAAATTGGTTAAAGTTTTGACTTCTATACTCCATGAAATTAGTGGAATATCCTTGATATTTACGCTTCATCCAAAGATCTTTTCATGGAAATATTCTTCCGAGCATTCTTGAATTTTACTCTACAAAGCAAAGATCCTCGTTGACAATTTGGGCGTTATTGGTTCTGGTTAAATTAATTCTTGAACTTGTTTTATTGAATTATTATGTCATTGTCATCATCCTCATGTTTATATTATGTTAAAAAGTCATATGTATTTTGTAATGCATAGATGGACTTGGTATGATTATGACCGAGGATTATTCGGTATAATCATGGCCGTAATGTTACAAATGATGTGAAAAAAATCTTCATTGGCCCGTGGTGCATTAATGGGCGCTTTGGTATGATTATGGCTATGGATTCTCTTGACCAAGGTGCAAAGATGAATTGTTTTATGGCATGATCGGACCGTTGATGAAAACACGATTATCTTTGGCGTAGTGCATGGATAATTCGTGGTCATGATACTTAAAGAATATCCTTGGCACATAGTGCGGGGATGATTTGATGATGTGGATTATTTATTAAAAGTCGAGTCTCAAAGAATAAAAGTGATGAAAAACCTTTTAAATCATAGAAGATAGTAGATTTTATTCTCTACTTGACTCTTCTAATGGATTGCTTGTTCCGCTGCAGTTACACTTGATGTTTATTATATTTTATAAGTATAATACCGTTGAAGGCTAATGATAAATTATTCTGCATTATCTTAGTCATGATATTTCTTACTGGGCTAGTTGAGCTCACCCTTTTGCTTTCATTGTTCTCTTGAGAAATGAGAACGTAGCGAGGGACTAGTCGGGAACAGTGATGGTCCTAGATGGTGCATTAGTAGTCCTCACTATTCTGCGTGAAATAGTGTGATAATAAATGTAATGAGGACCCCATTGAGTTTGTATATTGTCTAGATGACAATATTTGTATTAAAACTCACAGCATATGTTTAGTCGTATTTTACACGATTGTTGAATAATTAAGTTATATTTGAATTTTGTACCATGTATCTGGCGACTTAAAATGGGTGATGTATACCTATTTTGGGGGTGTCACAAAAGGATTGGCATAGGATAGCGTTAGCAATTCTATATTGAAAGACTTGTAAACAAACCAATCGACTTATCAAGATTAGTCTAGCCGAGTTAAAACGGGCATCGACTCTTTCTTTAAAACCATACATGCATCTCATAACTTGAATCATTTGAAAACCTGACTAACATGAAGGTTAGACAAGGGATTAAGAAAAACTTGCCTTCAGCATCTGCTACCGAATAATTACGTTTCCTTTGAGTCTTTACAGTCTCTACAACACATAATCACATAACATACCATATTAGGTCATAAATGAACATACTTGGTTCCTAAAGAATCTTACCCTTCTTCTCAATCTAATCCCGTATTAGATTTGTTATTTATTGGTTCCGGCTTTCCGTCATTCTTTTACATCGTCCTTACCAACTTCGTTCTCTTATAACACTTAAGTGAAATTATTTCATTAATACAACTCGGTTCGAGTTAATCATCTTTCCTTACGGCTTATTAATGTCCTTACGTTTATTAATCGAAACTCGATCGTCATTGGTTATGTATACTTATTACATATAGTTCACGTTCATCTTCAATTGACTTTCTTTAACCCTAAGTGATCATACTTGGGGTTTAATTATAACGTAATAATGTTTGATTAAGTCCCTTAGTTTGTTACTAACCAATTTCCTTTCATCTCGTACTTGTAAAAAAATTTCATTGTCGAAGTTTTAGGGTTGGTATTTGCGGATGCTGCGGCTATTGAACTATGTGCCCGTGTCGCGACGTCGCTTTATTAGGGCTTGGAGACCAGGACTCGTGACGTGGCGCGAGTCCTGTCATAAAGAAGTCGTCATATTGCGGCATGAGTTTCTAGATGCTGAAGCTCACTTTGGCGCTGCGGCGTGACTTACCTTGCCTTGATCGGCCATGCCATGCCACATGCTCGACACCGAAAAAATTTTCTGAAATTTTCTTTTAGTGAGATTCCCGGCTTCGTAACTTCTTCGTTATAAGTTCGAATTGGTTCGTTCAAGAGCCTACGGTTCGCAAATCACGTACTCTACGTGGTCAAGCAAGAATTTTATCTATTTGACTTCATTTGCTAAAATTCCACCTATTAGTCCACTTTTAACGAAAACGATAAACGTTCATGAACGTTCAACGCTCGTTTCTTCATTCTAAGTCGGAATCCGACCATTTTTGAGTCTGTAACTCTATAATGACAAATATGACTTGTCTCCATTGAAAACCAATGTTTCCAAGCTCAATATCAAAATTCGACTTCCATTCCAAGAATTTCACGAATTCGACGATCGTGGTCTAATCGTGTGAATTCCGGCGAAACTTCGTTACTTGAGATTTTTAAACCATTTCACTTGGATTCAATCCATTATACTATCATCTTGACATATATGCTTCATTAACTTATAAACATGATAAGTTATTACTAGTTTATTGCGAATTTATGACTTATGAAAATATCAATTACTTATATTTTCATTTCTCAAAACTTATGACTTCTTTTCTCATGATTTCCTATGGTTTCAATCTTTTAACCACCATCTTTGCTTCTTATTATCATACCATCTTTTTAAGAGAACATATGAAAAGTTCATATAAGTTCCTTATGAATTCATAACTTATTCTTGGTTTGGATTTCTTAATCATTACGTATACGGCTTATTAAGACTTAAGCCTTTGATTCATCATTCCTTAGCATATTAGTTCTACTAATACCCCCTTCTCTATCTATTGAAGAGAAAGAGAATCATGGTTCAAGATGGCTTACCCTTAATGAGCACTTGACTAAGCTTTGATCTTCTTCTTGCTAACTCTTCTTCTTCCTTCTTGCTTATTTGAATAATGAAAGACTAACTTATGCTAACTTATTCTCTCAACCAAATAAGCTCTCAACTTATAAGTGGGATGAAATGAAAACAACCTCCAAATGAATGCACAAGCTCCCTATTTATAGAAATTCCTAGATGAGGGTATAAGGGACATAAAGCCACTCCACCTCCTTAATCACCTCCTTACTATTCATTGTTTTGCCCCTAAGTAAACTTGGCCTCCACACAAAATACTTGGCCACCAAATCACTTAGCCATTAAGTTATCTTGCTCCCCACAACACTTGATCATCACACTTACTTAATCATTAAGTATTCTTGCTAATCACATATATGCACTTTGTGTGATCACCACACTAACTTAGCCTTTAAGTTTACTTGATTAGCTCATCAATTTCTTGTCCACCACTTTGGACTATCCATGGTTTGCCCCATGGTTTTAAACCATCCCCTAACCTATTGAATTATAGCTTGGGCCTTTAACTTAATTAACTTAACCTAATCATTTGGGCTTGCATTAAATTGCTTTGGGCTTGTAATTAAACAAACATTGGGCTTACATTAATAAACTCACATTGGACTTAACCATCCAATACTTGGGCTCACATAATACTTAACAAATCCTACCAATTCCTTTCTTCTGGCTTAAAGCCTTATAACATATATTATACGTATAATTCTCGTATTCTAACTCGTATACTAATTCCACATATACGACATACCATTATTCGTACGTACTCATATAATACCTCATATAGTATTCGTATTCCTTACCTCGTACAATACCTACGTATTATACAATCATCGTTTAATTCATTAATCATATTTCTTTTCCTTCTCGTAAATCATTTTCCTTAAACGTTAGGTTTTAAGTCCACATGCGAAATATTACGTTTTCCATAACTGAAATATTATTAGATATTCCATCTCACCTCGATATTCTATCGTTACGTATTTCTCGGAAGTACAAAAATAATTCCCGAACAGAAATGGGTGAATAGTGTTTTTCGGAAAATTTCTCGAAAAACTTTTATTTTCGTCTTGGAAATTCAAACACTTTAATTCTACCACGTAGCCAAAATCTTATGATGTTCTGACATTTCTAGGTCAGAGAACGACGTTCGATTAGCTTTCTCCATAAATAATCAATTAAATTCATTTAATAAAAATAAAAATTTAATTCTCAAAAATCTGATTTTCTCGGGCGTTACATTCTTCCCTCCTTATAAGGATTCTGTCCCCAAAATCTCGCTAATAATACCTATACCACAGAGGATAATTTTCTTTTATTTTAATCTCAAGTTCCCACAATACTTCTTCGACATTGGGGTTCTTCCATTTCACCTTCATCGAAGGTATTATCTTTTCACACATGACTTATCACTTCCTGTTAACAATTTGAGTTGGAAGTTAAACACTTACTAACACAGTTCGCTATCTTTATATAATCTCAGTTATCCTTTTAACTCGGACTTATGTGGAACTCAAATTCCTCCCTCAAAATAAGACTATACTTAGTCTTCTACTTATCATGCATCATCTTCTTCATTCACTTGTACTCCTCGTTACCTAATTGTACTTAATTGACTCGGTCTATTAATGTGGATTGAGTCTATATTTTGAATAACATTTCTATCGTTTCATTCTGTAATTTAAATTCTAACTCCATTCCCGCCATCTCTGTTATTAACTCATTCTGAGTCGTTAACATCGATAGTTTTCCTTACCCTTCCTACTTAACGCCTCGGCTTCTACGTTTACCTTCCTTGAATGATATAAGATATCCCAGTCCTCTCTCTACTTCATATTCAACTCCTTCTGTGTGGAGATATATCTCAGACTCTTAGAGTCCTTGTATATCTCACTTTTCTCCCCGTATAATTACTATCTTCAGATTTTTAATTCAAAAACTACAACTGCCAATTCTAGATCATAAGTAGGATAGACCTCCTCATAATCCTCTAATCGGGCGTGATGCATACACAATGACATTGCCATGATATAAGAGCACTTGAATCATGTCATCTATCACGAACATTGAGATACACTATAAAATTCCCTCAGTATCATCTAATAAAGACAATCTGAGTGTCGTAATTAACCTTTCTCTTAAATCTGTGACGCTAATGGTACCTCCTCTTTCTTTCTTACTTCCAACCGACTATACCCCGTACACAAATCTATCTTTGGAAAAATTCTTTGCCCCTCTCAATGACCAAATAGATCATCGATCACGGGCCATGAGTATTTATTATTAATCGCTAACTTATTCCTCCTACGATATAGTCGATACATAAACCGTAACGACTCCTCCTCTTCCATAACACCAACCTAACTTGCGTCATGGTTCGAAACCAATAATAATGTCATTTGTATTTTATTATCAGTAAATTACTACCTTATATTTTACGAGAAAACTAAAGGTTCACACTTTTCTTATAACAATTTATTATAGTTCTATGGTTAATCAACCCATTCATACCGAGAATTTCCTCAAATCCTCTCGACATTAATTGAAACTTATCTACCGATACTTGCTTACTTCTATTATTCATGAAACCATTTCCACGAATATAATCAACAAAAATTAATTCCTCCTCCTCTATCTTAATGTTTTAAAGGTATTTATAATCCCTTCCAGACAGACTCCTAGATAAGTCTTTCCACATGTCTTACACACCTCGATCCTTCACTTAGGATCCCCTTGTCCCACTTCAGTATTCCCAGAGTTAAACATTTCTGTCTCTTTGGCATACTGCCACTACCATTCTCTACCTTGGTTCCTCCCTCTCTCTTGCTCTCATCTTTTCCCTCTATGTGGTATTGAGTCTACAACTCACTATCACCTTATGCTATAATCACCTTCTCCAGAATGATCCCATAGGAAACACTTTAGATCACCAAAATCCCACTATAGAGTGAGGGTTTCAGGCCCTGCTCCAACCTACGAGCCTTCACCTCCTCCGTGTCCACTTGATGTGAAATAAACCTTGCCAATTCATTTGAATTTGGTCGCGTACTGGGGAAATATCATATCCTCTTGCTTAAGTTCTAAGAATTCAATCTCTATCCTCCCTCACATATTTGTAGGGAAATAATTCTCAAAGAAAACCTTCTTGAATTGTTTCCACGTTACCGCATCTGTTCTAACCCCACCCTGGTGAGCCTTCTACCAAAAGTTGGCTTCACTCTTCCTCGTGTAAGTAACAAAAGAAAACTTCTGCATCTCACCTACGCTTGTAATAACAAACGCCTTCTCTATTTTTTTTACCCCGGTATGGGCCTCGATTGGGTCCGTCGTTCCTTTGAACTCCGGCAGACCTATGCTTTTAAACTCTTTAAAGGTAATCGTTCTAGCTACCTTAGGTTTCGCGGGTACTCTACCCCCGATTTGGGTAAATGCAGCCGTTAATAACTTAATGAACTCTTGCATAGGGTTCTTTTGACCCCATTAATTATCATTATGCGATTCCGCTTCCTTATTACGTTATCTTCTCCCTGGCGACATTTTTAGATTAAATAAAATTTCATTATTATCTATTTACTTACTTCGTTATAAATCGCCACATACCAAATCGCATCATAACAAATCATTTCCATGAAAACTTCATTATATTCATATGCTTCTTTATAGTTTGAAACTATTTACAATTTATTTTCATAGACAAAAGCTATTACATTTTCTATCCCGCAATTGAACTTCACAAAAGTTGGGATTTACAAAAAGACTACCCTTTAAAAGAGGGTTTTACGTCACTACACACATATTTATAACTCTAGACTTCTAATAATGCATAACAGCATCCTCGTGTTTCTCATTCGCAATCATTGCTACAGTATCCCGACTAATCATATGACGAGTTTGTCCTGACTCAATGGAATAACAAGCAACCTTCAGCTTGAAATCCTTATGTGCACTCTCATGGAAGTAAGAAATCCGTGCTATCTTCCGGTTCTTCTCCCCCAGTTCTCTACGAAGCTCATCGGCCTCTGCCTTATAATTCCTATCCTGCTCTGCCATAAGCACCTGCTTATCGTGCTCTAACTCAAAATCTGCTTCTGCAGACATCTTAGCTTCATGGAGATAACTAATCTCTTCACTCTGAATATGCATAACTGTACCCAGTTGCACAATCCTGTCAAGCGCTGCCAGATACAACGCTTCCATTGCATCTGAAGGTGATGACTCCAGTGTAGGTACCACCGTAGAAATCGATGTTACCTCTCTTTCTTCCTCCCCATCATTCATCATACTAAGATATGACGCTATATCCATCTCTCCCTCGGAGTAGTCTTCCTCAGAAAAGAACTCCTCTGCCTTCGACTCCTCTAAAATCACTAATGGTACCTTCGCCACCGGTATAGGTACAGACTCTACTTGGTTCATAAGCTCTTCGCTCACCACGTGTATATCTCTATACATCAAACTATCGATCGACATCCTACAATAACACATATGTTGATTAGTACATAACACACAATAATATAAGCACAAATCACATTTAATTTATTTAGGGTTACTTTCCATCTTTTAAATCTTTTGATACTGAGTTTCCTCAATACCTTATTGACTCATTCAACTC
The DNA here is from genome assembly GCA_020205615.1 of Panax quinquefolius. NCBI lineage: Eukaryota > Viridiplantae > Streptophyta > Magnoliopsida > Apiales > Araliaceae > Panax > Panax quinquefolius. The sequence goes on along the minus strand of CM035172.1, from coordinate 94,330,198 downwards.
AAGTAAAACTTAAGTTTTTTTTTCTTCCTTCGGACTTCTCTTCCTTAACGAGATTATGAGCCTAAGGTTCTTCCCCCCTTAAGTTTTATAACCTAATGCTTTGATACCAACTGTGATGCCCCCAAATCCGGGTCTCTTTCAACCCGATAGATGGTGCTCCACGGTGCTACAGTTCACACAAACATTCAATTGAAAAAGCCTTAAAAGAACGAATATGTCTTATATATATTCCAAAACAATACTACCATTCACCAGGTTCTTTATAACCGATACATTTGTTCTTGTGATAATATTAAATATTATCATTACAAATCTATACAATTACATAGGTACGCTACAAGTTCGCTTTAGCCTTCACTTTATCCTTGTTGAATTCTTTGGTCATATCGTCTATGCTGCAATCATATGGTTCAAGCAAGTGTGAGCATAACAAGCTCAGTAAGTACAACAATTTCATTTTTAAAAGCATGCTTAAAACATAGGAATCGTATATCTTCAATAACTGGATGATAGTTACGAAGTACTATCAATAATTCAAAATAACTTTCCTTTTCCTTCAAAACGTTTTGCAATAACAATATTTCATAAATCATCAATTCTAGATCAAGACGTGAACATCTTATAGTTTCTTTGAAAAGGACAACCCAGCACGAAGTTCGTATGTCCGGCATAGCTTACGAGTACATCTAGGCGATCAGCCTATAGTACCCTATGTTGATCAACACTACATCCATTAAACGTGTATACGTTTAAGTTGTGGCAACCTCACTTTCCCATTGAATAATCGATGAAAATATATTTGTTTATACATATTCAGGCTTACCTTGAATCCGTACCAAAGGATTGGCATAGGATAGCGTTAGCAATTCTATATTGAAAGACTTGTAAACAAACCAATCGACTTATCAAGATTAGTTTAGCCGAGTTAAAAAGGGCATCGACTCTTTCTTTAAAACCATACATGCATCTCATAACTTGAATCATTTGAAAACCTGACTAACATGAAGGTTAGACAAGGGATTAAGAAAAACTTGCCTTCAGCATCTGCTACCGAATAATTACGTTTCCTTTGAGTCTTTACAGTCTCTACAACACATAATCACATAACATACCATATTAGGTCATAAATGAACATACTTGGTTCCTAAAGAATCTTACCCTTCTTCTCAATCTAATCCCGTATTAGATTTTTTATTTATTGGTTCCGGCTTTCCGTCATTCTTTTACATCGTCCTTACCAACTTCGTTCTCTTATAACACTTAAGTGAAATTATTTCATTAATACAACTCGGTTCGAGTTAATCATCTTTCCTTACGGCTTATTAATGTCCTTACGTTTATTAATCGAAACTCGATCGTCATTGGTTATGTATACTTATTACATATAGTTCACGTTCATCTTCAATTGACTTTCTTTAACCCTAAGTGATCATACTTGGGGTTTAATTATAACTTAATAATGTTTGATTAAGTCCCTTAGTTTGTTACTAACCAATTTCCCTTCATCTCGTACTTGTAAACATTTTTCATTGTCGAAGTTTTAGGGTTGGCTGACTGCATACCGGCTATTACACTACTGTGTCATAACTGTGCATTACGCTTTATTAGGACTTGGAGACCGAACTCATTGCGGTGCTAGTCCTCAGTTAAAAGGTCACGCTGCAAATGTGAGTCTCTGAAAAGTGAAGCTCACTTTACGTATTAGTCAGGATGATTACTTACCTTACTTTGGTATGGCCAGCCACATTTCTGATGCTTCAAAGAAGATAGAAAAATTTTGAAATTTTCTTTTAGTGAGATTCCCGCCCAGTAATCTCTTCGTTATAAGTTAGAATTGGTTCGTTCAAGAGCCTATGGTTCACAAATCACGTACTCTACGTGGTCAAGCAAGAATTTTATCTATTCAACTTCATTTGCTAAAATTCCACCTATTAGTCCAATTTTAACGAAAACAATAAACGTTTGTGAACGTTCAACACTCGTTTCTTCGTTCTAAGTCAGAATCTGGCCATTTTTGAGTCCGCAACTCTATAATGACAAATATGACTTGTCTCCATGGAAAACCAATGTTTCCAAGCTCAATATCAAAATTCGACTTCCATTCCAAGAATTTCACGAATTCGACGATCGTCATCTAATCGTGTGAATTCCGGCGAAACTTCGTTACTTGAGATTTTTAAACCATTTCACTTGGATTCAATCCATTATACTATCATCTTGATATACATGCTTCGTTAACTTATAAACATGATAAGTTATTACTAGTTTATTGCGAATTTATGACTTATGAAAATATCGATTACTTATATTTTCATTTCTCATAACTTATGACTTCTTTTCTCATGATTTCCTATGGCTTCAATCTTTTAACCACCATCCTTGCTTCTTATTATCATACCATCTTTTTAAGAGAACATATGAAAAGTTCATATAAGTTCCTTATGAATTCATAACTTATTCTTGGTTTGGATTTCTTATTCATTACGTATACGGGTTATTAAGACTTAAGCCTTTCACTACTAAAAAATCAACCTATAGCTACGATCGTAGGCCCGTCATTTATAAACCAAAAAGACCGTCATTATAGGCTATAGCTACGGTTCTTAACCGTCATTGTAGAAATAGTCGCTAAAACCTATAACGACGGTCTTTTGGCCTATAGCGACGATCGTCGACCGTCGCTATAGGTCATGCCAAAATCGTGTTTAGATGTACATAGCGACGCCGCGACCAAAATCGCTATAGTCCTGTAATATTATAGAACACTATAGCTACGATGTCGATGGATCGCTATAACTTTTATATTTAAAAAAAATTAATAATACAAATTTATTCAACAAACACAAATACAATATAAAATAAAATATAAAAAATATTATATACATCATTTAAAATCTCCATGGCTCTTCTCTTCATACATATAAATTAAATACTATGCTAGAAACTTACAAATACTTATGACCACAACCTACTTCTATAAATGTGGTACATGGCTCCTCTTCATACATATAAATTATCAATCTCCATTGATTTTATTAATGCCAGATACACCAAAGAAAGTGACAAGTCTAATCATTGCTGACCCAAATTTTTCCTAACCATTGCAAGATTGTTAACTCCTCATTTGAAGAAGATGATCTGGTCGCAACATTACAATAAACACCATTTGATAGCTTCTTCCCTAGCTTTTTCGCACCACATAACGATGATTATAGAATGACACTATCTTCCTAGCTTTTACGCACCACATAATGATTATAGAATGACATTATCTTTCTTGATCAAAGGAGGAAGGTCGCATATATTAATAGAATTGCATCCATATCGCAAACAGTTTTCAAGCCAAAAGACAATGTATGATGAGATTTCATTGATAGAAAATAGACTTCTCAAGAAAACTTAAATGAACTGATAAATCAATTGACTTAGCTCAATGTCATAAAACTAAACTCACAAGAAATCCTTTGTATTCAAATGGTCATGAAAAACATATTTACCTCGTGAGATCCAACAAATGAACTGAGAACTGCACTATGGTTTTGCGGTTGCACTTTCATTCAAGGTTTTGAAAAACTTCAAATGTGGTGATGGCAACCGCAAAAGCACACTAACAAAAAAAGGCTAAATGTTTGATACACCACCACAACCATTCCAAGAAGAAGAAACTAACACTAACAAGCTGAACCAAACAATTTAGCTTTGCTTCTATTTTTCTCGAAAAAATGAAATGTGCGTGAGATACTAGAGATTAGAGGCCATACCTACGGTACATCCATAAGAATACCGAAAGTCTGCTGCGGTCGGTCAACAAGCACGTGATACGAAGCTCTTATTTTCCCAAAGATGAGAAATAAAGGCAAAAAAAAAAAAGATGGGGAGGAGGAGAAGCTAACATTAGTCTACCAAAGCCTTTGTTTACTTACAAGCGATATCCTCAAAATAAAAAAAAGCTTGGTAGCAAAAAATACACATCTCAGTAGAATAAAAGAAATACAAACAAAATAATTATAATCAAGCAAAATGTCGGAGCAAGCCTCTTAAAACTATATTTTTTTTAAAAAAAAAAGTAAAAAGAGAGAATTCTGCAGACCAATTAAAGCAAGATGGCATCGAATGAAAATCCAACACAAAGAAAAGGAACACATTAATCATAACCAGAGGAAAAACAAAAAAAATAATTAGAAGAACCTACCTGGTAGATTAAATAGCATCAGAAAACTGTAAAGAGAAATCAATTGACAAATAACTTAAAATGATCTTTTTATCAATCAGATGTTGGGCCAATTGCTTTGAATGTCGACACTGTAAGGATATATATACATCAACTTTACACCTAATAAATCAACTTTAAGGATTATGCCTTTCACGTGTAAAGAAGGGGATGATGACATACACGAACGATGTTTCTAGATGCAAAAGTAACAGGAAGATGAGCTTACTCTTTCTTGGTACATAATCATTACAAAGCAACATATCTAAACTTGAGCTACAAATATGGTGGACAAAGGTAGGATTATTCTTGCTAACTGACATGTATGCAAATTTTCTAATAGATCACAAAACTAAAAATTGATTAGGAAAATCAAGCTCCAAGTAGTTATTGTTGTTCGTAACTTTTGTAGAAAGTGAAATTTGAATCTTTAAATTACTATTTATTATTTTACTGTTGACAATTGAATGGATTTTTAAGGTATTTTTAATCCATTTTTAAAACTAAAAATGGATTTTTAAGGTATTTTTAATCCATTTTTAAGCTTGCACTGCAAATCAATTGAATGATTTTAATAAATCATTGATAAATTATATTATAATAAAAATTAATTGAATTAAAAAAAGAAAGAAAGAAGAAAATACAACTAATTCCTATAATTTTGAGACAACTTCATGCAGTTAAATTCCCTGTTAGATGCACACCAAATATCATAGAACAAATTACTCAGACCATAATCTCAGCAGAACCGACAACATTTAGCTCCATGTAAAAATTGGACAAGAAAATAGTTCTCAAAATAAATTGCCAAGAAGATATGGATATAATTCATGTTACATGTGCAGGTAGTGTCCATTCAAAAATATCCTCGATGCGAGAGAGAGGATGAATATGAAACCAGTTTACCTCTTCTACTCACCTTCACCGTAATAAAGAAACATTTTTAATAGAAATCGGCCATCACCTGTCAAAACCATGTTTTTCCGTTCTCTAATTTCCTGCTTCTCGATATCAAATTGTAAATTGCTTCTTTGGACTCAATAGACTAACACTCTTAACATATACCAAATATTATAGAGTACCTCAGGTGTAAGAAACACCACAACTAATGTATATATCAGCTACGATAGAATGTCATGAACCAAAATTATATATGAAGTTTTTATCTCAGGTGTAAGAAATACAACCACAACTAATGCATATATCAGCTGCGATAGAATGTCATGAACCAAAATTTATGGGCGAACCGAACCTTTATGCTCTTTTTCTTTTTTTCTTCAATGACAAGTGCCCATCTTTCAAACTGTTCACAATACAGACCAAAATTTACACCATGTATAGCAACGAAACGTAAAATTAATATTGCAACGACCAATATTGAGATGACATGTGCTCACCAATCTACACCATCACAATACAGACCAAAATTTATATTGCAATGAAACGTAAAATCATCATAACTCGTATTATAGGGAATAGCAACCTTGTAGTGTATATTAACCAACCTTGTCCTTGAATTTGTTGCTTGAATAGCATTCGACTCCATGATCCAACCCAACGACATGTTGTTAATGTACTCCTCTAGTTTATCCTTCAACAGAGGGAGCTCGAGAAACAAGTGGTTTGTATCACGAATGCATGGGGTGTTCGACAAACTGTATACAAAGTATGGTTAAATGATTTGAAATACATATGAAGTCGAAAAAAAGAAAAAATTTATACCACCAATGAATTTCGGTTTTGACGTGTGGAGAAGCAAACTAAAATGGGCGATCTCTCAAAACCTCCTTGTATCCAGAGCTTCATGTATTTTTTATGGCATCCGAATATGAATTGAGGCCTTGCACTCACCAACATACTGAGTATACCGTCCCTAACTTGTGCAATGGCCTATTCGAAATTATGAGATATTAGAAGGCGATACAATAAATTGTATACGCCTTTAAGATAATCATTTCTTACCAAAGACATGAAAATTTTAAAATTGTCATTTGTATAAATTCTCCGAGTCATGCTAAATTTGGTTGCCAATTAGTCTAACACCTAGGTCTTAAATTGCAATTAGCATCAATGTGTAGTATTAAATCAAATGCCATTCATGAAATTTTATCTAATGGCAGACTAGAATTAGGAAACAGAGGGAAAATGCAACAATATCATTGTCAACAACATAGGAAGAGACACAATTGTATTTATTTTTCCTTCTTAGTGCAACACAGTTTATCAACAACACTAATTTAACAGTTTAAGTCCAGAAAGTAGGGGGAAAATGTAAAATGGGAATAGAGAGAAAAGTGAAGAAGATGACACTAAATAATTGTCATACCTTCTCACTAATGGCATCTTGAACAAGAAGAGTGTCTGTAGAAACACTAAAAACAATATCACCAATACCCCTAAAATGCAAAATCCCACTTTCTAAGCCAGCAAAAATCAAACCAAGAACACCAAGGGTGTTTCCAAATTTCTACTGCGATGTGGCCGCTTCGAATTGAGGACCCGGTTGGTTCGAGCTTGAGGGTTTCACCTGCTCTCGGTACTCTGAGGCCCTCCAGAGACCCTTTAAGGCCTCCCAGAATGGCCACGGCTAAATAGCCGGATTCGATAGTAATCTTGGAGGTTTTCGCTCCAGAGCAGCTACCGGATTGACTGACTTCTTCGTTGAAGAGGTATTCGGGAAATGGGGAGTTCATAGAGGGTACGGATTGGGACTTGGAGATCTTGGTAAGGGTTGTATTGGCGTGTTGCTGGCTTTTTCTCCGATGAATTCGCCATTTTTCAATGATCTGATTATATATATATATGTATATATAGAGAGAGAAAGACATGGGTTTTGGAGGTTTTGAGATTGATGAGAGAAATTAAGGTTTGATAAGGTTAATCGATCGTTTGTTTTTGTGGGTTTTTTCTTAAAAAATATCTATACCGAGGGACAGACGATTATCGTTGCTATATATACCCTATAGCGAGGGTTCCGTCCCGACCGTCGCTATAGATCGTCGCTATAGGTCAAATTTCTAGTAGTGTTTGATTCATCATTCCTTAGCATATTAGTTCTACAAATACCCCCTTCTCTATCTATGGAAGAGAAAGAGAATCAAGGTTCAAGATGGCTTACCCTTAATGAGCACTTGACTAAGCTTTGATCTTCTTCTTGCTAACTCTTCTTCTTCCTTCTTGCTTATGTGAATAATGAAAAACTAACTTATGCTAACTTATTCTCTCAACTAAATAAGCTCTCAACTTATAAGTGGGATGAAATGAAAACAACCTCCAAATGAATGCACAAGCTCCCTATTTATAGAAATTCCTAGATGAGGGTATAAGGGACATAAAGCCACTCCACCTCCTTAATCACCTCCTTACTATTCATTACTTTGCCCCTAAGTAAACTTGGCCTCCACACAAAATACTTGGCCACCAAATCACTTAGCCATTAAGTTATCTTGCTCCCCACAACACTTGATCATCACACTTACTTAATCATTAAGTATTCTTGCTAATCACATATATGCACTTTGTGTGATCACCACACTAACTTAGTCTTTAAGTTTACTTGATTAGCACATCAATTTCTTGTCCACCACTTTGGACTATCCATGGTTTGCCCCATGGTTTTAAACCATCCCCTAACCCATTGAATTATAGCTTGGGCCTTTAACTTAATCAACTTAACCTAATCATTTGGGCTTGCATTAAATTGCTTTGGGCTTATAATTAAACAAACATTGGGCTTGCATTAATAAACTCACATTGGACTTAACCATCCAATACTTGGGCTCACATAATACTTAACAAATCCTACCAATTCCTTTCTTTTGGCTTAAAGCCTTATAACATATATTATACGTATAATTCTCGGTATTCTAACTCGTATACTAATTCCAATATTCGACATACCATTATTCATACGTGCATCAGTATAATACCTCATATAGTATTCAGATTCCTTACCTCGTCTGATACCTACATATTATACAATCATCGTTTAATTCGTTAATCACATTTCCTTTCCTTCTCGTAAATCATTTTCCTTAAACGTTAGGTTTTAAGTCTACAGGCGAAATATTACGTTTTCCATAACTAAAATATTATTAGATATTCCATCTCACCTTGATATTCTATCGTTACGTATTTCTCGGAAGTACAAAAATAATTCCCGAACAGAAATGCGTGAATAGTGTTTTTCATAAAATTTCTCGGAAAAATTTTATTTTCGTCTTGGAAATTCAAACACTTTAATTCTACCACGTAGCCAAAATCCTACGATGTTCTGACATTTCTAGGTCAGAGAACGACGTTCGATTAGCTTGTTCCATAAATAATCAATTAAATTCATTTAATAAAAATAAAATTTTAATTCTCAAAAATCCGATTTTCTCGGGCGTTACAAAAGCCTAAAATCCTGATTTTCATAGACCAAACTGCGGATCTTTTTAACACCCATTGGTATTCGCCCAAGCACAGGGTTCACTATACCGATGATCATATTTGTTGCAAACTACGATCGACAATACCTCACAAAGGTTTGATGTCGTCAATACAGGGTCGTAACTACAAAGCACTGCTCCCCAGCGGGGATTTCATACGACATACAACCATTGGCCATTAAACCAAATGAAGCGTCGGAAGACATCCGATGACATTAGCCGTTGATACACGGGTCAACAAGGGCCAGGCAACCCTGACAAACACAAATTGTTGGTAGTAACTCCGACAGATCACTTGAAGGACCTGGCGATACAAACCAAGAAAAACATCCTCATCGAAAAGGACCAATGATGGAATCTGCTATACACAGTCTGCATCAAACAAATGCTCATTTCCCTAGAGTCTCTTGTACATGAGAGAAACATCTATGGTGGAAAGTCTGTACCAAGGATTAAGGACTTTGGTGATAACCCCAACGTCAACATCTTGGAAGTTCCTGAGAACTTTGGAGAACACATCCAAGCAGTTTATCAGAGTTATCTGTGATCTCTCCAGTCCCCATCAAAAGAAATGGGAGCAAACAATCATCACATCATGTTGGAAAATAGTCCAACGAATTACATACATTTGCATCATGTTGCAGTATATTGTGTCATGGATATCTTGTCATGTTTTAAGTGTCTAGTGTTCTTTATCCTATCCATGCCATTACACTGCATGAATATGATAAAGAGGGGCATCTGTAGACACTCGAAAATTTTTGCATTCCTATTACTAACCTTATAGGAGGGCAAAGTCGTCTTCCAGAGATAACCCTGGAAGTCAAAGCAGCACAGTCCCAGAGACAACCCCGGGATACTCAGTTTGCCATCCCGGAGACAACCTCAGGATACTCAATTTTCCATCCCGGAAACAACCCCGGGATCCTCAGTTTTCCATCTCGGAGACAACCCCGAGATATTCAGTCAAACCCGGAGACAACCCCCAAGGAATGCAGTTCCAGTTCCGGAGATAACCCCAGAAGCCTCAGTACCATCTCGGAGACAACCCCAAGATCTTCAGTTCCAAACCTGGAGATAACCCCAAGAGGATAGACACACCTCAGAGACAACCCTGAGGACATTCAACACTTGTAACAGCCCAATCTCAGAGATAACCCTGAGCAACGACTGCTAAATCAGCCCAAACCGGAGATAACCCCGGTGAGGGGAAAAATCATCATTTTTCCACCTCGATCCCACATGGCGCCGTCTCAAACAACATTTCAACATAAATTACACACATGAATGTCCTACAAAAACTAAATAGCTCTAATCCCGAGTGACTACTACACATGACATCACATCAGATAGAATTTGAAGACTTGAAGACTCAGTCAAGGCATGGTCCCATCTTCCTTACTTTGTACAACCTCTACTCCCATGTCATTGTGTAGCTCTCAACAATAGCATGCCGAAAGAGGTCTTATAAATCTCGATCGGATGCCCAGATTCAAGTTTTGAAAGTTCGAGCGGACATCACGTTGCACACATGCACGCATTGCCGTTTCGGCGGGGCCCATGGAGCAAGGCACCCTTGGGCGTGACAGTACACTGCTGGCTCCCCTTCTATAAATAGAGGGCTTGGGTTGGCCATTTTGCATAAGAAAACAGTGAGGAAATCCTATCCAATTTGCTCTGTACACACTATAAATTGATTGCTTTCTCATTTCAAACATTTGTGAGCTTATATTTGGCTACTTTTTACCGGTGGGAACCGAGTGTTCATCCATTTAAAGCTATTGAAGTCTTCTTTGGCAGTCCACTATAAGCCTTCTTGCTTTATTTAAAGCATTTTCTTCACTTCTTGCACACACTATTATTCACGTTGAGAGTCGCGTGTGTGTATGCCCGGACCATTGGTCCATGGTTTATTGCTTATATATATATATATATATATATATATATATATATATATATATAAATACTTATATATATCTCCATCATCAAACTCATTTGATTGAGCACTGAATTTCACATCCTGGCGTTCTCGCTTATATATATATATATATATATATATATACGGAGAGGCTCTAAATAGAACCTTAAAGAGCGAACCAAAGACGAACCGTCGTCTTTGGTGTCTATAGCGACGGTTTGACCCGTCGACAAAGACTACATGGCTATGGCGACGGATCGAATCGTCGCCATAGACACCAAAGACGACGGTTAAATCTTTGATTCGCTTTTTAAAGTTCGCTTTAAAAAGCAGATATATATATATATATATATATATATATATATATATATATATATATATATATATAGGAGCCCTTCCATATGCAGGTTGCTATATGGTCTTTATCTGTACCCCCTTTTGGACCGTTGATAAACTTATTGGAAGGTTTGAGATTGAAACATAAATATACCCAAACGTATGACTTGTCTGCAAACTTTTATTTTAATATGAGGACCCCACCATAGTCAACATGTTGTCGGTTTGTTTAACTAAAAGCGAATTTTAATATTAAATACGACCAAGTGCGACATGCAGAACATATAAAAAAAAAAAAAAATCTAAACCATAACAAGCTCTTACGACATAAAAAAAAAAAAAAATTACCAACCCAAGACAAACCTCTTACTTACATGTATAAAAAATCAAATAGTGGCACAAGTTCTTTATTTCCTATTTTTTATAACAATATTTGTTATTTTATAAAACAAATATTTTATAAAAACAAATATTTTATAATAACAAATAAAGAATATAAAATATTTTATAAAAACAAATGTTATTATAAAATATTTTATAAAAACAAATGTTATTATAAAATATTTTATAAAACAAATATTTTATAACAAATGTTTTTATAACAAATGTTTTTATAACAAATGTTTTTATATAAAATAATTTATAACAAATGTTTTTATAACAAATGTTTTTATAAGAAATAATTTATAACAAATGTTTTTATAACAAATGTTTTTATAACATATGTTTTTATAACATATTTTATAACAAAAATAAAATATTTGTTATAAAATATTTGTTATAAAATATTTGTTTTATAAAACATTTTTTTATTCCCTAGGTTGAGAGAGCTTGTAAAAAGCTTAATACTTTTTTTTTTATTTCGTAGAAATGAAGCTTGTCTTAAACATTATTTTTTTTTTTTCTTTTCTCCATTATATGTTATATTTCGTAAATTAAAATAAAATAAAATAAAATAAAACAACCCGTAGGTATATAGCCATCATCACTACCGAGGAAAAAAAAATTCGATATACCAACTAGTAGTCACTTGAAACAGATTCGAACTCGCGACCTCACGCACTTAATGATACCTCGTCATATGACCACCCGAGCACACACTGCCTAGTCATTTTAAGTTCAACCAAGGATATATCCTTATAGAAAAACTTCACCATCCCCAAAATCTATATTCTTGCATTACTATTATATTACGATTTATTATTATTAATAAATTTATATTATTAATTGGATTTTTCTAAATAGAAATAAGTTAATATCTATATTTATTATTATCCCTTTAATATATTTTCTTATCTTTGTAATAATAATGTGATTATCAATATTAGAAGTACAGATTATACCAATACTAGTACTGCATAACATTAAGAGGAATAGTACATATTACATGTTCATTTTTTAATATGTACATTAGATAACGTTGGATAAGTTCTATATTTCAGAGGCCGGGAGTAATCTTGCGGATTTCTTGTAGAGCTCCCATGCGACGCGGTAACGAAAGATTGTGACATCTTCCAAGGACCACTTCTCTTCAGAAATATTACCATTGGCCCTAACGAAATAGTCAACATACTTGCATATAAAAATGCCACAATCTGAGTGGTTGTGTTGTTTCGGTCGAATCTTTAAGGTCCGCACAGAAGGGATTACCATTTGGGCCACTCATCAAGATTGTCGGATTACCATTTTGCAAACAAAATGGTATCAAATGTACCTGCATGTACAAAGTAGTTGGTTAATAATTTTTAATATTAAAGGACATTATAAAATTAAAATATTTTAAAACTAAACATACCGCAACTTGAACAATTAAGTACATTTCACGTAACTTAATATACTTAGTGTCATTTGTAGTGTCAATTATTGTAACCATCCAATCTTCAATCGCGAATAGGAACAAGACAAAATGGCGTTGATTGGTACTACACACCCCAAGCATGAATATGTATTTGCATTAGTGTAAAAAGGTGGACCAACATCTTGGTTAACATACGGATCGCAAAAACTCCATGCGAAGATTCACGTTAGTGCAGGGCACATAGCCCCTTAAGATGCATGAAGAATGAATTAATGAAACCAAATTGGGACCACCTTTGTATTCCCCCTGCGACTGTAGTATTCCTCTCGTCTCGTAGCAACAACATATAAGCGTCGATGACATGCTCGAATATCCAACTCCGTGCCCTAAGGATTGCCTTTGCATTGTGTTCTAATTCATATAATCGGGCGCGGATGTGATAAAGGATATAAATCCCCTACGGTGCCACCACGTTTCCAAACATATGTTTATTTACAAATGTCTCCTTCCAATCTTTAAGTCTTTTGGATAAGGACCCTTTTGGTCCATAAGAGATGTGGTCTCCCGCATCTTGTACCTGATTGAGACCCAAATGTACATTATTATTATATAGCAATAATAATTAAAACCATCACTATTAACATAACTATATATACCTTTTGTGAACTAGATCCCTTGGCGTCAGAAAGTCCCGTAAATGAAGAGTTGGTTGGAATGTAACACTCCTCATAGGTTTGGAAGGTTGGAATGTAACACTCCTCGTAGGCTTGGGTGGTGGGAATGGAGCTCTCCTCGATTACTTGTGGGGTGGGTATGTAGCTCTCTTGTACAACATAATCAGTTTGTTTCCCAAGCCCTTCATTGAGTTGTGTGTATTGGGACAGTGGTCCAAAATTTGTGGGACCCCCACCGAGGTATTTGTTTACCTCTTGCTTGAAGTCGTATAGGCGTGTTGAAATCCCAATTATTTTTTGCGAGAACCAACTCGGGAGGCAAATTTGAGTAAATCTTGAAAATTTATCAAGTAACGACTTTGCACTCTCAACCTGTCATGTAAGATAAACACAAACAAATATTATTAACAATAAATATGAATAAATGTAATATTAAGTATTTACTCCAATACATGATTTATTAAAGAAGAATATAATTTTATACCATTTGAATAAGGTGTTGTTGGTTTGTAAATGGCCCGAGGCTCATAACAATCGTATGTGGTCGCTTGCACTTGCCGAGGTCGGTGAATTTTCCAACGTGTAATTTTCCTATACCGGACCATGTAATCATCTATTGGGACATAATCGAAATTTCGGTTTGTTATCCTTGAGATGATCCATGTATGCTCCCACATCGAAATATATTCCCCTCTCAAGGCCATGTAATCCTCGACATCAATAAATTTAAATTTTTCTCCCGCCTTTAAGGTCACCGTGATTTTTGGTCATTGATGGTATGCCTTGCATGAACCCGAACTGTCTCATCACTGGCCCCAAAGCATCTCGAAATTCCACAATATCAAAGTGGATCAAGGGACCCCACGGATCCCAACAACACCCGCCTTCAAAATTAAATCCACCGATATCATCATCCCACATTATGTAAGGCCGCCAAACCACATCCCACATGTAGACTTAATATCTAACTCCCCTCGGTAAAATGACAAATGGTGATAGGGGATTCTCAAGTCTACCGAGTGGTAATCTGGGCTCCAAAATAGGACCATGCTAAAGCCCTAGGTAACCATAAGGATGATTGTGGCCAAGGGTTTGGCTTTCCAATACTTACACGCTCATAAGCCCAAATTTGTAACAATGTAACACAACCATTAATGTATTTAACTCCTTTCCTAGTAGCAGTATATAAAGATCAGTACAAATATGCTAACACTGCAGCGCCCCAAGAGTAAGTTACACAATCTTCAGCGTTAGCAATAAAAGACAAATATCGTGGGTGCACACTATTTCTATTCCTATTAGGGAATAATATTGCCCCACACAACCACAACATGTATGCCTTTGTGTGTCGCCCTACAACATCTTTACTTTCATTCTCGGGACATTTATTAAAATGTTCGTGCAACCACACTAATGAAATTGCACTGCGTTTTTTTGAACTAAAATATTCACCAGCTAATTTATCTCCAAAACAATCCCTAAAATAATTCAAATTGGTGACAGCAAGGGGACCCGTTAAGGGCTTTCCTACCACCGGTAACCCAAAAATAAAGTGAACATCCTCTAACGTGATTGTTATTTCTCCACAGTTTAAATGAAAAGTATTAGTCTCCGGGCGCCATCTCTCGACTAAGGCAGATATTAGACCAAGATCAGTTTGGTGTACAAAACCTTGATAACTAAATACTCCAAATCCACATTTATTTAAAAGGATTTTTTTGTTCTTTTGTCAAAGCCCACCGATTATATTTCGATCGAAGATATTGATTTGGAGCTTAGTTTTCCCTATCTCTCCCATGATATATGTCATCGATACATGATCTTGTTGATCATGCAGAACACTGGATCAATTGGCCCATATTCCCAACTATCCATCTTTTACCTAAAAAATACATCAATTCCATATTAGTATTAAGATGCATGACAAAATGAAGTTGAAAGTAACATGTTGCAAAATGATAGTAATAACAATACACACTAACATGCATTAAAAAGCTGAACAACATGCGTATAATAATAATATGCATGTATATAATGTAATAATATTAACATGCATTAAAAACTAGTAAAAAAAAACTATTAAAAATAAAAACAATAAGAAGAAAAATAAATTAAAACAATAAGTGAACAATTGAGTACACTGGAATAAAATAAAAACAATAAATGAAAATAATAATAAAATAAATACTTATCAATGCATGCTATGGCTTGCAAAAGTTTTCTTTTTTTTTTTTCTTATTTCTTTTTTTCAAGTAGATACTGACTTAAACCGAAACTTAGCTTTCTTTTTTTTATCATCTTTTCTCCATTGTATAATGATGACTCAGCAAATTAAAATAAAAAAACAAATAAAAAAGCATCCGGCCGGTACATGCATGCATAATATTGTAAGAACCCAGCTTTTATAAATAAAGGTGAATTTTCTATAAATATTATTTTTGAATATTATGGAATAAATTTGATATAATGTTATAGTTGTGGGTAATATTTATAAATTTTGCAAAGTAAGCAAGTTGTTATAAAATATTCGTTTGGTCGGGGAATATTCTTTTTGTCGGAGAATATTCATACAACGGTTCAATCATTGGTGGACCCCACAACGAAAGTATTGTCGTAGTTAGAAAACGACAAAATTATCTTTCTATAAAAATAACGGCAGAGGTGTTACCGTTAAAACTGTTGAACTACCCGGTAGTAAAAGTACAGTAATATGCGTAGTTGTATAGTAGCACACGATATTGATTATTGATGCTTACGTGAGAAGTCACTCAGCTATGCTCAATTATTACTACAGTAATTACTGCATTATATCTCTTATATTATTGATTCAATTATTGTCACAGTATCATCTGTATAATATGTTATAGTATTAAATCAATAATTGAGACGACAAGTTATAAATGATTAATAATTGTTGAAAGATTAAATATGTGTTGATTAAAAATAAAATGATTTGTGGTAATATTTATTCAATCCTTGATGTATATAAAGAGTCTGTTATGAGACGTTTGTGGTAAGTTTGATTATTTTATGGGGGGCCCATATGTCATCATCTAAGAGTCTCTTCGTCAATAGTAATTACCTTCGTCAATAGTAATTACCTTTGTGAATAGTAATTACCTTCGTCAATAGTAATTACTTTTACTAGACGTCAAACCACTTGCCGTTTCATATTACAGGCGTCGAACCACTTGTCGTTTCACATTACAAAAGGCCGAACCACTTGTCGTTTTCACATTACAGCGTCGAAACCACTTTTCTTTTCACATCACCAACCGTCGTTCAGCCACTTGCCTTTTCACATGGCGGTCTTAAGCTAGAAATCTTCTATAAATAGAGGCCTAGTGCTTCATTATTTTCACAATTCATTCAAGCTATAGAGAGAAAGTATAGAGAGATAAGAGAGAAAGAAGAAGAGTATTTTGTTACTACACTACTTTGCAGTATTCAATCTCCTACCAAAAGTAAGGGGTGTTATTCTTTCTTATTCATGAAGAGAATCATTGTTATTCCATTGCTTATTATTCTCATTGGAATAACTTTGTATAATGTGGTTTACCCTATACTTGGTGACATTCTTCTATTATTACATTGGAACATCCTGTCACAGTGTTTTACACCCACTGGTTTAAATCTTTATTATTCTGTTGGAACATCCATGCATGTGTTTTACACCGGGACCGTTTCCGCCTTTTATCATTCTGTTGGAATATCCTATCTATGTGTTTTACACCGGATCCGGTTCCATCTTTATTATTACATTGGAATATCCTGTCGATTGTGAATTTCACCCACCGGTTCCATTATTATTATTACATTGGAATAACATGTATACATCTGATCAATCTGCGCATGGTGATTTCTTTTGTTATTCCATTCTTTATTATACCCAAATGGTTAAAACTTTGACTTCTATACTCCATGAAATTAGTAGAATATCCTTGATATTTGCGTTTCATCCAAAGATATCTTTTCATGGAAATATTCTTCCGATCATTCTTGAATTTTACTCTACAAAATAGTATCATGTTGACAATTTGGGCGTTAATAATTCTGGATAAAATAATTCTTGAACTTGTTTTATTGAATTCTTATATCATTGTCATCATCCTCATGTTTATATTTTTTTAAAGTCATCTCATGGCTCAGTGGTGCATAGATGGACTTGGTATGATTATGACCGAGACTATTCGGTGTAATCATGGCCCGTAATGTTACAAATGATGTGGTAAAAATCCTCGGTATGTAGTGCATTGATGGACGATTGTTGGCATGATCATGACCATTAATGAATACACAACTATTCTTGGCCCGTGGTGCATGAATAATTGTGGTCGTGATACTAAAGAATATCCTCGCCGTAAAAGTGTAGGGTGATTCGATGATGTGGATTATTTATTAAAGTTTCTAGTCTCGGCTATATAATAAAGGATGAAAAACCTTTTAAATCATAAAAGATAGTAGATTTTATTTTCTACTTGACTCTTTTAATGGATTTCTTGTTCAACCGCAGTTAAACTTGATGTTTATTATATTTTATCGCTTTAACACTCATTGAAGGCTAATGATAATTTATTCCGCATTATCTTAGTCATAATATTTCTTCTCGGGCTAGTTGAGCTCACCCTTTCTTTCACTTTTTTCTTCTTGAAATGAGAACATAGTTTGGACGAGTCGGGGAACTGAGTAATGGTCCGGAGGATAGCATTAGTAGTCCTCACTATTCGTGAAATAGTGTGATAATAATTGTAATGAGGACTCCTTTTGAGTTTGTATAATATCTAGTAGATAATATTTGTATTCAAACTCACGCTTTATGTCGTATTGCATACCTACAGTTATATTAGTAAGTTGTATTTAAATTACGTACCATGTATCTGACTACCCAAGATGGGTGATGTATACCTAATTTTGGGGGCGTCACAAATATGCAATGATAACATGCATTAATGACAACAAAAACAAATACATGCATGGTATTATATCCCCTTTAATTCAGTAATAACATGAAGTGATAAAAACTATTTCAAACAAAACAAATAACAATAATAATGTATATAACATATCTTACATCTTAAAATAATAATATGAAATGGAGTACCAATAACAATATATCTTACAAAAATTTGGTGTCTTCGAATATAATAAATGGATTCCAAATAGCTTGATTTGTTGAAGTTTTTTTGCTCCTCTCTTCCGAAATACTCCCTCTCTACTCTCTGTTATTTTTATTTTATCTAGCTTGGCAAGTGAACTTTAGTTTGAACAACATGTGTTCTCAATAGACGTTTAAATAAGCTCTCATTCAAATGTCCGGTACATGAATTAATTTAGGACCAAATTCAAACAAATGTCTCAGCTTTTTAGTTTACCGAGCTTGCAGGTGTTCTTTCCCGAGGCAATGTGGCAGAAAAAGTGGTCAAAAAGTGCATTTCCCGAGGCGATGTGGCAGACAAAGGTTTGTCATTTGGTTCGGTTTAAAAAAAAATTCCCAACCGGGACAAGCTCTTACGGCTTGTAAAAAAAAAAACACAAAAACAAAAATAGGCGACCGGGACAAGCTCTTACGGCTTGGATTTTTTTTTTTTTTTATACAAGCCGGTAGAGGCTATAACGGCTGGAAATTAAAAAAATATATATATTATTAATAAAAACCGGGACAAGCTCTTACGGCTTGTAAAAAAAAAAAAAAAAAAAAAAAAATAACCGACAAGAGACTCTTACGGCTTGGATTTTTTTTTTTTTTTATATGTTTAGAGAGGCTATAACTACTGAAATAAAAAAATTTTATATTATTAATAAAAGCGTTAGCTAGACTCAACCCACGAATAAATCAAGCTTTCATAAACATTCGAACCCATGACCTCAAGCTCTAAACATTAAATACGTACCACCCGGGCACTACGGACTGGTATCATATCTTACCTTGGATTTGAATATTTCTTAAAACATTCCATCTCCCCAAATTAAATTTCTCAATATTTTATTATAATTATTCGATTATTATTATTATTCTATTACTATTACGAATTGAGTATAAAGCCGTTCCATATTCTAGCGGCTTATGTACTTTTTATTATTTTATTATCATTATTATTATTATTATTATTATTATTATTATTATTATAAACAATGTCTGGTGAATAAGTAGTCAAACATAATAATACAACACTATGGGAATAGAACAAAGCTGACATTGATTATATGGGAAAAGTACATTAGTTTGACTTCTTGAGCATTAACCGCTATGTACGGCTGATCTTTTTACCTTTAAATATTGTCTAGGAAGCTGCTATTTTCTCAAGTTATCTTCTTATCCTTCCATAGAATTTGTTCTCTGATATTATTTTCTCTTTTCTCCTCTACTCATAATTTGTTTCATCTGGTTGCCCACTTTCACTTCAGAAAATCAAGTTGAAGTTCTGATCGAGCAAAATTCATCACTATTATTCACAAGTAAGTTTTTCAAAATGTCATATAATACATCCGAATTTGTTAGTGAAGTTGACCAGAGAATAAATTTGATATTGTTCCGTCGTTGGTCAATTATTTTGTACGTTGGAAGAGGTTGAATATTTTATAGATCATATGCTCGCAAAAATGGATTTGAGATTAGAATTGCAACTAATCATAAACATGCTAATCTGAATGATATCGGATCTAGGCGATATATATAAGAAAGCCAAGACACCAATTGTTGGCAAGAGTTTACCCGATGATGAAGATAGTAGTAATAAAATAACTAGACAGAGAGACTACATAGACTTAACAATGTGCAAAGCTAGAATATATGTTGTCCACAATAAGAAAGAGGACAATTGGCGTATATCTCTTTGTTGAATTAGAGCACAATCATCACTTAGTGACCCCCACCAAAGTAGATTTGATCGAGACTCACGTAAATATTACTCCTATTGCAAGAACTTTAATCGACACTTTAAATAAGTCCCAGATTATTGGTCCTAGTAAGATGATGAATGTTTTGAGCACAATGGGAGGTGGGTTGCAAAATGTTCCTTTCTCTCTTGCTAATGTTGAGAATGTGGTGCGAGATTTAAGGCGTGATTCTGCAGATGAAAATGATGCACAAGTCACATCGAATCATTTGAACAAACTTGCATCCGGAAGTGCCAAAGAAATTTTTTCCGAGTGAAACCCGGTGAAAACAATCTGCATAGCTTGTATTTTGTGGGTTGACGCCTTGATCAAGGTTTATATATCAACGGTTCGGAGACGTTGTGACATTTGATAAGACATACCGGGACAAATAAGTATGGCATCATGCCGCTTGTTCCATTCACGGGGTCAACCACCATTATCGACCTATATTGTTTGGATTTGCACCATTACGAGATGAGACAGAGGACACTTTCGTTTGGGTATTACGTATACGGCTTGAAGCCATGGACTACAAGGCACCTACAACCATCATCACCGATCAAGACAGAGCCATGAGTAATGCTATTGCTACTGTACTTCCAACTAGTTATCATTTATCGTGTTCTTGGCATATTAGCAATAAATTTCCGAAAAATTGCATCATGTTTATTATGAGCACCCATCGTTCAAAAATGATTTTAACAACTTGTGTGTATAACTCATTGTCCATCGAGGAATTTGAAGAGCGTTGGCATATTCTCGATAAGTTCCTATGAATTGTATATACTAATGAATGGCTTGGAAGTTTGTATGATGTACGACGAAATGGATTCCAAAGATATACAAGAGATATTTTGTCATGGAATGACTACCATTTGAAGAAGCGAGAGCATGAATGCCTTTTTTGATGAGTATGTTAATGCATCAACAGTATGCTATATTTTGTACCGCAGAGTCAAAAGGTCAGAGAAAGACAGTTTTATCGTGGGAGAGGAAGGCCGACTACATAACAAAACATCGTAAAAGGATTATGGTACTTTTGTTCATCTTTAGAAGTTCATGTTGCACAAGTGTACACAAAAAGAGATGTTTAGACGTTTCCAACGTCAATTCGTCGATTCCATGAAATACAATGTTCAGTAAACTTAGTGAGTTGTGTGTCACCGATACTAAGGTTTTATCAAAGATGTATAATGCGATGCAATCTGGCCGAAAGTGGTGGAAGATATAAAGAAGTTGTCAACAATCGAATAACCGGGATCGGCTATATATAATCGCCAAATGTTTTCTCAATCGGTGAATTATGCGAGTACATCTTGAGATATTTCATAGCAAAGAGTATTTCACAAATACCGACCGATATGATCCTTCATCGGTGGACAAGAGACGCGAACAAAAGCAATGGTGAAGACTTACTCTTTAACTCCACATCTGCTGACTTCGAACAAAATCAAGCAATGCGCTATAATCATTTGATGAGTGATTACCAGGAGTTAGCGAGCAAAGCGGCTTGCTCAGTCCGAGGTTACAAAACTGTTCTTAAACTGAATGCACGAGGAAAAGAGTTGGTTGACCAAAGATGATCCGGATGAGAATATTATCGAATCGGCGAGATGGCGACATTGATTGCACGATTGGAGATCCAAATCATGATATGGGATACGATAATGACGATGAAGATGCAGAGGTGGAAGAAGAAGAAGAGTTTTTTTGCCGCCTAATATTTCTCAAACAAAGGGCCGTAAAAAAACAATCTAGATTCAAGAGTGCACTCGAGAAAATTATTCCTTCTAAGACTCATCGAAAAATGTGCAATTTGTGGCTTTGAAACCCACCCACGATAAGCTTTAAATCACTATCGAGTGCTAGGGCTTCCTGAGCCAAAAAATAGGCGTCAATTGTATTAATCATTCTATGTTTTTTTATTTTATGAAAATGAACATGTAATATGTACTATTCCTCTTAATGTTATGCAAAGATTACTAGTATTGGTATAATCAGTACTTCTAATATTGATAATCACATTATTATTATTATAATAATACTTCACTACTTTTATAAATTCGATAAGTAAATTAATTTCCTAAAATGACTTGAAAAATTATCATCATTACTTATTAGACTAATTGAACTAGTTTTATTAATAATAAAATCATTTCTTAATAATAAAATCATTGCTTAATATATAAAATCATTACTAATAATCATTGCTTAATAATAAAATTATTAATACTAATAATACAAGATTTATAATGATCATTATTTATATTTTATTAAAGAATGATATTTATTTTAATATATTAATAATCTTTTTATTGATATTATTACAAAGATAAGAAAACATATTAAAGGGATAATAATAAATATAGATATTAACTTATTTCTATTTAGAAAAATCCAATTAATAATATAAATTTATTAATAATAATAAATCGTAATATAATAATAATGCAAGAATATAGATTTTGGGGATGGTGAAGTTTTTCTATAAGGATATATCCTTGGTTGAACTTAGCAATGCAGGCCTGTGGTGCTCGGGTGGTCATATATGACGAGGTATTGGTGCATGAGGTCATGAGTTCAATCTATTCAAAGACTACTAGTTGGTATATCGAAAAAAAATTTCTCTCGGTAGTGACCCAATTTATCTGCAGTAGGTTGTTTTTTTATTTTATTTTATTTTAATTTCTTTGAGTCATAACATATAATGGAGAAAAGAAGAAAAAAAATATTAGCGGGAGACAAGCTCTCTCCTACTTAAATTAAAAAAAAAAAAGTATTAGTTTGTACAAGCTCTAAGTAGGAAATAAAAAAAATGTTTTATAAAAACAAATATTTTATAACAAATATTTTATAACAAATGTTTTTATTTTTGTTATAAAATATGTTATAAAAACATATGTTATAAAAACATTTGTTATAAAAACATTTTATAAATTATTTTTTAAAAACATTTGTTATAAAAACATTTGTTATAAAATATTTTATATAAAACATTTGTTATAAAAAATTTGTTATAAAAACATTTGTTATAAAATATTTGTTTTTATAAATATTTTATATTCTTTATTTGTTATTATAAAATATTTGTTTTTATAAAATAACAAATATTGTTATAAAAATAGCAAATAAAGAACTTATGCCACTATTTGATTTTTATACAATAGTAAGAGGTTGTCTTGGGTTGATAATTTTTTTTTTTTTTTTTTTTATACAAGTTTTAATTTGTTATTCGTTCGTATTATTTAATATTAAAAATTCGTTTTAGTTAAACAAAACCGACAACACGTTGACAATACTATGGTGGGGTCCTCATATTAAACTAAAAGCGGATACAAGTTGTTACTACCGGGTATATTATGTTTCAATCTCACCTTCCAATAAGTTTTATCAATCCATCCAAAAAGAGTGTTACTTGCGATCAAAGACATGTGATAAAGATTTGTATGGAAGAACATATATATATATATATATATATATATATATATATATATATATATATATAGAGCCGTTCCGTTCAAGGGCATTACCGTTAAAGAACAATACTCCCTTAAACGACATTACCTACATAAGGCTTCCGTGTTTTTCATTTTTTAACCTTCTCTCTCCTCAAAGACGAGCTTCAGACTCTCTCCTCAAAGTCGAGCTTCAGACTTCCATCTTCAAATCCAACTACAACGAAGCCCTAGAAAGAAACAAAACAACCCACAAAACCCACTATAGTACTCGGTCTATATATTACGACGCATTCATCATCTACTACTCCCTACAAAAAATTAGGTACTGAAAATTGGAATTCCCATCTATCTATATCTAGATCTAGCTTAATTGGGATTCTTCCGATTCCAAGTTTCAACCATTTTCCGCCCGAATAATTGATCGAATCCTTGGAACGAGCGAGCTCACCTCAGAAAGCTTCATATCTACCAATCCCTGGTGCGGTTTTACACTCTTCATTTCTTGCGAGTTGTAAATGTAATTTGTTTTTGCATCTGAACAAGAAACGCTAATTAATGGTTAATTAGTTCGCAACTTTGTTGTCACACTGTTATAACTACCAATTAATTTATGTGGTTTAATTATTTCTGCGTAGGAGTTTTAGTGGGTATTTAGCATTAATTCCAATTTGTTTCACTTGTAACATCCGATTCATTTCAATTTCTTCAAGAATACCCATGATTTGTTTCTTTTAGTTGTTGTCATGTAAACTCCAGCTCATGTAAACAATTCAGACTATATTTATTATTTAGAATTAGTAATATATCATATTCAGTCTATGACATTCACTCAACTCTCCAACTTATTCTTTAGTTTTGATGGGATTCTCTATCTAGTATGTGTTTATGCTTTGACATTTTCACCAGCTCTTGGCTTGGGGATTGATCTGGATTCTGTAGTCTGTATTACTTACAAGAAATGGCACTAATATTATCATTTAATAGCTCAATTCAATTTCAGTACAGCTGGTACAATTCCTCACCTCTGTTCATAAGGTCAAAATGGGAATGTGTTTCTCCAAGGTAAATCAAAGATGCACTCCACATTAGCAAAATACAAGAAAGAAAATTTTAGCAAACTAATTATACCCGATCACAACAAAAGGTGTACTTTAGTATTTGCTTTATAGTTTATACATGGTATATCTAGTTGTTATTGGGTACTATTATTTTCCTTTTATTTTCTTTTCTTCATTTTTCCTTGTGCCACACTGTTGTAGGACACAATGTTTTTGGTTCAATTATGTAGTTTCTTCTTTTAACTCTTCCTGTCCAAACTATATGAGTCTCTCCCTTTCCAAACCAGTGGGAAGACAAATGGTAAGTGGTGTGATAAAATGACAAATGATAAGTGGTGTGTAGAATGGACAGTGAATAATGATCTCCCCTTATTACTTATAGAATGGAAATGATGGAGAGGAGTCTGATCATCATGTTGAGTTCGCTGGTGGAAATGTTCAACTGGTCACTATGAAAGATGGTTGGGAGAAAAAGCTAACAGAAGCAAAGAGGCATGATGTGACGCCCCCAAATTCGAGTATCTTCCAACCCGACAGATGGTGCTCCACGATACTATAATCCATACAATCATTCCATTGACATAACAACAAAATGAGTGTAATTACTATCTTTATATTACATTTGTAATAAATCCTTTCCCAGGTTCATAACCGAATACATTCGTTGTTCTTTATAAGTATCTTACATATAAATATACTAGTCTATTACAAGACGATTAATTGTCCATCTTAGCCTTGCCTTTATCTCTCTTAGAACTCTCAGTTCGTTCGGCTTTAGCTGCAAACATATGGTTCAAGCAAGAATGAGCATAACTAGCTCAACAAGTCTTAACACTGAATCATATGAATATTACATCAACAAATACATACTTTATTCCCATATCTGAACAATTATCTACGAAGCGTTATGAAACATTTGACTAATACTTCTCATACAGCAATTCCAGAGCATAAATAATAGCTTAGGAATGATGAACCGGTCAATAGACCAGGAACATACTCTTTTTGTTTTCATACTTGAAAAGGATATCTAGCACTAAGGCCATCCACTCGTCTTTACTTACGAGCACTTCTAGGTGATCAGTTTATTGTACTCTATGTTGATCAACACTCTTACGTTAAACGTATTTATGTTCAACATTTGGCAACCTCGCGTGCCCATCGAATAATCGATGAAAATACTTTTATTTGTACATAGACAAACTTACCTTCTCATCCGTACCAAATACTTGGCATAGGATAGCGTTAACAGTTCTATATCAACAGACTTGTAAACAAATCAATCAACTCTCCAATACTTGTCTAGCCCGAATAAAACAGGCATCGACTCTTTTCTATTTACCATTCATGCATTGTATAACATGCATCACGTAAAAACTTAGCTAATACGAAGGTTAGGCAAGCGTTAAGAAAGATTTACCTTCAAGCGTCTTCGAATATACAATTCAACTATTCTCAGTCTTTACAGGATCTACATGATACATTCACATAGCACACTGTAATTAGTTA
Organism: Panax quinquefolius; assembly: GCA_020205615.1. Taxonomy (NCBI): domain Eukaryota; kingdom Viridiplantae; phylum Streptophyta; class Magnoliopsida; order Apiales; family Araliaceae; genus Panax; species Panax quinquefolius. The sequence goes on along the minus strand of CM035172.1, from coordinate 94,303,928 downwards.
TCAAACAAACTAACTTTACGGTTCTAACCAACTTCTTTCTCTTCTACGTTTTATTTGAATTAACTCCATTAATAAAGTCGATTTAACTTTCTACACTTCATTACGTTTCATTAACGTTCTTACGTCATTATTAAACCGACATTCGATCATTATTGGTGAACTACCAAAGTTGAACATTATTCCCGGAGCACGTATTCCGTTCTCACGTTCTTCATTTAATTTCTATTAAACCTTACTAGATCTTCTTACCTTAACAACTTATAAGTGATCTAAGGTAAGTCTAATCATGTACATTAAGTACCTCCCATATCTTACTTTAAGTCTACATCCAAATTGGAATAAAACCTAACTTCGTCAACATTTTTCTCTTTGTCGGTATTTGTGACACATCCTATGTATTCTAGTAGCCATACGGCCACCACTCTCCGAGAGGTTTTGCGGGACTTGGCGTTTGCAGTCTATGTCTAACTCTCGTGACTGCACATGAGTCTCCGTTCTTTTTATTTTCTCCGGCCATAATCAAGGCCATTGCTATATGGCGAGAAAACACTTTGGGTTTAGTGTACGTGCTACCAACTCTGTGCACCAGCCAAAACAGTTTGGTTTCTTAACGAAACTCCCGGCTTCCTAATTTGTTCGTTTTACATCTGAATTGACCCATTCGAATTCCTACAAGTCACAAATTACATCCTTTACGTGTTCGTATAAGAATTTTACTTTTTTGAATCCGTTAACTCGGAATTCACCTTTAAGTTCATTTTTAAGCGTTCGTTTAACGTTTTCGTTCGTTCAATACTCGTTTTCTTCGTTATAAGTCGGAATGCGATGATTCTTTCGCCAACGACTCTTAATTACCTTATCTCACGTGTTGACATTGAAAACCAACGTTTTCAAGTCACACGGCAACTTTTGACCTTTAATCCGGACTTTATACGTTTTTGACGTTTAACGTATATTTCCGCAAAATCCGCCATAACTTCGTTACTAATGTTCTCTAAGCCAAATCACATGAAATACTCCATGGACTTCATATCTACATCCTAACCAAGCAATAGGCACATTCCTTAGCTATATCGATTCTTAAACGTTCATTCAAAACTAAGTTCATGTTCAAGACTTTTTATGGTTTTAACTCACGTAACCACTTACGATTTCTATTTGGTCATGACCTATCAATGATTTGGCCATTACTAGGCATCCTTATCTCTCCTCAATAAACATGCTCCACCCATCTACGATTCTTCTATGAGAAAGAAATCGAAAAAGATGAAGATTACGGTTTATGAGAATTTACCTTTGAAGTAGTTAACGTTCTTGATAAACGTCTAATGGTTTGCTTGGAAGTAGAAGGATTATAAGTTTCTAGCTCTTTTCTCTCTCTCAAATATGTTGGACAAGCTTTGTAAAAACTTCAAATGACCAACCTAGCTTTGTATATATAGAAAACCAAATGAGGGGCAAAATTGTCCATCTCCCCACCTCCTTACTTATTTACCACTTTGTCACCAAGTAAAATACTTGGTGACCAAGTGATGTGCTTGCCTTGCACACCAAGTGGCCGGCCCACCTTGCCCATGGGTTGCTCCATGGGTTTTATCCATTCGGTGACCCACCGGTTCGATCCACGGTTCGATTTTCTTGCATTGGGCTTAATCAATCTAATATTGGGCCTTGACTTGGGCTTACCACTTAATCCCTTGGACTTGCTCATTCAATTGATTAGGCTAAACATAATCCAACCAAATGAATTAACATTAAGTCTTAACTTAATTCTAGAATACAACTCGTATTCCCTACGTATACTTCACGTATTCTTTCCATATAATACTAGTATGATTATCGTATTGTACTATGTATTGACTCATCATATTATACCTAGATACTAAATAATATCTTAATTGCATAACACATGCCTTAACCCTAACGCAATTTCTTCCATGCGTTTCATTTCCTTCTCAAAAATCAATATACTCAACCCTTAAGTTTTAAGTCCGCAGGCGAAAACTTCGTTTGCCATGACGGAATTGTTATTGGATATTCCATACTATCGTAATATTCTAACATTACGGGTTTCTCAGAATCTCAAATCCTAGCTCCGAACGAAATCGGGTGAATAGTATTTTTACGCAAACATTCTCGAAAAACCTTCGTTCTCGTCTTGATAATTCACAACAATTAATTCTAGCACAAAGCCAGAATACTAACCACATCCACACATTCTAGGTCATAGAACGGCCTTCGAGTATCTTATTTACATAATAACTCAATTAAATGCATTTAATCCACATAATCAAATAAAAATTTAATTCAGTGAAAAATCCGAAATTCTCGGGCGTTACAGATGACAAGATTCTATTCATCTTACTTGATAGGTGGTATTTGCTCATAACCCATGATTTTTCTACTTTGGAATATCTTTGGAACCATCTTTATATAAGATGCAAAAAAATTTGTAATTAGAATTTGGGAGATGGAGCAGTTAGGATGTGTGAAGTCCCTATTTTAAATGTAATGAATTTATTGTAATGAAACTTTGATGTACTCTATTTTTAAAACTTAGTTTGGACCATGATTCAGTATGTTATTAGGATTTACAAGGAATTACTAGATGTTCCTCTATGGAAGTTTTCTATGTATTGTGAACCAGGTTCTTACAAATTTTGTTGTTTTCTATTTGTAGATGTAGTATCTCACATTCAGGATCCCTTTGATGAATGTCCGTCCAATGTCAAGCTGGGGTTACTGGCCAGCTTAATTTTGATGGAGCGTGTGATGCAAAATTTTATCATCTGTAATGTTTTAGTACAATATGCACAAATTTGATGTAACAGTGATTCCAAATTTTATCATCTGTAATGTTTTAGTACTATCTGTTTGTTCTTAGTATTGTGTTGGTGTGATGACTTGATGTGCACTGAGCATATATTTCATATGTACAGTATTTTGACACAGGGTATTGTGTGGTTTGTCTTGATTGCTGTAATGAATTGTGATGTTTATTGTGTGGTATTGTGTGGTTTATCTTTAGCATAATTAACAATGAGAAACTAAAGAGAAAAAGTTCCTGCTTAGTTGTACATTACAGTTCCTGTGGTTCTACGACAAGATACAATTATAATCCCCTTAGGAACAAAAGTAGTAAACATTTACTTAACCTCAGAATTATCATGTATACATTGTTAGAACTATTTTGACTACAAACAGTAAACGCTGCTCAGCTTCATAAACAGTTGCATTAAAATTAGATGATCCACAATCTTTTACTAAAGTAACTAAGATGAGTGTCCCCAAAAAAAAAAACTAGAAACACAAGTATCACATTCATCTAGATTTTGACACATGGTATAAACATAAAAAAGAGCATATCAGGCTTAAATCATGTAGGCTCAATGGACAAATTGGATGGTTTGTCTTCAAGATGTTGATGATTAACTTCCTTGCTTAATTTGGTTGTCCACTGTACGAGGAAAACCAAGTAACAACTCACAAAACAGAACAAAATTTTTCTTTTTTTCCACCTCCACGCTATGCAAATCATTAATCCAATGTCAATCTAGAAGAATTAATCTACCTCCAAACTATGTAAAAGCATATGCCTGAGTTAAAAACAGAACTCAAATCATAAATTACAAATTATAAATTCACAATGGCCAATATGTACCTAAGAAATTCAAAGTAGCAAAATCAAAGTACAATGGCCAATCTTCTTATACAGAGATGGTTCCAAAAAAATTCCAAAGTAGCAAAATCAAGGAAACAACTTCCTCAATAAACCAGGAATCACTTGAATGGCTCTCGGCTGCATCGGAGGATCATACCACATGATATACCCGCAACCATGAGGCTCCCAAAAAATAAATTTTTTTCAGAACAAACTTCACATCAAAGGAAATTGAATAAAACTTACTTACTCTTGCAGTTTGACATCCATAGAATCGACGAACAGGATTCAAATCAATCCAAGAAATTATAAACATAGTCGGGCGATGACAATGACAATGATTAACTGCGGCCATGTAGTTTGACTCTTTCCGGTTTTGGGGATGTGGTGCATGCAATATAATCAAAATAATGCAAATGATATAGAATCCAAACATTATATGTTGTATCATTGAACTACTGACATCCATGACTGACAAATGCTATTGGAGATATCTTGTATCATTGAATGGTTAGAAATTTAGAAGGAAACAATAAACCTATGAAGAGTAGAAGGAAACAATAAATTATGTAGCTCATCTAAGCTGCAGTAGTTTCTCTGTTCCTTAGAAAAATTAATGTGTTCCCACCTTGGTAATGACAATCCATGGAAGAAGATATAATATTTGTTTTGTAGCTATCATCTTTGTTGTGTACTAATTTTTAATTTTACTTTTTTTGTGGTTGTTTTTAACTGAATTTTCCTTATCATTCTAATATGACAGAAACCTACTATATGGGTAATTTCTTCCCTTTTACCAATTGTTGGGGGAGTGGGACTAGCATCAATGACCGATGCATCTTTCAATTGGTGAGGAGTGAGGACATACACATGAGTTTATTTTAATGAATCTATTCACATTTATTCTCATTCTCATTCTCATATTCAACTGATTTTTGGATCTGATTCTCTATGAAGAAACAAGATTTTCTAGCAAATAAAAGGTTAAACTAAAGCATGCTAAATAATATAATCTAATTATGTACAGTTGAAATCTTAAGCTAATTCCTAGTTTCCTCAAATCTAATAATCTCATGGACTTCTTCTAACTCTGATTGTAATTCTCAAAATTATACTAGGGAACTTATTTGACTAAAGTACTATACTCAGTTTTAAACATTTCATCCATACTCCTTCCCATGTATAATGACTATTGACTACTTACTCCGGATCTCAGAAAAATCAAAGTCTATCCTCAATTCATGTTAAATCAAAAGAACAGAGGAACGATTGCCAAATCAAATATATAAATTTCAAGCCCTTACCAAAATAAGAACTCGGAGAAGTTTAGACGACTCTCGCTAATCGATTTCAAAAATCAATCGATGTTCTGAACCTAGGGCTTGTGAGAGCACGATCTGGGCTTCGATTTTCTGGCCTTGATCAAGGGTTACGGGCTTCGACTTCGATTTCTCAAGCGATGCTTCGATTTGCAGAAGATTTGGAGAAGATTTGGGGATCAAGGGTAGTGTAGCGAGGAGAGAGCCTTAGAAATACGGCTTGCTTCTAGTTTGAAAGCTGGGTGAACATAGCGAGGAGAGAGATTTAAAAAACACGACTTTTTAAAAAGGAATGCTATTTAAGGGAGTAATACTCTTTAAGTAGAATGCTTCTGATCGAGCCCGTCTATATATATATATATATATAGAAAATATTAAGAGTGGAATTCTTAAATAGCAGAATGCCTTAAATAATAGAATTTTATCAAAACGACGTAGGTTTTGATAAGACGCGGTGACATTTTTTTAAAAATACTTGTGGGCATGGTATTTACAAAATGCCATCATTGCCTTATCAAAACTACGCCGCTTTGATAAAATTTTATTATTTAAGAGAGTTCTACTACTTAAGAGGTCTACTTTGATCCCATCTATATCCTATATATATATATATATATATATATATATATATATATATATATATCAAAAGATCGAAGCGTAATCCTTAAATAGCATAACGTCTTAAATAAGCATAATTTTATCAAAACGACGTAGTTTTGATAAGACGCGATAGCATTTTTATAAATACACTGCGGTGGCATGGTATTTACAAAAATGCCACCGTCGTCCTCCAAAACTACTGTAGTTTTGATAAAATTATGCTTTTTAAGGCGTTATCTTATTAAGAATTATGTTCTTGATCCTTTCCAATATATATATTTATATATATATATATATAAGCGGATCGATCCGGACGCTTGGACCGGAGTAAAGAAGGACCAAATTTTTTTTTGTTTTTTTTTTTTTTTTTAAAACAACTAAAAAAATAATTAATATTTTATGGGCTGAAATTTTTCCATAATCTGATATTTTGGGGTGATTTGAATACCTATACCAAAAAATTATGGTACAGTCTGCAAAGACTGTACCACCATATTTTGTTATACGTACCCAAATCACCCCCAAAATATTTTATTATGAAAAATTTTCAATTCCATAAAATATTAAATATTTTTTTTTAGTTGTTTTAAAAAAAAAGTAAAAATTAAAAAAATTTCGACGGATAAAATTGAGGCGTCCTTGAATGAACTATATATATATATATATATATATATATATATATAAGCGATTAAACGCTCCAGATGTAAAATTCAGGCTCAACGAACACAGTTACAATAGTTCATATATATAAGTATATATATATATATATATAAAGCGATGAACGCCTCGGGCCAAGTTCAGGCTCAATCGAGGCATAACTCGATAATGTTAGTCCATATATATATATATATATATATATATATATATATATATATACAAATTGAAATAAAACCACGGACCGAAGTCCGGACAAACACACGTAACATGACTCTCAATGTGAAGAAGGGTGTGTGCAAAGATGAAGAGAAATGCTTTAAAGTGTGTGAGAAGGCTTACAGTGGGCTGCCAAAGAAGACTTCAATAACTTTAAATGGATGAACACTAGGCTCTCGCCAGTAAAAATATGACAAAATATAAGCTCACAACTGTTTAAAATGAGAAAGCACTCGGTTTATAGCGTGTACAGAACAAATTGGACAGGGCTTCATCGTCGTTTTCTCTTACAAATATGGCCACCCCAAGCCCTCTATTTATAGAGGGGGGAGCCGTAGGTCCACTTGCGGCTGCCTAGGATGCCCAGAATGTGGGTCCCGCCGTGTCAAAGTACGTATACTCGGACAACGCGTTGTTCGCTTGGTCGTTCATAACTTTCAATCCGGGAGTCCGATGGAAGCTTGCCATACCATTCCGGAAAGCTCTTTCCGAGAGCTACACAATAACATATGATTTGCCCTTTTTTGATTCCAGGAAGATGGGTCCATGATCGAAATGGAATTCTTAGGTTTCCTTCAGGTAGTCCGTTGAGCTGTTTTGCGTAGTTTGCGCTCGAAAGTTAAGATATGGTTCTCGTGGGACTTCTATTGAAGTAATTTGAGTTGAAATGAGTTGATTTGTTATGAGTTGAAGTTGAGTTGGCAAAATGACCATTTTACCCCTCCCGGGGTTATCTCCAATTTTCGCGCAGTTGTAGCATTATTTTCTCAGGGTTATCTCTGAGGTTGGCCTGATGTTGACTTTAACTATCCTCAGGGTTATCTCTGAGGTTGGCTTAACCTGCTGGGGCTATCTCTAGGCTTTGATCTTGATCCCCCTGGGTTATCTCCGAGGTTTGGAACTGATTTTCCCGGGGTTATCTCCGGGGTTGGAAACTGGATCTCCCGGGGCTATCTCCGGGTTGGAAACTGGATCTCCCGGGGATATCTCTGGGGTTGAAATTGATGTTGTGATCCTCCAGGGTTATCTCTGGAGTGTAAAAAAGATGTTTTTGCCCTCCTGTATGGTTAGTAACAGGAAAAGAAAATTTTGAGAGTCTACAATGGTATGATCATAATCTTTCAACAGCTTGAGCCAACGTCGTTGCCGCATGTTGAGTTCCTTTTGGGTGAAGAAATATTTGAGGCTTTTATAATCCGTATAAATCTCCACTTTCTCCCCATACAGGTAGTGTCTCCAGATCTTCAACATGAAAATGACTACTGCCAACTCCAGATCATGAGTAGCATAATTCCTCTCATATTCTTTGAGTTGTTGTGAGGCATAAGTTATGACTTTCCCATGTTGCATGAGAACACATCCTAACCCTTTGCCTAAAGCATCGCTATAGATAACAAATCCATCCAAACCAGATTATATTGTCAAAGCATGTGTCGAAAATGAGTCTCCTCTTGAGCTCTTGGAAACTCTTCTCGCACTCCTCGCTCCAGTCAAATTTTGTATCTTTCCGAGTCAGCTGAGTTAACTAGGTAGCGATTCGAGAAAACCCTTCCACGAATATCTGATTATAACCAGCTAAGCCCAGAAAGCTACGTACTTCGATCACTGACTTCGGTTGCTCCCAACTTTGTATTCCTTTAATCTTCATTGGGTCAACAGATACTCCATGTTTTGACACCACGTGCCCAGCTACTTCCTCAAGCTAGAGCTCGCATTTCTTCAGCTTGACATATAGCTTGTTATCACGAAGCCTTTGAAGTACCAGCTTCAAATGGCGCTCATGATCTTCACGGCTTTTGGAATAGATGAGGATGTCATCAATAAAGACGACAACGAACTGATCCAAATATTCTTTGAACACACGGTTCATCATATCCATGAAAGCAGTAGGAGCATTAGTCAATCCAAAAGACATGACTAAGAATTCATAATGCTCGTACAGAGTTCTGAAGGCATTCTTTGGAATATCCTCAGTTTTAATCTTCAACTGATGATATACAGAACGAAGATCGATCTTTGAAAATAATTGTGCTCCTTGCAACTGGTCGAACAGGCCATCAATGCGAGGTAGCGGATACCTATTCTTGATGGTCACATGGTTCAATTCCTGGTAGTCAATACAAAGTCGCATACTCCTGTCTTTCTTCTTTACGAATAAAACAAGAGCACCCCAAGGAGATGTACTAGGACGAATAAAACCGATGTCTAACAACTCCTGTAGTTGGACCTTTAACTCTTGAAGTTTGATAGGAGCCATTCGATATGAGGTTTTAGAAATGAGTTTTGTACCAGGTTCAAGGTCAATAAAGAAATCAACATCACGTTCTGGAGGTAAACCAGGAAATACGTTAGGAAATTCACTAACAACAGAAATACATTAGGAAATACGTTCAAGTCCATGACATAGGCTAAGAAAACTTGACATCCATTTTTCAATAAACGAATGGCTTTATAGCTTGATATGAAAGTGATTGACTTTAGTGGTTTGGTTGCTTGAATTCGCATAACAGGTTGGTTAGGAATATGAAAACTAACAACCTTACGAAAACAATCAATTTTGGCATGATGAGTGGTTAACCAATCAATCCCTAAAATCACATCACAAGTATTTTCAACGAAATAAGATCGGCAGGTAATGTGATGGTTCCAACTTGAATCAAGCAAGATTTATAAACAATGGATGTAATGAAAGTTTCTCCTAACGGAGTCTCAACAGATATGTTAAAGTCTAATTTCTCCGGAGTCAAGTTCAAACATTGAGCACAAGCAGGAGAAATAAAAGAATGGGTAGAATCGGTATCTCCGGAGTCAAGTTCAAGAGTTTATGATTAGCTTACCCGTGATTACCTCATTCGGTTCCTCGCTTTTTGGGAAGTTACAAAAAGCGATCTCACTTGAACCACTGATTTTGACTTATCTGGGACAACCTTTGGTGTCATCATTACCGCTAGAATTGACTTTTGCTATAGGGAATATTTCACCCTCAACTACTTCGTTGTACTCCTGTTTCATGATCTGAATCATTAATCTTCGATCCATATCGAATTGGGGTTGACTCTCTGGGTATCAACAACATGGCATAAAAAACCTACACACCCCTTCCTTAATAGTTTCCTAGTTTGTGTCATGGTAAGACAACACAAACGCCTCGGTAATTTATTACCGTAAAATACTATCTGAGGTTATCTTAACATTCTAATATTTACGCATTTCTTTTGACAATCTATAATTGCCCCATGGTTAACCAACCAATCCATTCCGAGAATTACGTCAAATTCTTTTAACTTTATCGGTATCAGGTCTACTGATAATTTACAACCCCGAATGTCCACGCAACAACTCCTATGAATATCTTCAACATGAATTATCTTTTCGTCTGGTACCTTAATATTTAAAGGTATAGGAAACTTTTTGGGAAGTAATCCTAATCGTCTAGCAAAATCACATGCGATAAACGAACAAGTAGCACCAGAGTCAAACATCACGTATGCATTTAGGTCGTTGATCGGAATAATACCTGCGACTACGTCCCCTGAGGCCATTGCATCTTGGACGGTCAAGTTAAAAGTATGGGTCATCGGCCTACCCGGCTGCGCTGGACCCCTAATAGTTAACTTACCACTATTGGCGCCCTTATTCCCGTCCATCCCCTTCTTCGGGCAATTCTTTGCCATGTGTTCAGTTGACCCACACACAAAGCATACATAGTTCTTCTTCGAACTTAGACAGTTAGGCGCAATGTGCCCCTCTTGTCCACAATTGTAACACACGGCCTTACCCTTGAGACCGACTCCTAAGTGAGTCTTCCCACAGGTCTTGCAGGCCTCCATTCTCCTCTTCGGGTCTCCTTGTTTCACTCTGGTATTCCCAGAGCTAACCACCTTCCGCTTATGCCCTTTGCCACTCCCGCTGGCTCCCTCGATCTTTACTCCCCCATCAACTTTCCCCTTATTCTTCTTATCTTTGTGGTACTAGCTCAACGCCTCGCTACCACCTTCGGAGATTATCTCCTTCTCTAAAATGGTTCCAAAGAAAGTACTTTGGAACACAAATATGCGGTTATAGAACCAGGGTTTCAAGCCTTGCTCGAACAGTCAAGCTTTCTTAACCTCGGTGTCCACTTGGTGTGGAGCGAACCTCTCCAGTTCATTAAACTTAGCGGCGTATTGGGGAACCGTCATGTCCCCTTGCTTTAAGTCCAGAAAACACATCTCCATCCTTCCCTGCATGCTCGTAGGAAAGTAGTTCTCGAAGAATATCTTCTTGAACCTCACCCACGTTAGAACCTCTATCTCGGTTCTAGCCTAATTGGCCTCCCACCAAAAGTTGGCCTCTCCCTTCATCATGTAGGTTGCAAAGGCAACCTTTTCGGCCTCGTCGACATTTTCTATCACAAATGCCTTCTCGATTTCCTTCACCCACGTTTGAGCTTCGATATGGTCCGTAGTTCATTTAAACTCCGGCGGACCCACGCTTTTAAAATCCTTAAACGTAGTAGCTCGTACTACACCAGGATTAACGGGGATGTTAGCCCCTGTTCTATTAAACGCTGCTGTTAAAAGATTTACAAACTCTTGCATGGGGTTAACCGGACCTCCCTCCGGTTGATTTAAGTTCGCGCCTTGATTACGTGGTGCTCTTCTTGGCGGCATTTTGCTATTACAATAAACAACACATTTCGTTATTATTCATTTCCTGTTAGTTAGTTATTATTCAATTTTAAACAATAACTCAAACATTCATTACTCAACATGTTCCAAAAAAGGCTTATATTAATTCATGGTAGTATAACACTACATCGGTTACATTACACAACCTAAGCTGATTACATTACTTTCCCGCAATTACTTTCCAAAAATTGGGATTTAAAAAAGACTACCCTTTGTTGTACAAAAGAGGGTTTTACGTCACTACTAGATACAAAATATTTACATATCTAAACTACTCTAGCCACTACTAGATCACATCTGCCTTAAGGCATTCTCAAAATCCGCCTTAGCAAGACCGGCGATAATATCACAGCTGATAGTATGCCGCGTCTACCCTGTTTCTACATGATAACCAGCTACCTGCTGCTGGAAGTCTGAATGAGAACTCATATGAATATAAGACATTCTCCCTATTTTATGCTTCTTGGTCTTTAGCTCCCCCTGTTGCCTCTTTTATAGTTCTTATAAAAGAGCTCTAACTCATGCAAGTATACACAGGTTAACAAGTAATACAGAGTAAGTAAAGTATCGATCCCACAGAGAAAGTTGTTAACTTTAGACTACTATGCATTAATTAACTCACTATATTTATATGCTAAGACTGTAAACTTAATTGTTTACCAACTAAAAATAAGAATATAAACGAATTAAATATGATGTGGAAACAATGGGATCCTAACTTCATTCAATATTTCATTCAATCACCATATGTCATGCAAAAAGTGTTCACATATCACAGGATAATAGCCAAGGGCATAAAAGCGAGTTATAACCATTTTCCAATGCACTATAACCAACTCATATATCATCTACATATGTTAGAATCTATGTGATCACCAATACCATCATAATTACCATATTCCTATGCGTAATTTCAATCCTATTGACTTTAAACACAACCCTTATTCTAGCTCATATAGCAAAACAGTATATTCCTATCTGTTTCACAAAATATGCAATCCCCATATTCGCATGCTATCATGATTTCATCCATATTCATATGTTCATTTCCAATTCCATACAAATACTAACATGAAGATTATCAGTCATTCATACATACAAACCAACCATGATAGATAATCCATATGATATGAAAAACAAATCTAACATTTAGATGTGCAACCAAACGACATATTAAAATCCGTTAGGATCCCATAATGGAGTTTAGTTCATGGCAGAACCAAAAACCATTATGGGATCAAGACTAAACATGATCAATAATCAAGCAAATGAGATTAAGAGAGAAAGAATAATCAAACCTAAACGCTGAATAGTAATCAATGATTAACTATGAAAACCTCAAAGAATTCCATTAACAATAATCAAAATACACAATGGTGAAGAACTCCAAGAAGAAGAAAATAAGACGTTGTGGCTTCGTTCTCTGTTGGACTCTCTCCCAAGGTGTAAACCCTAATTGCTACTATGAAAGTTACGTAATAAAAGTCAAGTCTCCCTCTGACATACGTCAGAATCGCTTTATATCAATTGCACATCATCACATTGCTTAATTAAAAATAAAACAAATTACAACATCGACGCCAGCGTGATCATGGCGTGCGTTTCTGATATCTGTCTCGCTTCATGGCGCGAGATTTGCGATAAGCTTCGGTTCCTCCAGACGTCTTATCGCGCGGTCGCGCTTCTTCTTCCCTGGTATGCCATGGCCATACCTCATGGTAGCGTGACTTGCAGAAGGTTCCCTATGTAAAGCCCTGCTTTCGCGCGGGCGCACGAGTCTTCTCTTGTTATGCGGCGTGGCTTGTGTTCTGCAGTTCCTGAGTCTAGTTTTTGGTCTGCTGCTGCTACTTGTTCATTCTTGCTTAATCCCTCTTTCTTGCTTGATTTCCATACCTTATTGTACCCCCATGCCATGCACATCCTCGCCTTGTGACTAGCCTTCATGCATCCGGTCACTGATACCTCAATTCCCACCAAAATGACGCCGATTCCTGCACTTATTCACCAAAAGGAGTTTAAATACATGCAATGCAAAATAATATGAAATGCAACTAAAACACAATGAAATGTGCTCAAGGTGGGCACAATTCACATGGATCGGTATACAATAAGTGAGTAAAAATATCACTTATCAAATACCCCCAAACTTGAACTGTTGCTTGCCCTCAAGCAATGCATATGAATGAACACTGAAAATGTAACTACTAAACTATGCAACTACTCTCTGATGCAAACTAGTCTCACATAATCTTAACCATAACAAAATTTCAGCCCAAATTACCTCAGTGAACTATCCAGATCCCATAATATAGTTTCAAACCAAACCATAGATATAACATCATATACTCAGATAATTCATGACTGCTATAGAGATGTTGTGTGTGTGTTGTTCACAAAAACTTGATTCAAGCAAAGATTATATATCCTACACTACTCCAAACAGAAAATTATAGTCTAAATCCAGATTCATGTATATTCATGCAACATAGACTGTTTAAACATATCACCGCAAACTAAGGCTCAACAATGGGTTTATTGCTTTATTACTACTCACGAGGGTGATTTCGCACTTTTTCGCGGTGTTTATTGCTATTATATATATATATATATATATATATATATATTTTACATGACTGTGCAATGTCTTAATCTATTAGGCACACTGCTACCCCTTAGCGAGTTTTCAACCAATGACTCCCAGACCATGAAAGACCTTAGGGCGCTAGGTGTAGAGACAATCCCCTCGGGCGTACTTACTCAAGTATCTAAGGCCCCGAATTAAGACTAATCATGTTATTGCTATTATATATATATATATATATATATATATATATATATATATATACACAGCATGCCCATGTTTCCCCAAAATTTTGCACTTCAATGACTTTACAATCTACAACATTTTCCTCATGTTTCTCTTTTTAAAACTACATGTTCTATTGATCAATGCAAGACACACATCTTAGACTTACAAGTGAATGTGAACACAATTGTGCAAACCGAAAGCATATAAACAGCAACATGAATCGCATTATGTAAAACATTATATCCAAGTTGTGCTATGCACATATTCTAAAATCTTCCACAATTCAGTATCCTCATTGACTTAGGCATAAAATTTCTATTTATAAGCAAAAGTTTATGTGAGACATTAAACTAGAACATACTAAGAATGAATAAAAATAAAAATTTTATGCTAAACATTTAACTAACCCACATTCATGCAAAATTAAACTAAACATGCTAACATAAAATGCAATCTAAACTACTACTATGCAAGTACTCCAATACCCCCAAACTTGAAATGTTCAATGTCCTCAGTGAATGAAGGTAAAGGGTACGAGAAAAACTCCCCTAATTATCGGCATGACCACCCTCCTCGGGTGGTGAATCTGGTGGTGGATACGGCACGGCGGTCCCGAACTAGGGCCATTCAAGCATGGTTCATTGCTGCGCGAATGCTTCGGCCAAAGCCCTGGTGAGTCCCGTAGCAAAAGTTCCAAGAATGTCATACAATGCGTCGACTTTGTGCTCCAACCTTCGGAGGTGTCGATCGCTAGAGTCAGGCTGCTCACGGGTAGATGGACCTGCTTCATTGGGCTATGGGGGTGGCTAGGTTGGCTCGGAAACGGTGGGTCGGAGAATGAATCCGCGTCCGCGCGGATGTGGCTCGCCACCTGCCCAGTCCTCAAATTTGGCAATTGTGGAGTGTGTGATATCTTGGCTTGGATACTGCATTTGCTCATTGCCCCAACTAACCCCTTGCTATGCACATAACATGGCTATCACTGAAGCGTGTGGAATGCTGCTAGTGGTAATTCCTTTCAGATACTTTACAATGTTTTGATGGATCAAATACCCGACGTCAATATATTCGCCAGTGATGATGCCCCACAGAATTATGGCTCTCTCTGCTGTGATTTCATGTTGATGCGATGATGGCAATAATTTAGCGCAAATGAACAGATTCCATTCCTTGGTGTACCGATTTAGTGCGGCTGCTGGAAAAATGCGAGGTTGGGTCATACCTACTTTGTAAGTCCATCGGGATCCGGGAATTCACAATTCTGCGATGACCTGCTCCAAGTCTATTTCCTGATGAGCTCCCGTGATCCAATTGGCCGCCCCTACTGGTGGTCTAGCGAGGAGCCTCAGCACGTTTCTAATGGCCGAGGGTTGGTAGTTCACCTCTGTACAACGAACCATAGAGGTATCGTTGATGGTGGCTTTGGCATTAGCATAGAACTCTCGAACTATGCTCATGGGAATCGGCGATGGTGCAGCAGTCAGTCCAGCCCAACCTTGTTTGCGAATCATGGCACATAGTTCCCCATCCTGACCTTCTGGCCTAAATCCTCTTTCCTTGATGAATGTCTTCGCGACAATGCGATAGTCCTGCTGGGCCTCCAAACACAGAAATTTGCTATGATCGACAATATCCTCCTCATGACTGTCGGAGGAAGATGAAGAGGATGAAGCTGCCCTTATTCTCTTTGGACCCATTGGAGATAGAGATCGCACATGAATTTACTAAAGGAACGAATGTATTTGCAAATTGATGAAATTTACTCTTGCTTGTGCTATCCCAATAGAGAGCCCTAGCTTTATATCATGAAGGAGATGGGGATGAGCACGGAATCGTGGAGATTTGAGGGAGAGAAATACGCCTCAATCTGTAACTGATAGAGAGATAGTGACGTGAGTTGGGGAGAGTGAGAGATTTCCGCTTCTGTTAGTATCGCATATAAAGAGTCCAACTGATTCCAATTTCATTTTGAATCTGTTTTATCCAAATTTGGACTTTCGCCTTGCATGTGTACATGATGATAAGCTTCCTTGGTATTGTGGTAGCGAGACTTATGAGAAAAGGCTCGTGGGTTAAGCTGGTTTGAACGCGCGTGGTAGTGAGTTGATCTCTTATTTGGGACACGCGGCCGCGAGACTCCAAAATACAACCTAACTGCTTTGATTTACTCTTCCATCGGTGATGCTCTTTAATCATTGTACCTGCATATATATTAATTCACATGAATAAGACATATAATAGTGGTGGTGTTATGCGACATTAATATCATGTGTATACGCTCACTTATCCTATAACTTGTTATCACTGAATTTGAACTACTAACTAAAATAATCAAAAGGAAATAACGACAATAATTTAATTCTTGGGTGAAGAATTGATGGGTTGCCTCCCATCCAGAGCTAAGTTATAGTCAATTAGCTTGACTGTCTCGAACTTCTCACGTCATATCAATCAGTGTGGTGCCTTCCTTCACATCCTTGCACCCTAAAATTTGATCACTTGGCTTTCATCAACGGCTCCACCTTCAACTCTGTATTTTCATCCGTTACATATCTCTGAGAGTCATCTATTCTCGGGTTGTGTATCCAATCCTTGCAGTTTCCATCTACCAGATCAACTAGAAAACACTCTTCTTCATCAGCTGGGAGCTTTATTACGTTGAAGACGTTGAATGTAACCTCCTGATCTTGTACACACATAGTTAATTCCCCCTTCTGAACATCTATGGAAGTCCTGCCCGTGGCCAAGAATGGTCTTCCTAGTATGATCGGTATATTCTTGTCTTCTTCGAAATCTAAAATGATAAAATCAGCCGAAAAGATGAACTTATCCACTTTAACCAATACATCTTCAACAATTCCCCGTGGACATACGACGGACCGGTCTGCTAACTATAATGATATGTTCGTTGGTTGTGGGGCCGGTAATCCCAACTGGTTGAATATTAACAGTGGCATCAAATTTATACTTGCTCCCAAATCACATAAACACTTGTTAAACTCCATCTTCCCAATAGTGCACGGAATTGTGAAGCTACCCGGATCTTTCAGCTTTGGAGGTAACTTACGTTGAAGCACTGCACTGCATTCTTCTGTCAAAGCTACCGTTTCAAACTCATCTAATCTCCTCTTCCTTGACAGTATACCTTTCATGAACTTTGCGTAGCTTGGCATTTGTTCCAATGCTTCGGCAAAAGGTATATTGATTTGCAGCTTTTTGAAGACCTCTAAAAACTTGCTGAACTGTTTGTCATCTTTCTACTTTGCTAACCTTTGCGGATATGGTATTCGAGGGTGCAGTGGTTGTAGTGGACTCTTGACCTTCTCTTCTGAACCTGCTTTATTCGTTTCGTTTTGCTGAACCTCATAATTTTCCAGATTTTTATCCTCCTTAGTTTCTTTCTCTGCATCGAGCGGCCGCATGGCCTCCTTAGTGGTATCATGCTGGTAGCGACTTGCAGAATCTTGTTAAGCCTTTCCCAGATCGCAATGTTATTGCTTGACACTGCTCCTTCCCGTCTCTTCTAGGATTTGCCTCTGTGTTACTTGGCAAAGCACCTTGGGGCCTATTAGTAAGCATGGTCGCCATTTGCCCCATTTGTGTCTCTAAATTCTTGATAGCCACTGCTTGGCTTTTGATCATGACCTCGATGTTTGCCATGTATTTCAACATCATCTCCTTCACTTCTGATTTCTTCTCTGGATGTGATGCAGCTGGAGTGTGGTGTTGTTGTTGTTGAGTAAATCCCGGTGGAAATGGTGGTTTCGGTATAAGCGTGTAATTTGTCTTGTTGTTGTTGAAACTATTGATTCTACTGGGCGATTTTGTTGTTGTCCTTGGTTGTTAGACCAAATGAAGTTTGGATGATTGCGGTTGTTGGGGTGGTATGTGTTCTGGAATTGGCGTTGGTCCTTTCTGTAGGAGTTTACATACTGAACTGCTTCCGAGCTGATAGCACATTGGTCTGTGGAGTGTGACCCTGCATAAATCTCACAAACAAAAGCAACCGTCTTCACTTTACTCTCTGCGCCAACGTCTCTATTTTCTTAGCCATGGGCCGCCATTTGTCTTAGATAATAGGCGTGTAATCGCATCCACCTCCAACATACCGCAACTTTGGGTTGAGACATCCGAGTTGTAGGATTACGATAGTCATTTGCGGCCATCGTCTCGATAAGCGTATAGGCCTCATCATAGCTTTTTTTGCCCATAATGCCCCTCCTGTAATTTGCATCTCTCTATCAATGCAGGCCGATCGCCATCCCAAGCCATTTGTAAAATGAATTAATTACCGGCCACCGTAAACCATGATGTGGACACTTCCTAAGCATCTCCTTATACCCTTCCCATGCTTCATATAAGGATTCACCTCATTGTTGCTCAAACCGAGATATGGCATCCTCATCTTTGCAGTCTTAGCCATTGGGAAAAACTTGGCTAAAAATTTCTATGCTAAATCCTCCCATGTAGTAATCGATCCAGCCGGAAAAGAATGTAACCAACTCCTTGCTTTATCCCTCAATGAAAATGGGAATAACCATAGTCTGATGTCATCTTCTATCACACCATTATATCTGAATGTGTCATAAATCTCGATGAAGCTTAATAGGTGCTCATTCGGATCATCTATAGCACACCCCAAATCATCTTGAATCAATTCGCACCATCCGAATAGTGCCCATTTTTATTTCGAAGGTGTTTGCTGCTATCGCCGGTTTGACTATGCTAGACTGTAATTCATTTATGTTTGGCATGGAATATTCCCTTAGAGCCCGATGCTCTTCTCTTGGATCAATCCTTTGTTCTTCTGCCATATTGACTGTAATGCTTTCTAACTGCTCTTGTAGATTTATCCGCACACTCGCTTTCCAACCTTTTTCGTTTATATTAGCTTGTGCTGGTGTTAACTCTGAGTTGGAGGATTGCGTGTGCATAAAATCCTACAAGCACCTGTACTCAAAACAAAACAAATATAGAAATGAGAAATGATAGAATTGTCTAAGTCATAAAATACAGCTTTAAACTAATGATAATTATCTAAATTAACGCCTTTCCCCGGCAACGGCGCCAAAAACTTGTTGCCTCTTTTATAGTTCTTATAAAAGAGCTCTAACTCATGCGTATCGACCCCACAGAGAAAGTTGTTAACTTTAGACTACTATGCATTAATTAACTCACTATATTTATATGCTAAGACTATAAACTTAATTGTTGATTTGAATCATTTATAATTACCAACTAAAAATAAGAATATAAACGAATTAAATATGATGTGGAAACACTGGGATCCTAACTTCATTCAATATTTCATTCAATCGCCATATATGTCATGCAAAAAGTGTTCACATATCACGGGATAATAGCGAGGGCATAAAAGCGAGTTATAACCATTTTCCAATGCACTATAACCAACTCACATATCATCTACAGATGTTAGAATCTATGTGATCACCGATACCATCACAATTACCATATTCCTATGCATAATTACAATCCTATTGAATTTAAACACAACCCTTATTTTAGCTCATACTACAAAACAAAGATATTCCTATCATTTCACAAAATATGCAATCCCATATATTCGCATGCTATCATGATTTCATCCATATTCATATGTTCATTTCAATTCCATACAAATACTAACATGAAGATTATCACCATTCATACATACAAACTAACCATGATAGATAATCCATATGATATGCAAAACAAATCTAACATTTAGATGTGCAACCAAATGACATATTAAAATCCGTTAGGATCCCATAATGGAGTTTAGTTTATGGCGGAACCAAAAACCATTATGGGATCAAGACTAAACATGATCAATAATCAAGCAAATGAGATTAAGAGAGAAAGAACAATCAAACCCAAATGCTGAATAGTAATCAATGATTAACTATGAAAACCCCAAAGAATTCCATTAACAATAATCAAAATCCACAATGGTGAAGTACTCCAAGAAGAAGAAAATAAGACGTTGTGGCTTCGTTCTCCGTTGGACTCTCTCCCAAGGTGTAAACCCTAATTGCTACTATGAAAGTTACGTAATAAAAGTCAAGTCTCCCCTCGACATACGTCGAAATAAACTTTATATCAATTACACATCATCACATTGCTTAATTAAAATAAAACAAATTACAAGACAAAGATCGCCGACCTGCACCGCTGTGGCGTGGCTCTGTATGTATCTATCTCGCGGCCGCGAGATTTGCGATAACTTCGGTTCCCTGAGACGTCTTATCGGCGGTGGTGTTGTTATACGCCTCATGATGTGTATTCATCGTACCTCACGGTAGCGTTCATGCCTCGCGGGCGCGTGACTTGCAGAAGGTTCCCTATGTAAAGCCACTCGCTTTTACGGCAGCGCGTGATGAGTCTTCTCTTGTTATCTTTGCATGGCGGCTTGTGTTCTACAGCCTCCGAGTCTGGTTTTTGGTCTGCTGCTGCTGCTACTTGTTCATTCTTGCTTAATCCCTCTTTCTTGCTTGATTTCCATGCCTTATTGTACGCCCATGCCATGCACATCCTCGCCTTGCGACTAGCCTTCATGCATCCGCTCACCGATACCTCAATTCCCACCAAAATGACGCCGATTCCTGCACTTATTCACCAAAAGGAGTTTAAATACATGCAATGCAAAATAACATGAAATGCAACTAAAACACAATGAAATGTGCTCAAGGTGGGCACAATTCGCATGGATCGGTATACAATAAGTGAGTAAAAATATCACTTATCACCCCCTTAAGCTCAAAGACATCCTGTTTCAGCTCATGGACCCTGTCCTTAGCCAAAACCCTTTCATCGTGCTCCTGTTCTCACATGGACTCTACATCCATCTTATCCTCTATAACAGCCTGGAGCTCTGCTTTTAGCTCCTTAACCTCCCGACAATAGTGGATGTTTCTATCTAATACTGACATAAAAAGTGACATCATTGACTCCCCCGGAGCCATCTCTGCTGCTATAGCTACTGGGTTGAAGGACACCACCTCCACCTCTTCTTCTAGCATATCGTCGAATAGGGACATGAGATCTAAACTCTCTGAGTCTCCAGACTCAACCACTACTACCTCGGGATTTGCTGTTATGGGGTTTGGTATAATCTCTATCTGATTAACTGAGCCTTCGCTGACTACCTGTACGTCTCTATTTTCTCCTGACGTCTAAAACAACACAAATAAGTTTGATTAGTACATGTTAGTAGAATAATAAAAACACATAACATGTATAATGCATTTTTATAAGGTTAATTTACATCTTTTATTTCTTGGACTTTTCTTAAGGTTATGACTTAAGGTTTAAATCCCCCCTAAAGTTTTATAACCTAATTCTTTGATACCAACATATGACGCCCCCAAATCTGGGTATCTTCCAACCCGATAGATGGTGCTACACGGTGCTACAGTTCACACAAACATTCAATTGAAATGCCTCAAAAGAACGAATATGTCTTCTATATATTCATAATAATATTAACATTTCCTAGGTTCTTTATAACCATTACATTTGTCCTTGTCATAATATTAAATATTATTCTTATAAAAATATACTATTATATAAGTAATCTACGGGTTCGGGTTCGCCTTCCCTTTATCCTTGTCGGATCCATCAGTCCGCTCGACCTTAGCTACATTAATATGGTTCAAGCAAGAGTGAGCCTAACTAGCTCAGCAAGTACAATAATTCTAGTAAAATAGCATGCTTGAGACATAGGAATCGTATATCTTTAATAACTGAACAATAGTTACGAAGTACTATCGATAATTCAAAATAGCACTTCTTTTCATTCAAAACGTTTTACAACAACAATATTCAGTAAAACATCAATTTCGGTCCAAGACCATGAGCATTTCATAAGTACGTTAAAAATCTGGGTATCTTCCAAACTTGATGAGATGGTGCTACGGTTACTCTGATTCACACAAACATTCAATTGAAATGCCTCAAAAGAACGAATATGTCTTCTATATATTCATAATAATATTAACTTTTCCTAGGTTCTTTATAACCGTTACATTTGTCCTTGTCATAATATTAAATATTATTCTTATAAAAATATACTATTATATAAGTAATCTACGGGTTCGGGTTCGCCTTCCCTTTATCCTTGTCGGATCCATCGGTCCGCTCGACCTTAGCTACATTAATATGGTTCAAGCAAGAGTGAGCCTAACTAGCTCAGCAAGTACAATAATTCTAGTAAAATAGCATGCTTGAGACATAGGAATCGTATATCTTTAATAACTGAACAATAGTTACGAAGTACTATCGATAATTCAAATAGCACTTCTTTTCATTCAAAATGTTTTACAACAACAATATTCAGTAAAACATCAATTTCGGTCCAAGACCATGAGCATTTCATAAGTACTTTAAAAAGGACATCCCGACACTAAGTCCGTAAGTCCAGCATAGCTTACGAGCACGTCTAGGTGATCAGCATATAGTACTCTATGTTGATCAACACTACATTCATTAAACGTGTATATGTTTAAGTTGTGGCAACCTCATGTGCCTGTCGTTTGATGACAAAACAATTTAGCATACTCAGCCACTTTTTGAAAACCACACCAATATTAGTTGGGTAAATCATTGTCAACACTTTGATAGATTATGTGACGCCCCCAAAATATGTATATGTAATGCCCAAGAATTTTGGATTTTTCAATGAATTAATTTTTTTTATTATGTGGATTAAATGAATTTAATTGAGTTATTATGTGAATAAGATACTCGAAGGTCGTTCTATGACCTAGAATGTGTGGATGTGATCAGTATTCTAGCTTTGTGCTAGAATTAATTGTTATGAATTATCAAGATGAGAACGAAGGTTTTTCGAGAATGTTTGCGTAAAAACACTATTCACCCGATTTCGTTCGGAGGTAGGATTTGAGATTTTGAGAAACACGTAATGTTAGAATATTACGATAGTATGGAATATCCAATAATAATTCCCTTATGGCAAACGAAGTTTTCGCCTGCGGACTTAAAACCTAAGGGTTGAGTATATTGATTTCCGAGAAGGAAATGAAACGCGTGGAAGAAATTGCGTTAGGGTTAAGGCATGTGTTATACAATTCAGATATTATTTAGTATCTATGTATAATATGATGAGTCAATACGGTCTGTACAATCGATAATCATACTAGTATTATATGGAAAGAATACGTGAAGTATACGTAGGGAATACGAGTTGTATTCTAGAATTAAGTTAAGACTTAATGTAAATTCATTTGGTTGGATTATGTTTAGCCCAATCAATTGAATGAGCAAGCCCAATGGATTAAGTGGTAAGCCCAAGTCAAGGCCTAATATTAGATTGGTTAAGCCCAATGCAAGAAAACCGAACCGTGGATCGAACCGGTGGGTCACTGAATGGGTAAAACCCATGGGGAAACCCATGGGGATGACCCATGGGCAAGGTGGGCCGGCCACTTGGTGTGCAAGGCAAGCACATCACTTGGTCACCAAGTATTTTACTTGGTCACAAAGTGGTAAATAAGTAAGGAGGTGGGGAGATGGACAATTTTGCCCCTCATTTGGTTTTCTATATACACAAAGCTAGGTTGGTCATTTGAAGTTTTTACAAAGCTTGTCCAACATATTTGAGAGAGAGAAAAGAGCTAGAAACTTATAATCCTTCTAATTCCAAGCAAACCATTAGACGTTTATCAAGAACGTTAACTACTTCAAAGGTAAATTCTCATAAACCGTAATCTTCAGCTTTTTCGATTTCTTTCTCATAGAAGAATCTTAGATGGGTGGAGCATGTTTAATGATGAGAGATAAGGATGCCTAGTAATGACCAAATCATTGATAGGTCATGACCAAATAGAAATCGTAAGTGGTTACGTGAGTTAAAACCATAAAAAGTCTTGAACGTAAATTTAGTTTTGAATGAACGTTTAAGAATCGATATAGCTAAGGAATGTGCCTATTGCTTGGTTAGGATGTAGATATGAAGTCCATGGAGTATTCCATGTGATTTGTTTTAGAGAACATTAGTAACGAAGTTATGGCAGATTTTGCGAAAATAGACGTTAAACATCGAATACGTATAAAGTCCAGATTAAAGGTCAAAAGTTGTCGTGTGACTTGAAAACGTTGGTTTTCAATGTCAACACGTGAGATAAGGTAATTAAGAATCGTTGGCGAAAGAATCGTCGCATTCCAACTTATAACGAAGAAAACGAGTATTGAACGGACGAAAACGTTAAACGAACGCTTAAAAATGAACTTAAAGGTGAATTCCGAGTTAACGGATTCGAAAAGGTAAAATTCTTATACGAACACGTAAAGGATGTAATTTGTGACTTGTAGGAATTCAAATGGGTCAATTCGGATGAAAAACGAACAAATTAGGAAGCCGAGAGTTTCGTTAGGAAACCAAACTGTTTTTGTGGCTAATGGTGCACAGTTTCGGTCTTGCATGGCGCCAAACCCAAGTGTTTTACGCCATACCCGCATGGCGCCGATTATGGCCGGGAGAAAATAAAAAGGTCTGGAGACTCGTGCAAGTCCGAGCAAAACCTGGAGAGTGGCTGCAGCCACTAGAATACATAGGATGTCGCCATCATGGCCATATTAGAAAAATGTTGACCAAGTTAGGTTTTATTCCAATTTGGATGTAGACCTAAAGTAAGATATGGGAGGTACTTAATGTACATGATAAGACTTACCTTAGATCACTTATAAGTTGTTAAGGTAAGAAGATCTAGTAAGGTTTAATAGAAATTAAACGAAGAACGTGAGAACGGTATACGTGCACCGGGAATAATGTTCAACTTTGGTAGTTCACCAATAATGATCGAATGTCGTTTTAATAATGACGTAAGAACGTTAATGAAACGTAACGAAGTATAGAAAGTTAAATCGACTTTATTAACGGAGTTAATTCAAATAAAATGTAGAAGAGAAAGAAGTTGGTTAGAAACGTAAAATTAGTTTGTTTGATAACTAATTACAGTGTGCTATGTGAATGTATCATGTAGATCCTGTAAAGACTGAGAATAGTTGAATTATATATTCGAAGACGCTTGAAGGAAAGTCTTTCTTAACGCTTGCCTAACCTTCGTGTTAGCTAAGTTTTTATGTGATGCATGTTATACAATGCATGAATGGTAAATAGAAAAGAGTCGATGCCTGTTTTATTCTGGCTAGACAAGTATTGGAGAGTTGATTGATTTGTTTACAAGTCTGTTGATATAGAACTATTAACGTTATCCTATGCCCAGTATTTGGTACAGATGAGAAGTTAAGTTTGTCTATGTACAAACAAAAGTATTTTCATCGATTATTCGATGGGCACGCGAGGTTGCCAAATGTTGAACGTAAATACGTTTAACGTAAGAGTGTTGATCAACATAGAGTACAATAGGCTGATCACCTAGAAGTGCTCGTAAGTAAAGACGGGTGGATGGCCTTAGTGCCGGATATCCTTTTCAAATATGAAAACGAAAAAAGTATGTTCCTGGTCTATTAACCGGTTCATCATTCCTAAGCTATTATTTATGCTCTGGAATTGCTGTATGAGAAGTATTAGTCAAATGTTTCATAATTCTTCGTAGATAATTTTTCAGATATTGAAATAAAGCAAGTATTTGTTTATGTAATATTCATATGATTCAGTGTTAAGACTTGTTGAGCTAGTTATGCTCATTCTTGCTTGAACCATATGTTTGCAGCTAAAGCCGAACGAACTAAGAGTTCTAAGAGAGATAAAGGCAAGGCTAAGATGGACAATTAATTGTCCTATAATAGACTAGTATATTTGTATGTAATATACTTATGAAGAACAACAAATGTATTCAGTTATGAACTTGGGAAAGGATTTATTACAAATGTAATACAAAGATAGTAATTACACTCATTTTGTTGTTATCTCAATGGAATGATTGTATGAATTGTAGTATCGTGGAGCACCATTTGTCGGGTTGAAAGATACCTGGATTTGGGGGCGTCACAGGTTAGTATCAGAGCATTAGGTTATAAAACTTAAGGGGGGAAGAACCTTAGGCTAATAACCTCGTAGGAAAGGAAGAGTCCGAAGAAAGTTAACTCGAGTCAAATGAGTTAATAAGGTATTGAGGAAACTCAGTACCAAAATATTTAAAAGATGGAAAGTAATCCTAAATGGATTAAATGTGATTTGTGCTTATATTATTGTGTATTATGTACTAATCAATTTGTAATATGTTATTGTAGATGTCGGTTGATAGCTTGATGTATAGGGATATACATGTGATCAGCGAGGAGTCCGTGAACCGAAGTCGAGACGATTTTGCATGCTATATAGCAGAGACATACATGTAGTGATTCTAGAGGAGTCAGAGCCCGAGGAATATTACTCTGAGGAAGACTATTCTGAGTAGACCATGGGGATAACATCATATTTGAATATGATGATTGATGTGGAGGATGACATGGAGGTGACATCAATTAATACGGTGATGCACGCAGATTAAACACCTCAGGAGAGACTATGAGGGCAATGTACCTCTCAGTGCTTGACTGTAATGTTCAACGACACAATATGGTGCAACACCAGAAAGAAGAGATCAATGATCTCTATGGGGCAAAAGAGTCTGCAGAGTCAGACTATGAGAAAGAGCATGATGAAAAAGTGCTCATGACTAACAAGGCCCAAGACTATAAGAACGAGGTCATATAACTTCGTAAGAAATTGGTTGAAAAAGACCAGAAGATAACACGAATGTCATATATAAATGACAGTGTGCACGAGGATTTTAAGCTTAAGATAGCTTGTTATTCTATTGAGTCGGGGCAGACTCGACATACTATAAGTCGAGATATTGTGTCAATTTTGGCGAACCAGAAGCATGAGAATGTTGTTAGGCAGTATTAGGAGTAGTATGGTAAATACTTTTGTGTAGTGACGTAAAACCCTCTTTTGTATAATTAAAGGGTAGCCTTTTTGTAAATCCCAATTTTTGTAGAAGTCAATCGCGGGATGTATATGTACTAGCTTTTGGGCTATGGAAAGCAACTTGTAAATAGTTTTGAACTATAAAGAAGCATTTTAATATAAAAAAGTTTTTATTTTAAATTGTTGTGCTGTGTATGAGTTATTGTTCAGTTGTTTGATGACTAATAAAGAAGTAAGTAAATAAGTGATAACGGAACTTTATTTATCTAATCAGAAATGCCGCCAAGAAGAAGGTAACGTAACCAAGAGGCGGAATCGCATAATGAGAACGGGGGGGGGGGGGGTTCTAATAATCCAATGCAAGAGTTCGTTAATTTATTAACGGCTGCATTTAACCAAGTTGGGGGTAGAGCACCCGCAGGACCTAGGGTAGCCCGAACGACTACTTTTAAGGAATTTAAGAGTGTAGGTCCACCCGAATTTAAGGGAACAACGGATCCAATGGAGGCCCGGACATGGGTCAAGGAAATAGAGAAGGCGTTTGTTATTACAAACGTATCTGAGGCGCAAAAGACTTCTTTTGTGACCTATATGATGAAGGGGGAAGCCAACTACTTGTGGGAGGCTCACCAGGGTGGGGCTGGAGCAGAAGCTGATACATGGAAACAATTTAAGAAGGTATTCTTCGAGAACTATTTCCCTACTAGTATGCATGGAAGAATGTAGATTAAGTTCTTAGAACTTAAGCAGGGGGACATGACTGTTCCCCAATATGCGGCCAAATTCAATGAATTGGCAAGGTTTGCTCCACATCAAGTGGACACGGAGGAGAGGAAGGCTCGTAGATTTGAGCAGGGCCTAAAACCCTGGCTCTGTAGTAGGATATCGATTTTTCATAGTGCTTCTTATGGAACCATTCTGGAAAAGGCGATAATAACAGAGGGTGGTAGTGAGGCGTTGACCCAATACCACAAAGATAGAAAGAATAAGAGTAAGGGAGAGGGAGGAAATAAGGCAGAGGTTGCTAGTGGTAGTGGCAATATGCCTAAATGGAAGAATTTTAACCTTGGTAATACTGGGGCAAAACAAGGGGATCCTAAACGTAGGATGGAGGCATGTAAGACATGCGGTAAGACTCATCTGGGAGTCTGTCTGAAGGGGAAGACCGATTGTTATAATTGTGGTCAGGAGGGCCATATATCTCCCAACTGTCCTAATCCTAAGAAAAGTCGGGGATGTTTTGTTTGTGGGTCGGTGGACCACATGGCAAGAAATTTCCCAAAGAAATGGGCGGAGGGTAATAAGGGTTCTGGTAGTGGTAATTTAGTCATTACTGGACCAACACCATCATTGGGTAGACCCTCAGCCCGAACATTTAATATGACGGTCCAAGATGTAGTTGCATCAATCGGATGTAGTGTGCGAGGTATCATTCGGTCAATGAAATAAATGCTTACGTGCTATTTGACTCGGGTGCTACTTGTTCTTTTTATAGCATGTGGATTTGCTCAGCAATTGGGATTAAATCCTAAAAAATTAGAAATACCTTTAGACGTTACGGTAGCAAACTAGGAGATAATTCCCATTAAACATATTTATAGGAATTGTTTCGTAGATATCAGGGGTAATAGATTATCGGTAGATCTTTTACCGATAAGGTTAAGAGAATTCGATGTGATTCTCGGTATAGATTGGTTAATTAACCATAGAGCGATAATAGATTGTCATAGAAAGAGTGTGAACCTAAGGCTTTCTAAGAAACCTGAGGTGGTGTTTTATGGAAATAAATCACCGGGACGTTCTTGTTGTCTAACCATGACACAAGCTAGGAAGATGTTGAAGAAGGGGTGTAAGGGTTATCTGTGTCATGTGGTGGATACCCAAAGAGTGGGAACATCAATTGAACAGATAGCAGTGGTTCAAGAATTCGCGGATGTGTTTTCGGAAGAGTTACCCGGTATTGTAACAACCCGATATTTTCTGTATAAATAAATCAGAAATTTAGCATATAATTTTTTTATTTATTTTAAGGATGAGGATTTGTACAAGATAATGTCTGTATGTAATTATGTAATAAATAAAAATATATTTATTACATGAATGTTTACAAATAATTTTATTTTAGAATTATTGACTATTATAAAGTTTATTCTTATAATAATTAATTTTATAAAAAATATTTTATTAATTATTTTCTATGAAAATATGATTATATATTATTTAAATAATATATGAAATGATTTTTAGAATTATTATAATAATTGTTTATTTTATTATATGAATTTATGCAAGATTAATTAAGTTAATTATTTTAACTTAATTAATAATGTTATATATGAAGAATAAATCAGATATGGAATCTAAACCCTAATTTTGGATTTTTATCAATGGATAAGAATACTAATATAATAATATTATATTTTGATTTTTCAATGCTATAATTATGTACTGTATTTTTGTGGAATGACAATGGTTGGTCAATTATGAGGTATTATGACCAAACCCTAATTTTATTGACAAACACTAATTTCGAAGTCAAATGAGACTTTGAAATCTGTTAAGTCAATATGTTATGTGATTCATGATAATTATAATTATTAATAATCAAGAAAAAACCCTAATTGTAAATTAAAACCCTAATTTCTTAAATTAAAAACCTTAAATAATAATTAGCTAATTGCTAAATAGAAACCCTAATTTAAAACTCAGGTTGAGTTCGACACTGTTATATAACTGTGTTATATGGTGCATGCATGTTATGTATTATATAATTTTATATTGATTAGGTAAACCCTAATTACTATTTAGAAATATTAATTTTTAGAAACCCTAATTAATATTTAGAAAATCCTAAGTTATTGTTAAACCCTAATTTTATTATTTTATTTATTTATTTATTTTGTGTTAACCCTAAATTTAAAATTCTAGAAATTATTTTAAACTCTAAAATGGTCCAAACCCTAAACCCAAACCCAAACCCTAAACCCTAAGGGTTTGCAAGGATTACAAGATTGCCCTTAAATTCTCAAGCCAAACGACCACTTTGCCCTTGCATAATTGAAGCTAGAATTTTAGATCTTGACCTATGTGGAGTTGTTGGCCAACCCTAGGGAACCCATGTGACAAATCTCAGCAATATCAACAGCACCTCAGCCTTATACAATGTATCTAACACATATATATAGATCAAGAGAGAGAGAAGCCACTTTATTTTTTCATTTTTGACTAAGCTCTTCTCTCTCTAAATCCTAAAATTTAGAGTGAGAGAGAGATATATATAAAGCTAATATCATATCTTAACTCTACATGATTAGTAACAAAGGATCAGATTCAAGAAATCAAAGCATAAAGGTATAAACCCTGGAATTTAAAAATTTTATGATCTGATGTTAGATCTTGCTGTTTGTTGTTTAAAGTTGTGTCATAAGATGTTATTTAGTGATCTGGGTTGTTAGATCCCAGATCCATAACATCAAAGTGCTCAAAATTAATGTTTTTCAAATTTTAGAAAAAGTTTAAAAATGAAGTCTGACAACGAATGTCAGACCTTATATCTCTGTGATCTTTCGTTATTTGTGTGATTTGAAAGTTTGAAGTTGTACTCTGTAATGTTGTGAGTAATCTAAAAGTGGATTCATGATCATTGAATGCTTAGATCAGAAGTTATTCACGGTCAAAGTTCATTGACCGAACACGAATTTAGTTTTCTGGGTAACCCGAAAAACTCGAAGAACGTCATTCGAACCTTTGAGTTCAACCGGCTTTATTTTTCTTTATAACGTTGTTTGGATCCATATTTGTATCTACATTATAGTATGTCATGAGTTCTACAAGTTCATAGTATTTTCGAACCTTAACAATTAACAGATCGATCGTGGTAATCGGTTGAAAAGTCATTATTTGTTTAGTCTTCTTGCTGGGTAACCCGAAATGTTGAGGCGGTTAATCCGGCGGTACTTTAGAGACTTAGATCTTGACACTATAAATGAACAATGAAGATACCCTGGTAGTTAGTCTACAAGACCCGACGTCTAGAACACCGGTGACATAAACCGATTAACCGGAATAGGACCACCAAGGTCGTTGACCGGTATTGACCAAATTTTTCTGGGCAGCCCAGAACCTTATGAACAGCCCTGACAATGATTTTAAAGCCTCAGATCTTGAATATGCGTTGTTGTATGACCAACATAATTGTGAATACTTGTAGATCTACATTTATACTACACTATCAATGCTTTAGATCGACCATAGCATGCAGGAACAAAGAAATTATAAGTGGTCAAAGTTGACCCCTCGAGCACTGACCTGTCAGTGTTCCTGGGCTCAAGAACACCTAAGGCGACACTTATCTGTCACCGAAGGCTTTAGCGACGGACTTAGAAAATTTTAATTAATTAATTTCTGAAAAATGATTAAAAATAGAAAATAAATTCTAAAAATTACAAAAATGGTTTTAAAAATTATTTTAAATTTCGAAAATTAGTTTTTAATTATTTTAAATATATTTCATAAATATTTAATATTTTTAGAATATTAAAAGTATTTAATTTATTTAATTATAATATTAAATAAATTATTTAAAAATGATTTTAATACATGAAAAATCATTTAAAATTATATTAAGGTATAAGAAAATAATTTAAGTTATTTTTGATAACTTTATTAATATTTTGTGATGAATTTTATTAATTAATTAATATTAATGGTAATTACGTTATTTAATAAATGTATTAAATAAATTATGAAAAATAGAATTAATAATTTAAAAATTATAGAAAAATGATTTTAAGGTTATAAAAGTATTTTAAGTTATAAAATATAACTTTGAATATTTTGTCATGAAAAATATTAATATTTTAATATTAATATTTTAATATTAATGATATTAGATTTATTTAATAATAATATTAAATAAATTAGTTTAAAAATGATTTCAATATTAGAAAAATCATTTTAAATGAAAATAAATAGTTTAAAAATATTTTAAGTTATAAAATATAACTTTTAATATTTAAAGGTAAATTTCATTAACTAATTATTATTAATGATATTAAATTTATTTAATAATTATATTAAATACATTAGTTTAAAAATGATTTTAATATTAGGAAAATCATTTTAAATGAAAATAAAGTGTTTAAAGATATTTGAAGTTATAAAATATAACTTTTAATATTTAAAGGATAATTTCATTATTAATTTAATATTAATGATATTAGATTTATTTAATAATTATATTAAATAAATAGTTTAAAAATAGTTTTATTTATTTAGAAATCATTTAAAAGGATATAAATGAATTAAAAATATTTTAAGTTATGATTAAGGATTTTAATATTTTGATAAGTAATACATTAATACTTTAATATTAATGATAATTATTTAAAAATAATTTTAATTCTTTTAAAAATCATTTAAGGGTAATATTAATACTTTAACAAGATATTTTAAGTTATTATAAATAACATAGATATTTTGGTAATGGTTTTATTAATGGTTTAATATTATTTAAATATTAATGATAATAGAATTATTTAATATTTAAATCATTTAAATATGATTCCGGTGTTTGAAAATTCATGATAAATTATAATAAATGTTTAAAAATTATTATAAGTCATTTAAAAATAATATGACAGATATTGAACTACAGGATAAATCTTTGACTCGATAAATTACCCGATAAAGCCGTCGGTACACTGACATGTTTCAAAAATTGATCTGGACTTGTATAATTTGTCTGTATATGTGTTTGTTTGTGATTCAATGGTTATGGAACATATGTGACAATGTGATTAGGTTATGTGCTGACTGCAATAAGCAGTGCTATGTGTTATAGTATGTTATTCTAATCGATCAAATGATCTTATTAATGATAGGTTTCGATATAAAAATAGAACTAAGTTGTTTAATCGTAAGCGATTAGCATCGATGAGTATCTTACCTTTGCATTTCCTTTATCTGATGGACATGAGTAAGAAGTTTCGAATTATATTATTATTATGCTATATTATTAACCCTATTGTGATATATTCTATATCCGATCATTGGTTATCAACATGTTAGTATATGGTAATTCAAATATATATTATGTTCATTAATTTCTAAACATGGTTACACAAGTGTCCCCACTTGGATAATCATTATATTTAATCACATGTTATATATATATATATATATATATATATATATATATATATATATATAAGCCGCCTAAGCTATTTGATCAACTAGACATAAATTTCGAAATGTCGTTGAATATGATAAAAACCTTTTTGTATCCAATCAAATTGTTTTGGTTCGGATTCCAGACTAAGTATGAACATCCCGATCATGGGAAAATTTTTATGCGCTCAAGAAGACAAAGGATGAACGATAATATCGTTCTAGCAATGTAGTATTGATCAATACAGGGCCCATGGGAAGTACAACCTAAAGCCTGTAAGTTATGACGGTTTGCAGATGAAGTTCTGTTAAACCTTATCGAAAACTAAAAACAATGTTCATAGTATGTCAACTAAACCTCATATATAGTCAATATGTAGTTTCAAAATTTGGAGATAGAATTGTTATGTTATTATTATCGGTTTAGTTTACTTCACAACTATAAATTCGTTGTAAAAGTGATGTACAATGAAAACATTTATTTCTTTCAGCTACTTATATTTCTAATTGTTATTACTTGCTGGGCAACCAAATGCTCACCCTTGCTTAAATTTAAATGTTTTCAGCTAGGCATGAACAACTTGAAGGTTCAGACAAGAATAAGTGAAAAGAAAAGCAAACAGAACATGTTTAATGGTATCTTTTGTAATACTTAGACAATATATAGACAATGATATGTATTATATATCATGTAAAGAATATAGTAAAGGTTACGTACTTGGGATTAGACTCTGATAAATGTAAGTTAAGTTTGATATTTATATTATTGTTATTATTATTAGTATTATTCTGCTCATAGAAATGGTATCGTGAAGAACCGAGTTCGGGTTTCAAGTACCCGAGTTTGGGGGCAATATGCCTAAACGAAAGAATTTTAACCTTGGTAATACTGGGGCAAAACAAGGGGATCCTAAACGTAGGATGGAGGCATGTAAGACATGCGGTAAGGCTCATCTGAGAAGTCTGCATGCGAAGGGAAGACCGGTTGTTATAATTGTAAGCGGGAGGGGCCATATATCTCCCAACTTTCTAATCTGAGAAAAGTCGGGGATGTTTTGTTTGTGGGTCGGTGGACCACATGGCAAGAAATTGCCCAAAGAAAGGGGCGGAGGGTAATAAGGGTTCTAGTAGTGGTAATTTAGTCATTACTGGACCAACACCATCATTGGGTAGACCCTTGGCCCAAACATTTAATATGACGGTCCAAGATGCAGTTGAATCAACGGATGTAGTAGCAGGTATCATTCCAATCAACGAAATAAATGTTTACGTGCTATTTGACTCGGGTGCTACTTGTTCTTTTATAGCATGTGGATTTGCTCAGAAATTGGGATTAAATCCTAAAAAATTAAAAATACCTTTAGACGTTAAGGTAGCAAACGAGGAGATAATTCCCATTGAACATATTTATAGGAATTGTTTCGTAGATATCAGGGGTAATAGATTATCGTTAGATCTTTTACCGGTAAGGTTAAGAGAATTCGATGTGATTCTCGTTATGGATTGGTTAATTAACCATAGAGCGATAATAGATTGTCATAGAAAGAGTGTGAACCTAAGGCTTTCTAAGAAACCTGAGGTGGTGTTTTATGGAAATAAATCATCGGGACGTTCTTGTTGTCTAACCATGACACAAGCTAGGAAGATGTTGAAGAAGGGGTGTAAGGGTTATCTGTGTCATGTGGTGGATACCCAAAGAGTGGGAACATCAATGGAACAGATAGCGATGGTTCAAGAATTCATGGATGTGTTTTCTAAAGAGTTACGGTATTTACTTTGATAGGGATGTAGAATTTGTGATTGATTTCTTTGCATTGGATGCGACACGAGTTTCAAAGGCACCATATAGAATGGCGCCCGATTGAGATGAAGGAGTTAATGGTTTAATTCTGAGGACTGTTAGATAGGAAGTACATTCAACCGAGTGTGTCTCAAGTGAGGAGCAAATATTATTTATGTAAGGAAAAGGACGATCGTTACGACTTTGTATCGACTATCGAGAGTTGAACAAGTTAACGATTAAGAATAAATACCCATTGCCGGGATCGATGATCTATTTGATCGATTAAAAGGCAAAGTATTTTCTAAAATAGATTTGCGCACGGGGTATCATCAACTGAAAGTGAGGAAGGAAGATATACCTAAGATGGCGTTTAGAACTCGTTATGGGCATTACGTGTTTTTGGTTATGTTGTTTAGGTTGACGAATGCGCCAGCCGCATTCATGGATATGATGAACAGAATGTTCAAACAGTATTTGGACAAGTTCGTCGTAGTGTTCATTGATGATATTCTAGTCTATTCTAAGACGCCAGAAGATCATGCTGAACATCTAAGAATAGTGTTGGAAACACTACGAAAGGAGAAATTGTATGCGAAATTCAATAAGTGTGAATTTTAGCTCGAACGAGTGCAGTTTCTAGGACATGTTATAAACAAAGATGGCATATCCGTAGATCCAGCGAAAGTGGAAGCGGTAAATGAGTGGGAGCAACCGAAAATGCCAATCGAGGTTAAGAGTTTTCTGGGGTTAGCGGGATACTATAGAAGGTTAATTCAGGACTTTTCTAAATTAGCTACTCAGTTGACAAATCGTGAGAAATTGATTGAAATACGAGTGGACAAAAAGTGTGAGCGTAGTTTTCAAGAACTAAAAGGAGGTTGAGTGAGGCACTGTATTATCTTTACCCGGATGATATGGGGAATTTTGTAGTTTATAGCGATGCTTCGCATAGAGGACTAGGTTGCGTGCTTATGCGACATAGCAAGAGGTCATTGCGTATGTCGTCACGTCGATTAAAAGATTATGAGAAGGTTTATCCTACTCATGACCTAGAAGCTGGCATTTGTAGTGTTTTTCGTTAAAAATATGGAGACATTATTTATACGGGGAGAAGTGTGAGATATACACGGACCACAAAAGTCTCGAAATATATCTTCACACGAAGGAGTTGAACATGAGGCGAGAGAGGGTGGTTAGAATTGATAAAAGATTATGATTGTGATATCTTATATCATCAGGGAAAGCGAATATAGTAGCCAAGCAGCGTTAAGTCGAAGGGTAGAAAAAGGCATCGAATGTTAACTACTTAGAATGAGTTGATAACAGAGATGGCCAGGATGGAATTAGAAGTTAAGTTGCCAAGTGAAACAGCAGAGATGTTATTCTCAATAGAGACTTGACCAACGATAGTGGAACGGGTTAAGGAGGTACAGAGAAGTACTGAAGAATGCGAACAGATGAAAGAGATAAGGAAGGATGACGTGAAGACTAAGTATAACCTTGATAAAGAAGGTTTACTTCGTTTTGAAGGAAGAATTTGGGTTCTAAATAATTTTGAGTTGAAAGAAGAGATTATGTGTGAGGCCCATAGTTCGAGGTACTCGATACATCCTGGTAGTACTAAGATGTATCAAGATCTTCGTCAGAACCTTTGG
Organism: Panax quinquefolius; assembly: GCA_020205615.1. Classification (NCBI taxonomy): domain Eukaryota; kingdom Viridiplantae; phylum Streptophyta; class Magnoliopsida; order Apiales; family Araliaceae; genus Panax; species Panax quinquefolius. The sequence goes on along the minus strand of CM035172.1, from coordinate 94,267,495 downwards.
TGGCCAAACATGAAAAGGGAAATTGCAGAATACGTTAGTAAGTGCTTAACTTGTTAAAAAGTTAAGGCTGAACACCAAAGACCGAGTGGATTGATACAACCACTGGAGATTCCGGAGTGGAAATGGGAGCATATCACCATAGATTTTGTGGTAGGACTTCCAACAACGAGAAAGGGGTACGACGCTATTTGGGTAATAGCGGATCGGTTAACTAAATTGGCTCATTTTCTACCAATAGGAGTTAGGTATAACCTAGAGCAGTTAGCTAAGCTTTATGTTAAGGAAATCATTTCCAGACATGGAGTACCTATTTCAATTGTGTCCGATCGTGATTCACGATTCACGTCAAACTTTTGGAGGAGTTTGCAAGAGCAAATGGGAACACATTTGAGATTGAGTACGGCGTATCATCCACAGACGGATGGACAAAGCGAAAGGATAATTCAAATGCTAGAAGGTATGTTAAGATCTTGCGTTATGGATTTTAAGGGGAGTTGGGATGAGCATCTACCTTTGGTAGAATTCACTTACAACAATAGTTTTTATGCTAGTATAGTCATTCCACCTTACGAAGCGTTGTATGGAAGGAAGTGCAGAACACCACTTTGTTGGGATGAAGTAGGTGAACGTCGAATGTTAGGACTTGAAATGGTACAATAAACAGCAGACATGGTGAAGCTGATAAGAGCTCAATTAGTAGCGGCTCAAGATAGACAATGGAGGTATGCAGATCCTCATCGAGAGAAGAGGGAGTTTGAAGTATGGTCTTATATTTTTCTAAAAGTATCGCCTTGAAAAAGGAAGATACGTTTTGGAAAGAAAGGGAAGTTAAGTCCGAGGTTTGTAGGATCTTTTGAGATTTTAAGAAGGGTAGGAGAGGTAGCTTATGAAGTAGCCTTACCTCCAGAAATGGAAAGAATACACAATGTGTTTCACATGTCTGTGTTGCGTCCTTATAAACCGGACTACAAGCACGTAATAGAGTATGAATCTATTCAGGTAGAAAATGACTTAACGTATGAAGAAATTCCGATTCAGATTATTGATAGGAAGGAACAAGTCTTGAGAAATAAAGTAATACCTTCAATAAAGGTAATTTGGAGTAACCACGATGCTGAAGAAGCAACGTGGGAGCTCGAAAGTAAAATGAAGGAAAAGTTTCCTTATTTATTTATGTAAGAATAGCGAGATTCTGGGGACAGAATCCTTATAAGCAGGGAAGAATGTAACGCTCGAGAATTTCAAATTTTTTCAATAAATTAATTTTTTTTATTATGTGGATTAAATGAATTTAATTGAGTTATTATGTAAATAAGATACTCGAAGGTCGTTCTATGACCTAGAATGTGTGGATGTGGTTAGTATTCTGGCTTTGTGCTAGAATTAATTGTTGTGAATTATCAAGACGAGAACGAAGGTTTTCCGAGAATGTTTGCGTAAAAACACTATTCACCCAATTTCGTTCGGAGCTAGGATTTGAGATTCTGAGAAACGCGTAATGTTAGAATATTATGATAGTATGGAATATCCAATAATAATTCCATTATGGCAAACGAAGTTTTCACCTGCGGACTTAAAAACTAAGGGTTGAGTATATTGATTTCTGAGAAGGAAATGAAACGCATGGAAGAAATTGCGTTAGGGTTAAGGCATGTGTTATACAATTAAGATATTATTTAGTATCTATGTATAATATGATGAGTCAATATGGAGTACAATACAATAATCATACTAGTATTATATGGAAAGAATACGTGAAGTATACGTAGGGAATACGAGTTGTATTCTAGAATTAAGTTAAGACTTAATGTTAATTCATTTGGTTGGATTATGTTTAGCCCAATCAATTGAATGAGCAAGCCTAAGGGATTAACTGGTAAGCCCAAGTCAAGGCCCAATATCATATTGGTTAAGCCCAATGCAAGAAAACCGAACCGTGGATCGAACTGGTGGGTCACCGAATGGGTAAAACCCATGGGGATGACCCATGGGCAAGGTGGGCTGGCCACTTTGTGTGCAAGGCAAGCACGTCACTTGGTCACCAAGTATTTTACTTGGTCACAAAGTGGTAAATAAGTAAGGAGGTGGGGAGATGGACAATTTTGCCCCTTATTTGGTTTTCTATATATACAATGCTAGGTTGGTCATTTGAAGTTTTTACAAAGCTTATCCAACATATTTGAGAGAGAGAAAAGAGCTAGAAACTTATAATCCTTCTAATTCCAAGCAAACCATTAGACGTTTATCAAGAACGTTAACTACTTCAAAGGTAAATTCTCATAAACCGTAATCTTCATCTTTTTCGATTTCTTTCTCATAGAAGAATCTTAGATGGGTGGAGCATGTTTATTGAAGAGAGATAAGGATGCCTAATAATGACCAAATCATTGATAGGTCATGACCAAATAGAAATTGTAAGTGGTTACGTGAGTTAAAACCATAAAAAGTCTTGAACGTAAATTTAGTTTTGAATGAACGTTTAAGAATCGATATAGCTAATGAATGTGCCTATTGCTTGCTTAGGATGTAGATATGAAGTCCATGGAGTATTCCATGTGATTTGTTTTAGAGAACATTAGTAATGAAGTTATGGCGGATTTTGCGGAAATAGACGTTAAACATCGAATACGTATAAAGTCCGGATTAAAGGTCAAAAGTTGCCGTGTGACTTGAAAACGTTGGTTTCTAATGTCAACAAGTGAGATAAGGTAATTAAGAGTCATTGGCGAAAGAATCGTCGCATTCCAACTTATAACGAAGAAAACGAGTATTGAACGGACGAAAACGTTAAACGAACGCTTAAAAATGAACTTAAAGGTGAATTCCGAGTTAACGGATTCGAAAAGGTAAAATTCTAATACAAACACGTAAAGGATGTAATTTGTGACTTGTAGGAATTCAAATGGGTCAATTCGGATGAAAAACGAACAAATTAGGAAGCCGAGAGTTTCGTTAGGAAACCAAACTATTTTGGCCAACTGGTGCACAGGTTCGAGCATGATACCAAACCCAAACCAGATGTTTTACTGCCATGCATGCGCCTTGATTATGGCGGGAGAAAATAAAAAAGTGCGGAGACTCGCGCGTCGTGACGAGAGTTTGTATATGGAATTGCGCTGCAGCACCAAGTCCGGGCAAAACCTCTGTAGAGTGGCGCCAAAATGCCACTAGAATACATAGGATGTCAACACATGTGACAAATGATGAAAAAATATTGACGAAGTTAGGTTTTATTCCAATTTGGATGTAGACCTAAAGTAAGATATGGGAGGTACTTAATGTACATGATAAGACTTACCTTAGATCACTTATAAGTTGTTAAGGTAAGAAGATCTAGTAAGGTTTAATAGAAATTAAACGAAGAACGTAAGAACGGTATATGTTCACCGAGAATAATGTTCAACTTTGGTAGTTCACCAATAATGATCGAATGTTAGTTTAATAATGATGTAAGAACTTTAATGAAACGTAACGAAGTATAGAAAGTTAAATCGACTTTATTAACGGAGTTAATTCAAATAAAACGTAGAAGAGAAAGAAGTTGGTTAGAACAGTAAAGTTAGTTTGTTTGATAACTAATTACAGTGTGTTATGTGAATGTATCATGTAAATCCTGTAAAGACTGAGAATAGTTGAATTGTATATTTAAAGATGCTTGAAGGCAAGTCTTTCTTAACGCTTGCTTAACCTTCGTGTTTGCCAAGTTTTTATGTGACGCATGTTATACAATGCATGAATGGTAAATAGAAAAGAGTCGATGCCTGTTTTATTCTGGCTAGACAAGTATTGGAGAGTTGATTGATTTGTTTACAAGTCTGTTGATATAGAACTGTTAACGTTATCCTATGCCAAGTATTTGGTATGGATGCGAAGGTAAGTTTGTCTATGTACAAACAAAAGTATTTTCATCGATTATTCGATGGGCACGCGAGGTTGCCAAATGTTGAACGTAAATCGTTTAACGTAAAGAGTGTTGATCAACATAGAGTACAATAGGTGATCACCTAGAAATGCTCGTAAGTAAAGGCGGGTGGATGGCCTTAGTCTTGGGATATCCTTTTCAAGTATGAAAATGAAAAGAGTATGTTCTGATCTATTGACCGGTTCATCATTCCTAAGCTATTATTTATGCTCTTGGAATTCTTTGTATGAGAAGTATTAGTCAAATGTTTCATAAAAAAAAGGATTTATTATAAATGTAATACACATATCTTTTGAGTTTGAATACAATATATTGTCTAATAGAGCCGGTATACAAACTTCAAAAGGATACATCACCCATTTTACAATTATTGATACACTATTTTACAAAATAGTGAGGACTACTAAAAATACAACTATCTTGAATCATCACTCCATTATTATCACACTATTTTATAAAATAGTGAGGATTCTAGTTCTGCTAAATTCTCTCACCTCTTGAGAAGAAAAATGGAACAAAAAGGGAAAAGGGTGAGCTCAACTAGCCCGATAAAGAATATTATGACTAAGATAATATACAACAAATTATCATTAGTCTTGACGAGAAAAATCGATAAAATATAATAGACAACAAGTTTTAGATCAACAAATGCGGTGAAAACAACAATCCATTAGAAAAGTCAGTAGAAAATGAATTCTACTATCTTCTAAGATTTAAAAGTCCATCATCAATATTTTATCCTGTAACATCAATCAATATACATCTTGAATCAAATATTCATCTTTTGCACTACAGGCCAAAGATATTCATTTATATCACCACCGGTTGGTCGTATTCATCTCAACACACATTCATCTTTTGCACTACTGGGCCAAAGATATTCATCGATAATCATTCATCTTTTTTTACTGGGCCAAAGATATTCATTATAATATCATCATTTAGGATGAGGATGATGAAAAATATTTTAAAAAAAATGAATCCGGTGAGATAAAAGAACAAATATTAGGGATTAAGTATTACAGTTTATCCAGTTCAATAATACTCCATAATAACCATAGTTGAGCGAAATTCAAAAATAAAGATCAAAACATGGATCTGATCAAAGATAGTAACCATAATAGACATCTTGGACAAAAGAAGAAAATTTCATTTTTTGGTGAATAGTGTAAGTGAATAGTATAGTATATAATGAATAGTGTATATCGTGAATAGTAACCCACGACACAAAAAGTAGAAATTTGATAATAAAATTCATATCAATATTTTGGCATAATGATATTGAAAGAAATAATATCATTTATAAAAAATAACATCCACTTACCTCAAAATAATATATACTTTGATTGAAATATCGGATATATAAGCTTTGAAGAAACTTACAATGAATAGAAACTCTCAAAGTATCAAAATACTCACAAAAATAAACTCGATAATATAGAGAGAGAGAAAAACTTTTTTACGGTGTGATTTTTCAATTCTAACTAAGCTAAGCCTATTTATAGGAAAATGCTTAGAACATAAAGGAGACTAAAATAATAAAATAATAATATTTTTTTTTTATTTCTACTCTTACACATAGACATCCATTTTCAATTTTGCATTTTTGAAAAATTTGAAAAAACATGTTTTTTAAATAATTTTGTAAAAAAAAAGTGGGTCCCACCCATAATTTAATAAAAATTCATTTTATTTTATCGAAACTTGAATAATTCATAATAAATAGCCATTTATAACGAAAAAATATTAAATTTTATATCCATTCCATACGAAAATTAAATTCTCTACAACTTTTTACAGCTTTAAGTTTTCAAATTCCAAACATGAAATGTTATCCAAAATCCACAACAAAAATACGGATGATTTTTAATACCTCCATTTCAAATAAAATCTTGATAAAACACCTCGGCATTAATTCCTTCATTTTTAACCATAAAATAAATATATCCATCATTTATATCCACATAAAATAAATATTTCCTTATCATATAAATCAATAATTAATTATTCACAAATAATATTACAAAATCACAATTATGACAACGAGTAGTTCCGAGGAAGAGGGGCTTTCCGATAAGGATTTCTCCTTCTTGGCGCGTGATTAGGTGACCAAACCTCTCCTTGACGAAACTTTCTAGACATTGCCAATAATGTTATAATAATATTATTCAAATAATATGAATTATTGATCGATAATGGAAATCTTTATGCGATGACAATTATTGAAACAACAATAATATAAAATATCAATAACGTACAATTATTGAATCGATAAAATAAAATATTGAGCGAGTAATTCTTTGTAACAATTATTGAGTAGTGCCTTCTTACGTAAGAATCGATAATTCAAAATATTTATGCAATCTGGTATCTTCTTTGTGCGACCACGCGTATTACTTGTATTTTAAACCACGGGTATTCAGCGATGTTAGCGGTAACAACTTACGTCGTTATTTATAAAAACTCAAACTTGTCGTTTTCTTCATCCAATCGATTTTTTACGTTATGGGGCCCCTGAAATGGGCTTGTGGCATTAAATGCGAATATTCCCGAACAACAAGAATATTCCACGACCAAAGCGAATATTCCAAACAATAATGATGAATATTTTATAACCACTTGCTTATTTTGCAAAATTTGCACATTTCACCCATAACCAACCATTATATCAAATTAACACCTTATTATTCACAATAATAAATAGAGGAAATTCATTTTATTTATAATAAGTTGGGGTCTTACAACCTCCCTCCTTATGAAATTTCATCCTCGAAAATTGCGTACGTACACAGTGTTTTTGAAAAGGTGAGGATACCTCGCTTTCATTTACGATTCCAACTCCCGGTCATTTCTTGATAGCATGGTTTCTCCACAAAACCTTAACTTGTGGTATAACCTTGGTGCGTGGGACATGCTCTTTCTATCCAAGATCTTAACAGGTACCTCCTCGTCGTTAAATCTTGGCTATCTCGTCTGGTTCTAACTTCGATAATGTGGTTGGGTCTTTCACATATTTACGAAGCATAGATATATGAAAAACATTATGAACACGAGACATGCTTGGAGGTAATCTGAGTCTATAGGCCACATTTCCTATTAGGTCGAGAATCTCAAATGGACCAACAAATCTTGGATTGAGCTTTCCTCTCTTCCCAAATCTTGTAACTCCTTTCCATGGAGCAATACGTAACAATACATGATCCCCGATATTAAATTCCACGTCCTTTCGATGAAGATCCGCATAACTCTTTTATCGATCTTGTGTCGTTTGTATACGTTGTCGGATCATTTGGATCTTTTCTGTAGTCATGCGTACCAATTCTGGTCCCAACAATGTTGCTTCTCCCACCTCGTCCCGACATCTTTGGAGAGCGACACTTTCGTCCATCTGATGCTTCAAATGGAGCCACACCTATACTTGCGATAAGCTGTTGTTGTTGGAGAATTCCACCATGGTAGGTACTTATCCCAACTCCTTTTTGAAATCTAGGACACAAAGTCTTAATAGATCTTGAGAGTTTGAATAGTCCTCTCGATTTCCCGTCCGTTTGAGGATGGTATCTTTGAAAGCCCAGAATCGTAAATCCGTGCCCATAGCTTTCTGCAAGCTAACCCAAAATCGTGAAGTGAATCTTGGGTCACGATCCAAAACTATGGATCTTGGCATGCCATGCAATCTCACAATCTCATTCACGTACATACTAGCAAGGCGTTCAAGGAATAAGTCTCCGTATAGGCAAGAAATGGGCGGACTTGGTTAATCTATCAATGATAACCCAAATCGCATCTATGCCTTGAGAAACCTTGGGAAGACACATAATGAAATCCATAGTAATGTGTTCCCACTTCCATTTAGGAATCTCAGTGGTTGTAATGGACCCTTTGGCACTTGATGCTCGCTTTACCGTTGACAAGTTAAACACCTCGAGATAAACTCATGATCTCTCTCTTCATATTGTTCCACCAAAATGTATGTCGAAGATCATGATACATTTGGTACTCCCGAGATGGATTACAAATGGTGTGTTGTGTGCCTCCATCATGATTCTATGCTTCAAGTCGAATCGTTAGGAACCTGAAAATGCAGAGTTGACTCGAAGTATTCCTTCTTCATCGATTCTTGCTTACGGAATAGCACCTTCTTGCACTTTCTTCTTCATACGCGCATCGGCTCCATGTCGTAGCTTGAAGCGACTTTAACTTTATCGATTAAAGTCGGTTCTACTAAATATGTTTGATATCATCACGTGGGTACTTGGAGCCTTTACCTCTATCTCCATCCTTTGCAAGTCATACAAAATGGACCTTTGTGTTAACAACATTGCACTCGTGCCGCGTATGATCTTCTTCTACTCGATCGTCGGCTACCGTTTGCTTTTCGAGATGATATTGGATGGTATGATCGTAATCTTTCAACAACTCGAGCCAGCGTCGTTCTTGCCGCGTGTTGAGTTCCTTTTGGGTGAAAAAATATTTGAGGCTTTTATGATCATGTATAGATCTCCACTTTCTCCCCATCTGGTGGTGTCTCTCGGATCTTCAATGCAAAAATGGTATTGCTTGACTCTAAATCATGAGTAGGATAATTCCTCTCATATTCTTTGAGTTATCGCGAGAGCATAGGCTATGACTTTCCCATGTTGCATGAGAACACATCCTAACCCTTTGCACGAAGCATCGTTGTAGATAACAAATCCATCCGAACCGGATGGTATTGTCGAAACAGTGCCAAATGAGTCTCCTCTTGAGTTCTTGAAAACTCTTCTCACATTCCTCGCTCCATACAATTTTATATCTTTGAGTCGGTTTGAGTTAGCGGAGATAGCGATTCGAGAAAATCCTTCCACGAATCTCAGATAATAACCCGGTAAAGCCCGAGAAAGCTACGTGCTTGATCACAAATTTTGGTTGCTCCCAACTTTGTATTGCTTGATCTTGGCCGGATCAACGGATACTCCATGTTTTGACACCACGTGCCCAGGAATGCTACTTCCTCAAGCGAACTTCGCATTTCTTGACTTGGCATATAACTTGTTATCACGAAGCCTTTGCGATTACCCGACTTCAAATGGTGCTCATGATCTTCACGACTTTTGGAATAGATGAGGATGTATGTCATCATAAAAACAACAACAGAAGCCAATCGAAATATTCTTTTGAATACCACGGTTCATCGTATCCATGAAAGCGGCGGGAGCATTAGTCGATCAAAAGACATGACTAAGAATTCATAATGCCGTCTGGGGTTACGAAGGCGATCTTTGGAATATCCTCGGTTTTAATCTTGGTGATGATATCGAGCGAAGATCGATCTTTGAAAAATTGTGCTCCTTACAACTAGGTGAATAGGTCATCAATGCGAGTAGCGGATACTATTCTTGATGGTGACATGGTTCGATTCTCGATAGTCATACTGAAATCGCATACTCCGTCTTTCTTCTTTCACGAATAAAACAGGAGCACCCCGAGGAGATGTACTTGGGCCGAATGAAACCGATCCAACAACTCCACGTAGTTGGACCTTTAACTCTGAAGTTCAATAGAGCCATTCGATATGGGGTTTTAGAAATGGGCTTTGTACGCGGTTTGAGTCGATAAAGAATTCAACTTCACGTTACGGGGGGTAGGCGGGAAGTTCTTGAGAAATCGTCGGAAATTCACTAACAATGAAATATTATTCAAATCGGCGTGTTTTTTGTTCAAATCCGTGACATGGGCTAAGAAAGCTTGACATCCATTTTTCAATAAGCGAATAGCTTTATGGCTTGATATGATGATGATTGACTTTAATGGTTTGGTTGTTTGAATTAGCATAATAGGTTGGTTAGGAATATGAAAACTAACAACCTTACGAAAACAATCAATTTTAGCATGATGAGTGGTTAACCAATCAATCCCTAAAATCACATCAAATGCAAAATTTTCAATGAAATAAGATCGGCGAGGTAATGTGATGGTACCAACTTGAATCAAGCAAGATTTATAAGCGATAGATGTAATGAAAGTTTCTCTAGCGAGTCTCAGCGAGATAAGTCGAGTCTAATTTCTCGGTCGAGTTTAAGCGTTGAGCACAAGCGGGAGAGATAAAGAATGGGTAGAACCGGTATCTAATAAGGTATAAACTTTGAAGAGTTTATGATTAGCTTACCGTGATCACCTCGTTTGGGTTCCTCGCGTTTTTTGGGCGATCCGCGACAAACGCCCTTCCGGAACCACAAACTTTGACTTGTCGGGAATGACCTTTGGAGTCACCATCCCGTTGAACTTGGTTTTCAACTAGACAATCTCTAGCTATATGACCTTCCTTTCCACGGTTATAACACACCTTGGATTGTTGTGGGCGGTTTGGGGTGATGTGTCCCTCTTTCCGCATTTATAACAAGCGGCCGGTGCTCGTTCTCCTCCCCAAAATAGTTGATGTTTGTCTTTGGCGTCTTCACGTTATCATTGTTGTACCTTCTCTTTTTGAAATCTCCTCCCGACTTCGCTCTTCTATTATTATCACGGCCACGATTACCACGGAGTGGTTCTGGCTTTTTGTCCAGAATGTTTTCCTCCTGCTTTGGTTTTCATTGCTCAGATGATTTTGCCACCCATAGGTATGACCACAGTTGTGGTCCCTCGGTTGAACATACTCATTATCTCGCTCTAATAATTGAGCCATATTTACAACATCTGAATATAAAGAAATTTTATGAGAGATAAGATATTGCCGAATCTCAGGTTTTAGACTCTCTCGAAACATCCTCGTCATTCGTTCCTCATTTTCTACCAAATGAGGTGCAAACACAGATAACTCTGCAAACTTACGCCTCGTCTTTGGGACACTTTGTCATGTTGTTTTGTTCGGTCGATAAACTCCACCTCCTTCATATAGCCGAATACTTTCGGGAAAGTACTTGTCATTGAATAGTTTCTGAAATGTTTCCCAAGACATGTTTGAGTCTGGTGTTGGTAGTGCAGCTTCACAGACTCCCACCGATGATCTGCCTCACCGCATGGAACATAAAAAGGTGGCGAATGGAACCTTACATTCCTCAAATGCATCCCAAGACATCGAATATCTTGGTAATTTGTTTGACCCACGTTTTTACGCCTTGATCGGATCCGACTTTCCATAAATTACGGTGGTCCCAACTCTTTGAAGCTTGCTTGGTTTGTGACAAGCGCGCGCATTCTATCATTTCCACCCATATTTTGTGCACGAGTCTCCTAAATGCGATTTTGCATGAACTGCAAAAAAATCTAAACATCCCATCATTCATCATTTGTTCGGTAGTGTTGTTTACGGGGAGGAATATTGCCTTCTGTTGCCGTTCCCACAGGTGGTGATTAAAGGTGTCTCCACGGTCTCATTCACTCCATTGTTAATATTCTCAATTTGCCGTTTCTTAAATCTTGCCATAAAATAAGGGTTAATTAAACAAATTAACATATCACATAATATCCTATATATTACGACCCGACCAAACAAAATAAACTTAGTAGTAGGACACACTTAGCGAAGAATTTCTCGTCTCTCCCCTCTAGTTCTTGTCTCACATCTCGCCGGAGACCATATCCTAAGCTTTGATACCAAGTTGTGGCGCCCCCAAAATAGGTATACATCACCCATTACGAGTGCGCCAAAATACATGAGTACAGAAAACAAATACAACTTGATAATATAATTGTAAATGCAAAATCGACAACACATATCTTGTGAGTTTGAATACAAATATTGTCTAATAGAGTATATGAAACTCAAAAGGAGTCCTCATTACAATTATTGATACACTATTTTACAAAATAGTGAGGACTACTAAAAACAACTATCTCTGAATCATCACTCCATACCCATTAGTTCTGCTAAATTTTCTCCTCACAGAAAAAAAATGGAACAAAAAGGAAAAGGGTGAGCTCAACTAGCCCGATAAAGAATATTATGACTAAGATAATATCAACAAATTATCATTAGTCTTCAACGAGGAATAATCGATAAAATATAATGACAACAAGTTTTAGATCAACAAGCTGCGGTGTGAAACAACAATCCATTAGAAGAGTCAGTAGAGAAAGAAATTCTACTATCTTCTAAGATTTAAAAGTCCATCATCAATATTTTATCCTGTAACATCAATCGATATACATCTTGAATCAAATATTCATCTTTTTGCCTTTACGAGCCGAAAGATATTCATTTATATCACCGGTTGGTCGTATTCATCTCAACACTTGTTCATCTTTTTGCACTCTGGGCGAAAGATATTCATTAGGTAATCATTCATCTTTTTGCTTCTGGCGAAAGATATTCATTAATATCATCATTTAGGGTGAGGATGATGAAAAATATCTTAAAAAAGCGAATCCGATTGAGATAAAAAAGAACAAATATTAGGGATTAAGTATTACGGTTTATCGAAGTTCAATAATACTCCATAATAACCAATTTTGAAGCGAAATTCAAAAATAAAGATCAAAACATGGATATGATCAAATGATAGTAACCATAATAGACATCTTGGACAAAAAGAAAAAAATCATTTTTTGGTGAATAGTGTTAATATTAATGTGAATAGTATATCGTGAATAGTATTATCATCGTGAATAAGTAACCCCGACAAAAGTTCCAAATTTGATAAAAAATCAGACCAATATTTTGGCATAATGATATTGAAGAAATAATATCATTTACGAAGAAAATAACATCCACTTACCTCAAAATAACAATTACTTACGATGAATATCGGATATAAAATGTCTTTGAAGGAAACTTGCCTTTGAATAGCAACTCTCAAAGTATCTAAATACTCACAAAAATAAACTCGATAATATAGAGAGAAAAAAAACTTGTTTACGGTGTGATTTTCAATTCTAACTTAAGCGCCTATTTATAGGAAAATGCTTTAGAAACATGATAGGAGACTAAAATAATAAAATATATTATTTTTTTATTATTCTCTTACTCACCACATCCTTGAATCCACCAATTACTGAAATTTTGAAAATTTTTCGTCCACATATTTAAAAAACAAAAAAGTGGGTCCACCCATAATTTAATAAAAATTATTTTATTTTTAAAACTTCAATAATTCATAATAAATAGCCCTTTATCGGAAAAATACAAATTTTATGTCCATTCCACGAAATCAAATTCTCTACAACTTTGTAGCTTTGAGTTTTTCCAAATTCCAAACATAAATATCCAAAAATCCACAAGCGGATGATTTTAATACCTCCATTCAAACAAAATCTTGATAAAACACCTCGGCATTAATTCATTCATTTTATCCACACATAAAATAAATATATCCATCATTTATATCCACATAAAATAAATATTTCCTTATCATATAAATCAATAATTAATTATTCACAAATAATATTACGAGAATCACAATTATGACAACCGGTCGTTCCCAGAAAAGAGGGGGCTTTCCGATAAGGATTTCTCCTTACTGGCGCGGGATTAGGTGACCAAACCTCTCCTTGACAGAACTTTCTAGACATTGCCAATAATGCTATCTAATAATATTATTCAAATAATATGAATTATTGATCGATAATGGGAAATCTTGTGCGATGATAATTATTGAAACAACAATAATATAAAATATCAACGCAACAATTATTGAATCAATAAAATAAAATATTGAGCGATAATTCTTGTAACAATTATTGAGTAGTGTGTCTTCTTACGTAAGAATCAATAATTCAAAAAAAATAATATTGTACAAAACTTGTCATATGTTTGTCATATGATGTTGGTATTTTCAATATAGTAAATATTGATAGATGGACTTAAGTTCATAATAAAATAAAGCATGATTGGAGTTCATAAGTTAAATAAGTCATTTGACTTATGAGAATAAGTCAAAACCTACTTTGATAATAAGTTGGTGTAATAAGTAACTTGAAATGTTTATATGTTGATTAAAATCCATTTAGAATGATTAGTAATGAGGTTTCGCCGGAATTCACACGATTAGACGATAATCGTCGAATTCGTGAAATTCTCGGAATGGAAGTCGTATTTTGTATTTGAACTCTGAAACGTTGGTTTTCGATGGAGTCAAGTCATATTTGGCATTATAGAGTTGCGGAGTCGAAAATGGCCGAATTCCGACTTAAAACGAAGAAACAAGCATTGAACGTTCACGAACGTTTATCGTTTTCGTTATAAATGGACTAATAAGGTGAAATCTTAGCAAACAAAGTCGAATAGATAAAATTCTTGCATGAACACGTAGAGTAGGTGATTTGTGAACCGTAGGCTCTTGAACGAGCCAATTCGGACTTATAACGAAGAAGTTACGAGTCCGGGAATCTCTCCATTTGAAAAATCTGTCAAACATTTCTGAGGCTCAGAGTCCACGCCGCGGAGCGACTCCAAGCCATTTAGCCGGCGCCGTAGCGCCAAAGTGAGCCTTAGCCCCTACAAACTCATGGCCATGGCCTGACAGATATCAAAGGGACTCATGTGCGTACACGAGTCCGGTTCTCTGAGCAATAATAGGTGACACAAGTAGTAAGACTAAGAAGAAATAGTCGGCCGTGTGGCCAAATTCCGATATATAACCTAGACAATAAAGAATGTTTACAAGTTGAGCATGGATAGTAATTGATGAACACTTAATTAAGGATCTTAATGAAACATTGTTAAGATATAATTAAGCCTTAAGTATGATCACTTAGGGTTAAAGTAAGTCAATTGCATGTGAACATAAGAATGATGTAATAGAAAGCCGGAACCAATAATAACAAATCTAATACGTAATTAGATTGAGAAGAAGGGTAAGATTCTTTAGGAACCATGTATGATCATTCATGACCTAATGTTTTATGTGATGTTATCAATTATTGTACATACCTTAAAGACGTTAAGTGCACATGTTATATCTGTAAGCTGACGCTTAAGGCAAGTACTCTAACCCTTGTTCCAGTTCAATCTGGACAAGTCTTTCGATTCATGTATTCTGTGCATGAGTTAATGTCTGAAGAAGTGAAAGCCAATTCTTTCGGCTAGACATATGTTATGTTACTCTATCAAATATTGGCAATGATTTACCAAACTAATAATGTTGTGGTTTTCAAAAGTAGACTGAGTATGCTAAATTGTTTTGTCATCAAACGACAGGCACGTGAGGTTGCCACAACTTAAATGTATACATGTTAAATGAATGTAGTGTTGATCAAAATAGAGTACTATCGGCTGATCACCTAGACGTGCTCGTAAGCTATGCCGGACTTACGGACTTAGTGTCGGGACGTCCTTTTCAAAGTACTTATGAAATACTCACGGTCTTGAACCGGAATTGATGTTTTACTGAATATGGTTGTGGAAACATTTTGAATGAAAAGAAGTGTTATTTTTAATTATCGATAGTACTTCGTAATTATTGTTCAGTTATTGAAGATATACGATTCTTATGTTTTAAGCATGCTATTGTTACTAGAATTGTTGTACTTTTTGAGCTAGTTAGGCTCATTCTTGCTTGAACCATATAAATGCAGCTAAGACCGAACGGACCGATGGATCCGGCAAAGATAAAGGAAAGGCTAAGGCGAATTCGTAACCTATCTATGTAATAGTATAGGTTTTGTAATGATAATATGTTATATTATGACAAAGACAAATGTATTGGTTGTAAAGAACCTGGGGAATGTAAATATTCTTTTTATATATATAAGACATATCTGTTCTTTTGAGGTATTTCAATTGAATGTTTATGTGAACTATAAAGACCGCAGTGTAGCACCATCTGTTTGGCTTGAAGATATGCCGGATTTGGGGCATCATCACAGTTGGTATCAAAGCATTAGGTTATAAAACTTAAGGGGGCAAATAAAACCTTAAGTCATAACCTTAAGAAAAGTCAAAGAATAAAAGATGGAAGTTAACCTTATAAAAATGCATTGTATATGTTATGTGTTTTTATTATTCTACTAACGTGTACTAATCAAACTTTTGTGTTGTTGTAGATGTCAGGAGAAAATAGAGATGTGCAGGTAGTCAGTGAAGGATCGGTTAATCAGGTAGAGATTATACCGAGTCCCATAGCAGCAGATCCTGAGATAGTGGTGGTTGAGTCTGGAGACTCAGAAAGTTTAGATCTTATGTCAGTATTTAACGACATGATATAAGAAAAAGTGGAGGTAGTGTCCTTCAACCCCGTAACAATAGCAGCAGAGATGGCTCCAGAGGAGTCAATGATGTCACTATTCATGTAAGTGCTGGATAGAAACATCCACTACTGCCAGAAGGTTAAGGAGTTGAAGGCGGAGCTCCAAGCTGTTATAGAGGACAAGACGGACGTAGAGTCCACGTGGGAACAGGAACATGACGAAAGGGTTTTGGCCAAGGACAAGGTCCATGAGCTGAAATAGGAGGTCTTTGAGCTCAGAGGTGAGCTAAAGACCAAGAAGTAGAAAATAGGGAGGATGTCATATATTCATAGGAGTTCTCATGAGAACTTCCAGTTGCAGGTAGTTGGTTATCCCGTCGAGGCAGGGCAGACGCGGCATACTATCAGCCATGATACTATCGCCGGTCTTGCCAAGGCGGATTTTGAAAATGCCTTAAGGCAGATGTGATCTAGTAGTGGCTAGAGTAGTTAGATATGTACATATTTTTGTATCTAGTAGTGACGTAAAACCCTCTTTTATATAATCAAAGGATAGTCTTTTGTAAATCCCAATTTTTGGAAAGTAATTGCGGGAAAATATTGTAATCAACGTAGGCTGTGAAATGTAACCGATGTAGTATTATACTACAATGAATCAATATAAGTTTCTTTTTCGAAAAATGTTAAGTAATGAATGTTTAAGTTATTGTTTAAAATTGAATAATAACTAACTGACAGGAAATGGATAATAACGAAATGTGTGTTTATTGTAATAGCAAAATGCCACCAAGAAGAGTACCACGTAATCAGGGTGCAAACACAAACCAACCGAAGGGAGGTCCGGTTAACCCCATGCAGGAGTTCATAAATCTATTAAACGCAGCATTTAATAGAACTGGGGCTAACATCCCCGTAAATCCTGGTGTAGTACGAAAGCTACTACGTTTAAGGATTTTAAGAGTGTGGGTCCGCTGGAGTTCAAAGGAACTACGGACCCTATCGAAGCCCAAACATGGGTAAGGGAAATCGAGAAAGCATTTGTGATAGCAAATATTGATGAGGCCCAGAAGGTTTCCTTTGCAACCTACATGGTGAAGGGAGAGGCCAACTTTTGGTGGGAGGCCAATCAGGCTAGGGCCGGGATAGAAGCTTTACCGTGGGTGAGGTTCAAGGAAATATTCTATGAGAACTACTTTCCCATGAGCATGCAGGGAAGGATGGAGTTGCGGTTTCTAGATTTGAAACAAGGGGACATGACGGTTTCCCAATACGCCGTCAAGTTTAATGAACTAGCAAGGTTCGCTCCACATCAAGTGGATACTGAGGTGAGGAAGGCTCGACGGTTCGAGCAGGGCTTGAAACCCTGGCTCCATAACCGTATTTCAGTATTCCAAAGTACTTCTTTTGGAATCGTTTTTGAGAAGGCAATAATTGCCGAAGGTGGTAGCGAGGCGTTGAGCCAATACCACAAGGATAAGAAAATCAAGGGGAAGATGGACGGTGGGAGTAAATAACGAGGGTGCCAGTGGGAGTGACGAAGGTTATAAGAGAAAGGTAGTTAGCTCTGGGAATACCGGAGTGAAACAAGGAGACCCGAAGAGGAGAATGGAGGCCTGCAAAACCTATGGGAAGACTCATTTAGGAGTCTGTCTCAAGGGTAAGGCCGTGTGTTACAACTGTGGACAGGAGGGGCATATTACGCCTAACTGTCCAAGTCCAAAGAAAAACTATGGATCCTTTGTGTGTGGTTCAACTGACCACATGGCAAAGAACTGCCCAAAAAAGGGGACGGACGGGAATAAGGGCACCAATAGTGGTAAGTTAACTATTGGGGGTCCAGCGCAGCCGGGTAGGCCGATGGCCCGTACCTTTAACATGACCATCCAAGACGCGATGGCCTCAGGGGACGTAGTCGCAGGTATTATTCCGATCAACGATCTAAATGCATACGTGTTGTTTGACTCGGGTGCTATCTGTTCGTTTATCGCATGTGATTTTGCTAGACGATTAGGATTACTTCCCGAAACGTTGCCTATACCTTTGAACATTAAGGTAGCAAACGAAGATATAATTCATGTTGAAGATATTCATAAGAGTTGTTGTGTAGACATTCGAGGTTGTAAATTATCGGTAGATCTGATACCGATAAAGTTAGGAGAATTCGACGTAATTCTCGGAATGGATTGGTTGATTAATCATGGGGAAATCATAGATTGTCAAAAGAAATGCATAAATATTAAAACATTAAGACAATCTCATGTAATATTTTATGGGAATAAATCGTTAACGCGTTAGTGTTGTATTACCATGACACAAACTAGGAAATTATTGAGAAAAGGTGTGTAGGCTATTTGTGTCATGTGTTTGATACCCGTAGAATGGG
The DNA here is from genome assembly GCA_020205615.1 of Panax quinquefolius. Lineage (NCBI taxonomy): Eukaryota > Viridiplantae > Streptophyta > Magnoliopsida > Apiales > Araliaceae > Panax > Panax quinquefolius. Next base: position 94,249,086 of record CM035172.1, on the reverse strand, counting down.
AGCGACCATGGAACAAATACCTATAGTGAGTGAATTAAGTGGATGTATTTCCGAGAGTGAATTGTCGGTGTTGATTGATTTCAAGAATCAATGAATACGTCAAGTATACACTACCAACAAGTAATAAAGTGAAAGTAAGATCGCTCCCACGAGGAATTATTTGATAAAAATCACCAAGTACTAATTCTTAACCAAACTAATTTTATTTAAACAATCTCAAATCGTGATTTTTCTAATTAATAAAACTAAATTAATCAATTAAAACTAGGTTACTTTATAAATGAATTCAAATAAATAAAGGCTAAGACTCCAATATCCCCAATTATGAACTATAAACTAATTATCCCAATTATTATGTCTACTGAATTGTTAACATGAATTCTCAAATGCCATAAGCCTTCTCTCGAGTGATCAATTGCCTTCTATTTAACCCAGATTAATTTTACTATATCTCTATGCAAAATAATTGAATTAAACTCGCTACAATCCCAATTCCTTATGTGTTACATGTGGCAAATAGATATTCTTATTCTATTCACAAACCTAATTATTCACTGTGCAAAAAACTAAGTCACATGTCACCATGCCTAGTTCTAACCCTAGAATTCCTTTCTCAATTCCTTCTAGAGTAACAAGGTAATTACTGATCAAATAATTAATCAATAAGCATAAGGCAAGATAAACAACTCACTTTGACATAAATAATTAGAATAAATCAAATAATCAATTCATAATCATAAAAAGTTAAATTGAAATCTTAATGAAAGAGTTAGTTCATAATTAATGAATTAAAATCAAGAATCCACAATTGAATAGACATTAAAAGATAAAAGTAAGAGAAGAGAAGAGAATATAATCTATTGTCAAGAACTGATGAGACTCTCTTTTCGCTCCTCGCTTTGAATCTTCAATGGTCTCCAAGTTGCTTCAATCTCCAAAACTAATAAGAACTAGGGTTATGTTCTAATCTAAAGGAGTGTTTAATCTAGTCTAATCTATGTAATCTCCCTTATTCTATGCCTTACATCATGTATTTATAGGTTACAAGTCCAATTTTTAGTTTTGGAACAAACCCAATCCAATTTGGAGTCAAAACGTGTCAAAATTCGCCCAAAACGCGCCCAGTGCCGCACTCCAACCTCTTCCCCAAATACTCCCAAAGACTGCTTCACGACGCTGAGAATCTGCCTTATAGTGCCCCGGCGCTGCAAATAAGCCTAAAATTAGCGCCCCGACGCTACCACTTTTTCTGACATTTTCTACTCCGACGTCCTTTGGAAAAATGGCCATAACTTCTTCGTCTAAACTCCGATTTAGATGATTCAAGATGATCCGGAAAGAGGAAAAGTAGATCTACAACTTTTATTCTTTAAGATTTTCGAAATAAGGTCTGTAGAAATACTCAAATTGGCTCTGAAGTGACTGCTGTGTAAATGGCAAGCCGAAAACGCGAATCTAGCCACCCCGAACGTCGATCCATGTAACTTTTGTCCCAATTCCTACAAAACAACATAAAACATGCTTGAATAGATATAAACACTTAAAAACTAATCTAAAAGACTTGAGAACAACAATAAATTAAGCCCGAATGTATCCAATTCATGTGTATAAAACTCACTCATCAAATACCCCAAACTTAAACCTTTGCATGTCCTCAAGAAAAACACAAAAGAACTAAAATAAACAAAATAACTCAACTAAATGAATGCATATGCATAATCTACTTCCTAATATACCTACGAACCGAGTAATAAATCAGTATGATATATAGCAACAGGCCTCAAAGATACCATTGGTACTCAAATAATATATCCAATCAATTCAAAATCCATAACTCTAACCAATTAGTCAACCCAAACCAATCATCACCCATGTTGTGTGTGTGTGCTTGTTAACCATTCTAACCCACCACAGTTCAAGATAATCACATAACAAACTTCTTATAAGGAAAATTTCAGATCCAATTCAATTACTTTTGTGAACATGACAACTCCTAAGTAAAACTAAGCAATTACCAAATCTAAGGGTAAATACAGATTTATTTATACTTTTATTCAACCACGAGGGCATTTTTGCTCTTTTCTCGTGTTTTTTTTTCATGGTCAGGCAATGTCTCATTCCATTAGGCTAACAAAGGCCACCCCTTAGCGAGCTTTCAACCAACGACTCCTGCACTATATAAGACCTTAGGGCGCTTAGGTGTTAAGACACCTTTCTATGCATTTCTCAAGTAATAAAGGCCCCAAAACAAAACTAACCACTGCTTTTTCTCTTCTTTTTTTTCTTTTCATCATCTCTTTTTTTTTTTTTTTTTTTTTTCGGATTTTCTATTTTTTTCTCTTCATCAATTTTTTTTAGTATATATATCCCATAGATTCCCCAAACTCAAGCTTTTACGTCATTCCAACCTTTACCGCCAGCTTCACTAATTTCCTTAAATTTTAACAAAGATTTTCCTCGTAAACAAATTATGAAACCCTTGAACCAAGTGGATTAAAATAGTTAAACTTTAAGTGCTAACCGGTTACATAAGTTTCAGATAGGCTCAGATTATCATCATGATTAAAATTAGAACTCATCATCAATTATCAACACTGTTCAAGTTAACATGCAAAACCAATCTTATCATAGCCGAGAGCTAAGACCACACCAACCTATCACACAGATTCATGCAAAAATAAAAAAAATGCAATTATACTACATGAACACATATATGAAGATGCAAAAAAAAATACCATGTATTATATGCAACCTAAAAAAAACATAATGCTAACACATAAAAAAAAATAAACTACTATGCGTATAACTAACTATATGCAAAGACGACACTAAAAAGTACCCCCAAACTTAAACTAGACATTGTCCTCAATGGCTACAATAGAAAAAAATTAAAGTAGAGGACTTCCCCTAAAAATATAGCAATCTTCCTCCTTGTCCGCTAAGTTTGGAGAATAAAGCTAAGCACATGGAACAAATTGGGCACCACACTTGAATTTGACTTGAATAACTCAGAAAACCATGATAGAAGCAATTTTATTAAATCCTAAATAAATGCAAATTCAAAACTACTAATATAAAACTTAATAAAAACTAAAATAAAAATTGAACTTGGGTTGCCTCCCAATAAGTGCTTGTTTTATAATTTCACCGACTTCTTCAATTCTCTATCCAATTCCCCTACGAAAGTTGAGAAACCCTCCATCCATCGAAAATAATATAGCTTTTGTAGGTTCCCATTTGTAATAGCCATTGATTAAAATCACCTAGCATGCTTTCTTTAGATAAGATCACATTCAAGAACATCCAAAGATCTCAGTGGTTTCTCCATCAGTGTCTCATGAATATATTCTCGCATCGAGGCTTGTCGACACAACAATTTCTTCTTCTATCTTCTCCAACTCATCGCACTATGGTTTCGAAGGTGTACTTGCTTTTACATCACATAGAGTATTGCCGGCGACATGACTACCAATCGGACAAGGTTTTACAAATCTAACCGGACTCTTGAACTGTGGAGGAGAAGGCACTTGAGGCATAAATAACATTGGCTCATCATCATTGGTTCTCACAATTAGTTCTTCACCGACCTTGTTTTCATTATCCCCACTTGTCTCCTCTTTTTCATCTCGTGGCTCATCCAACAGAGATTTGGCTCTGCTCACCATCGGGCTCGTAATTCATGTCATAGAGCCAAGGGTATTGAGGATGTATGTTTGAGGCATCGGTTAGTTGTTCTGCTTTGGTTCGTAAAATTTTGACTCAATATCTCTTGATTAATCCCCTCTCCTCACATGAAGCTATGTACTTGGACAAAGTTTCCTCCAAATTTGAATGTTCTTCCCATTGTAGTGGAGGTGGACACAAGAAATCCGGTTGGTATGTTGGACTTAGAGCATAAAATTGATCTTGATGAGTATGGCTCCATGAAAAATCCGGTGATACCCCCACTCGATAATAGTTATCGATATAGATATAATTATTGGGGTAATCACCACCATACATCAGACTCGGCTCAAACCGATGGCGATTGATGACTCATATGATTTCCAAAGACAATAATCACAAGTAACCGCCACACTTTGACGACGCTGAGCTTTAAAAGCTTCAAACATCCTCGAAAGTTTCTCAAACTGCGGCCGATAATGCAGAAAATGCCTCGAAACATCTCCGCTCCCCTTGTCCGAGTCATTCTTGCCATCCTTCAACTGTTGGGCTACGATAACCTCCAATGTCTTCGAAGTTGCCTAATTTGTATTGCCCACTATATCAGCATCTCAAATCGATGGCACATTGATGACTCATATGATTTCCAAGACAAATTTCACAAACCATCGCTACTCGTCAGTGTGGATTGTGGACGCCATGTTTCCATTGGTTGAGTCATGTTTGTGTATGGCTATTGATACTCAAACTCATCCATGGTACCCGAAAGAGAGAAATATAGAAGAGAATTAAAATAAAAAATAAAATGTTTAAATTAAGACTAATTTGATTGAAATTAATATTGGTAAAAATTATTAAATTAATTCCCCAAGAATCTAACGCCAAAAAACTTGTTGATCGATTTCAAGAATCAATGAATACGCAAGTATACACTACCAACAAGTAATAAAGTGAAAGTAGAGTATCGTTCCCACGAGGAATTATTTGATAAAAATCACCAAGTACTAATTCTTAACCAAACTAATTTTATTTAAACAATCTCAAATCGTGATTTTTCTAATTAATAAAACTAAATTAATCAATTAAAACTAGGTTACTTTATAAATGAATTCAAATAAATAAAGGCTAAGACTCCAATATCCCCAATTATGAACTATAAACCAATTATCCAATTATCCCAATTATTATGTCTCATCAATTGTTAATGTGAATTCTCAAATGCCAAAAGCCCTCTCTCGATTGATCAATTGCCTTCTATTTAACCCAGATTTAATTTTACTATATCTCTATGCAAAATAATTGAATTAAACTCACATAATCCCAATTCCTTATGTGTTACATGCTAAAATAGATATTCTCATTCTATTCACAAACCTAATTATTCACTCGTAAAATAACTAAGTCACATGTCACCATGCCCAGCTTCTAACCCTAGAATTCCTTTCTCAATTCCTTCTAGAGTAACAAGGTAATTATCGATCGATAATTAATCAATAAGCATAAAGCAAGATAAACAACTCACTTTGATATAAATAATTAGAATAAATCAAATAATCAATTCATAATCATAAAAAGTTAAATTGAAATCTTAATGAAAGAGTTAGTTCATAATTAATGAATTAAAATCAAGAATCCACAATTGAATAGACATTAAAAGATAAAAGTAAGAGAAGAGAAGAGAATATAATCTATTGTCAAGAAATGAGACTCCTCTTTCGCTCTCGCTTTGAATCTTCAATGGTCTCCAAGTTGCTTCAATCTCCAAAACTAATAAGAACTAGGGTTATGTTCTAATCTAAAGGAGTGTTTAATCTAGTCTAATCTATGTAATCTCCCTTATTTTATGCCTTACATCATGTATTTATAGGTTACAAGTCCAATTTTTAGTTTTGGAACAAACCCAATCCAATTTGGAGTCAAAAGGTGTCAAAATTCGCCCAAAACGCGGCCCAAAGCCGCACTCAACCTCCTCTTCCCCAAATACTCTCAAAGACTATTCACGACGCTGAGAATCTGCCTTATAGCGCCCCGACGCTGCAAATAAGCCTAAAATTAGCGCCCCGGCGCTACCACTTTTTCTGACATTTTCTGCTCCGACGTCCTTTGGAAAAATGGCCATAACTTCTTCGTCTGAACTCCGATTTAGAGGATTCAAGATGATCCGAAAAGAGGAAAAGTAGATCTACAACTTTCATTCTTTAAGATTTTCGAAATAAAGTATGTAGCAATACTCAAATTGGCTCTGAAGTGACTGTTGTGTAAATGGCAAGCCGAAAACGCAAATCTAGCCACCCCGAACGTCGATCCATGTAACTTTTGTCCCAATTCCTACAAAACAACATAAAACATGCTTGAATAGACATAAACACTTAAAAACTAATCTAAAAGACTTGAGAACAACAATAAATTAAGCCCGAATGTATCCAATTCATGTGTATAAAACTCACTCATCATCGGGTCTTCCGCCGGATAGGGAGACCGAGTTCGTAATAGATATTGTGTTAGGAGCGGCACCAGTTTCCAGGGCACTGTATCGTATGGCGCCAAAGTGGAGATGAAGGAGTTGATGGTGCGATTTGCAAGAAGCTGTTGGATGAAGTACATACAACCAATAAAGTGTTTCACCCATGTGAGAACCCCAGTCTTGCTTTGTCAAGAAGAAAGACGGATCGTTAAGGCTTTGTATCGACTACCGAGAATTGAACAAGTTGACAATAAAGAATAAGTATCCATTGCCCAGGATCAATGATCTTTTTATATCAGTTGAAAGGGGCAAAGTACTTTTCTAAAATAGATTTAAGGACGGGGTATCATCAACTGAAGGTTAGAAATGACGACGTACCAAAGACGGCATTCAGAACGCGTTATGGTCATTACGAGTTTCTAGTGATGTCATTTGGGTTGACTAATGCACCAGCTGTATTTATGGATATGATGAACAGAGTGTTCAAACAATATTTGGACAAGTTCGTTGTGGTGTTTATCGATGATATTTTAGTCTATTCTAAGACTCCAGAAGATCATGCTGAACACCTAAGGATAGTGTTGGAGACACTAAGAAAGGAGAAGTTATATGCGAAGTTCACTAAGTGTGAATTTTGGCTTAGTACAGTTTTTAGGTCATGTCATTGACCATGAGGGGATTTCAGTAGATCCAGCGAAGGTGGAAGCTGTGATGAATTGGTAACAACCAAAAATGCCAACCGAGGTGCAGAGTTTTCTAGGGTTAGTGGGTTACTATCGGAGATTCATTCAGGACTTTTCGAAGATAGCTACTCCATTGACTAACTTGACAAGGAAGACGGTGAAGTACGTATGGACTGAGAAATACGAAGACGGTTTCCAAGAACTGAAGATGAGGTTGAGTGAAGCGCCTGTTTTGTCATTACTCGATGACACAAGAAATTTCGTAGTTTATAGCGATGTTTCGCATAGAGGACTTGGTTGCATGCTTATGCAGTATGGCAAGGTCATTGCGTATGCATCTAGGCAGTTGAAGGAATATGAGAAAGTTTACCCTACTCATGATTTAGAACTAGCCGTGGTAGTGTTTGCCTTAAAGATATGGCGAAATTATCTTGATGGGGAAAAGTGTGAGATATACACAGACCATAAGAGTCTAAAATATATCTTCACACAGAAGGAGTTGAATATGAGACAGAGGAGATGGCTGGAGTTGATAAAGGATTATGACTGTGAAATCCTGTATCATCCTGGAAAAGCCAATGTAGTTGCCGACGCCTTAAGTAGAAAGGGTCAAGAGAAGTTGTCTATGTTAACAGCTCAAATTGAGTTAATAACAGAGATGGCTAGGATGGAGTTGGAGGTGAAGTTACCAAGTGAGGCGAATCAAAGACTGTTTACAACGGAGATTCAATCTACCATCGTAGAGAGAGTCAAGGAGGTGCAGCTCAAAACTGATGAGTGTGACCAGATGAAGGAGCGGTTAACCACTGAAAAAGATTTTAAGTTTAGTCTTGATAATGAGGGATTATTAAGATTTGAAGGAAGAATTTGGGTTCGAATGAGGCCGAAATAAAGGAGCAAGTATTATAAGAGGCTCACGGTTTGAGAGGTACTCGATTCATCCTAAATAGCACTAAGATGTATCAAGACCTTCAACAGAAGTTTTGGTGGTAGAATATGAAGAGAAAATAGCGAGAGTATGTGAGTAGGTACTTGACTTGTCAAAGAGTTAAAGCCAAACATCAACGACCAGTGGCTTATTACGGTCGTTGGAGATTTGGAGTGGAAGTGGGAGCATATCACGATGGACTTTGTGGTGGGACTTCCAACTACTCAGAAGGGATATGATGCGATTTGGGTAATAGTGGACCGGTTGATGAAGTCGGCTCACTTTTTGCCAATTCGAGTTAAGTATAACTTAGATTAGTTAGCTACACTTTATGTTAAGGAAATTATTTCGAGACATGGAGCACCGATTTGATTGTGTCGGATCGTGACCCACGATTCACATCGAACTTTGGAGAAGTCTTCAAGAGCGATTGGGGACGCAGATTGAAGTTGAGTATGGCATATCATCCACAAACCGATGGATGAGCGCGAGAGGACAATTCGGATGTTAGAAGATATGTTGAGATCTTGCGTCATGGATTTCAAGGGTAGTTGGGATGATCATCTACCATTAGTAGAATTTGCGTGATAACATGGTTATCATGCAAGAATAGGCATCTTGCCATGTCTGAAGCTTTGTATGGAAGGAAATGCAGAACACCATTATATTGGGATGAAGTTGGAGAAAGCCGAATGCTAGGACCAAAATTGAGTGCAATGAAGCGAGAGGAAGTGGTGAAGTTGATACGTGTCGTCTCGTGGCGACTCAAGATGAGATGTAAGAAATCTGCGAGACTTACATCGAGAGAATAGGGAGTTTGAAGTAGGCTCGTACGTATTTCTAAAGGTATCTCCCTGGAAAGGAAAGATACGCTTTGGAAAGAAGGGAAAGCTAAGCACAAGGTTTATAGGACCTTTTGAGGTATTAGAACGGGTAGGTGAGGTAGCTTATAGGGTAGCATTACCTCCAGACCTAGAGCGAATACATAACGTATTTCACGTTTCAGTGCTATGTCCTTACAAACGGGATTATAAGCATGTGATACAATTTGAGCCTATTCAAATTGAGAAGGACTTAACATACAGAAGAGATGCCTATTCAAATCATCGATAGAAAAGAGCAAGTTCTGTGAAACAAGGTAATATCGTCGGTAAAGGTATTATGGAAGAACCACGATGCCGAGGAAGCAACGTGGGAATAATTGGAAGAGAAGATAAAGAAGGATTACCCTCATTTATTTGAGTAACGTAGGGTGAGATTCTGGGGACAGAATCTTTATAATGGGGGAAGAATGTAACGACCAAGAAATTCGAATCCTTTGTAAAATACTTGAAAGAATTAAATAATGAATAAAATAATATTGTTTGTTATTATTATGTGTTAATAATATGTATGTCGTTCTATTACCTAGAAACATCGGAACATCGTAGTATTTGAACCACGTGAATGAATTAAAGTGTTTGAATTTTCGAGACGAAAATAAAAGTTTTCCGAGAAAGTTTACGAAAAACATTATTCATCGATTTCTTCTCGGAAATTATTTTTGAACTTCCGAGAAATACGTAACGTTATAATATCGAAGAGAGATGGATTATGTAATAATAATCTAAGTATAGAAAATGTAATATTTCGCATGCGGGCCTAAATTGGGAATGTTAGGTTTATTAAGCGTTAAGGAAAGAAAGTTACAATCGTATGATGCGTATGCACTATACGAGGTAATGAACGTAAGTATAATACAACGTATTGTACTATTGTATAGAGAATGAAATAACGTATATTACGAATAAATATACGAGCTAGCATACGAAAATTATACGTGATGTATGTATGTTAAGTTGTTTAATTAAAGGTAATGGACTTGTAGGATTATTAGCTTAATGATAGAAGTCCAATTAGTAAATGATACTCAAGCCCAAGTGTTTGATATGTCATGAGTCCAAACTATTGTAATGCAAGCCCAATAAGGAATTAGCTAGATTAATTAGCAAGCCCAATGAATTAGCCATGATCCATGGAGCAAACCATGTTAATGTGGATAGTCTTGATGGGCAAACATTTTAAGTGGTAAGCAAGTGTTGTGATGACCAAGTATTAGAAGTAGCTAGCAAGTAGACTTGGTTGTTAAGTAATGAATAGTAAGGAGGTGGAATTAAGGAGGTTAATTAAGGAGGTTAATTAAGGAGGTGCAATGCCTAATTGACCATTCTACCCTAACTTTGGGTTGCCTATAAATAGAGAGCTCTTAATTCATTTGATTGCTTGATTAAAATTTCCTCTCAACTCCTCTCAAGTTAATTAACTTATTGGTTAGAGAGAATAAGCCACATAAGTCAAGAATAAGTCAAAAGTTCTTTGCTAGTTTCCAAAGAGAAGAGAAGTACAAGTGCTTCTAGGGTAAGACTCTTGTCTAATATATATTCATCTCTATCATTATAGGGTGATAAGGGAAGTATTATTGTATATTAAGAACATATAAGAAGACATTGATGAATGAACTTAAGCCAAATAGATGAATAAGTAACTTGAACCGAAATAAGTTGATAAACTTGTACAAAACTTGTCATATGATGTTAGTATGTTCAATATAGTATGAGAATATTGATAGATGGACTTAAGTTGATAATAAGTCATAAGCATGAGAATTAGATTTCATAAGTTAAATAAGTCATTGACTTATGAGAATAAGTCAAAACCTACTTTGATAATAAGTTGGTGTAATAAGTAACTTGAAATGTTTATATGTTGATTAAAATCCATTTAGAATGACTAGTAATGAGGTTTCGCCGGAATTCACACGATTGGATGATAATCGTCGAATTCGTGAAATTCTCGGAATGGAAGTCGTATTTTGTATTTGAACTCGGAAACGTTGGTTTTTGATGGAGTCAAGTCATATTTGGCATTATAGAGTTGCGAACTCGAAAATGGCCAGATTCTGACTTAGAACGAAGAAACGAGCGTTGAACGTTCACGAACGTTTATCGTTTTCATTAAAAATGGACTAATAAGGTGAAATCTTAGCAAACGAAGTCGAATAGATAAAATTCTTACATGAACACATAGAGTAGGTAATTTGTGTACCGTAGGCTCTTGAACGAGCCAATTCGGACTTATAACGAAGAAGTTACGAGTCCGGGAATCTCTCCATTTGAAAAATCTGTCAAATATTTCTGAGGCTCAGAGTCCGCGTCGTGGCCATGACTCAAGTTATTTAGCCGGGCCAACCAGTAAGCGCCAAAGTGAGTCTCGACCCTAGAAACTCAACTTGTGTACGACAGATAACAAAGGGACTCAGGCCAAATACCGAGTCCGGGTTCTGGGCAATAATAGGTGATGTGGTTGACAAAGACTAAGAGAAATAGTCGACCGCAAAGCGCCGACCTTATAACCTAGACAATAAAGAATGTTTACATGTTGAGCATGGATAGTAATTGATGAACACTTAATTAAGGATCTTAATGAAACATTATTAAGACATAATTAAGCCTTAAGTATGATCACTTAGGGTTAAAGAAAGTCAATTGCATGTGAACATAAGAATGATGTAACAGAAAGTCGGAACCAATAATAACAAATCTAATACGTAATTAGATTGAGAAGAAGGGTAAGATTCTTTAGGAACCATGTATGATCATTCATGACCTAATGTGCTATGTGATGTTATCAATTATAGTAGAGACCTTAAAGACGTAAAGTGCACGTGTTATATCTGTAAGTAGACGCTTAAAGCAAGTACTCTAATCCTTGTTCTAGTTCGATCTGGACAAGTCTTTGCGATTCATGTATTCTTTGCATGAGTTAATGTCTGAAGAAGTCAAAGCCAATTCTTTCGGCTAGACATATATTATGTTACTCTATCAAATATTGGCAATGATTTACCAAACTAATATTTTTGTGGTTTTCAAAAGTAGACTGAGTATGCTAAATTGTTTTGTCGTCAAACGACAGGCACGTGAGGTTGCCACAACTTAAACGTATACACGTTTAATGAATGTAGTGTTGATCAATATAGAGTACTATAGGCTGATCACCTAGATGTGCTCGTAAGCTATGCCGGACTTACGGACTTAGTGTCGGGACGTCCTTTTCAAAGTACTTATGAAATACTCACGGTCTTGAACCAAAATTGATGTTTTACTGAATATGGTTGTGTAAAACGTTTTGAATGAAAAGAAGTGCTATTTTGAATTATCGATAGTACTTCGTAACTATTGTTCAGTTATTGAAGATATACGATTCTTATGTTTCAAGCATGCTATTGTTACTAGAATTATTATACTTGCTGAGCTAGTTAGGCTCATTCTTGCTTGAACCATATGAATGCAGCTAAGACCGAACGGACCAATGGATCCGGCAAAGATAAAGGAAAGGCTAAGGCGAATCCGTAACCTATCTATGTAATAGTATAGGTTTTGTAATGATAATATGTTATATTATGACAAAGACAAATATATTGGTTGTAAAGAACCTGGGGAATATAAATATTCTTTTTATATATATAAAACATATCCGTTCTTTTGAGGTATTTCAATTGAATATTTATGTGAACTGTAGCACCGTGTAGCACCATCTATCGGGTTGGAAGATACCCGAATTTGGGGGCGTCACAGGTTGGTATCAAAGCATTAGGTTATAAAACTTAAGGGGGGAAATAAAACCTTAAGTCATAACCTTTAGAAAAGTCAAAGAATAAAATATGGAAGTTAACCTTATAAAAATACAATATATATGTTATGTGTTTTTCTTATTCTACTAACGTGTACTAATCAAACTTTTGTGTTGTTGTAGATGTCAGGAGAAAATAGAGATGTGCAGGTAGTCAGTGAAGGATCGGTTAATCAGGTAGAGCTTATACCGAGTCCCATAACAGCAGATCCTGAGATAGTGGTGGTTGAGTCTAGAGACTCAGAAAGTTTAGATCTTATGTCAGTATTTGACGGCATGATAGAAGAAGAAGTGGAGGTAGTGTCCTTCAACCCCGTAGCAATAGCAGCAGAGATGGCTCAAGGGGAGTCAATGATGTCACTATTCATGTCAGTGCTGGATAGAAACATCCACTACTGCCAGGAGGTTAAGGAGCTGAAGGCGGAGCTCCAAGCTGTTATAGAGGACAAGACGGACATAGAGTCCACGTGGGAACAGGAACATGACGAAAGGGTTTTGGCCAAGGACAAGGTCCATGAGCTGAAATAGGAGGTCTTTGAGCTCAGAGGTGAGCTAAAGACCAAGAAGTAGAAAATAGGGAGGATGTCATATATTCATAGGAGTTCTCATGAGGACTTCCAGTTGCAGGTAGTTGGTTATCCCGTCGAGGCAGGGCAGATGCGGCATACTATCAGCCATGATACTATCGCCGGTCTTGCCAAGGCGGATTTTGAAAATGCCTTAAGGCAGATGTGATCTAGTAGTGGCTAGAGTAGTTAGATATGCACATATTTTTGTATCTAGTAGTGACGTAAAACCCTCTTTTATATAATCAAAGGGTAGTCTTTTGTAAATCCCAATTTTTGGAAAGTAATTGCGGGAAAATATTGTAATCAACGTAGGCTGTGAAATGTAACCGATGTAGTATTATACTACAATGAATCAATATAAGTTTCTTTTTTGAAAAATGTTGAGTAATGAATGTTTAAGTTATTGTTTAAAATTGAATAATAACTAACTGGCAGGAAATGGATAATATCGAAATGTGTGTTTATTGTAACAGCAAAATGCCGCCAAGAAGAGTACCACGTAATCAGGGTGTAAACACAAACCAACCGAAGGGAGGTCCGGTTAACCCCATGCAGGAGTTCGTAAATCTATTAAACGCAGTATTTAATTGAACTGGGGCTAACATCCCCGTAAATCCTAGTGTAGTACGAGCTACTACATTTAAGGATTTTAAGAGTATGGGTCCGCCAGAGTTCAAAGGAACTACGGACCCTATCGAAGCCGAAACATGGGTAAGGGAAATCGAGAAAACATTTGTGATATCAAATATTGATAAGGCCTAGAAGGTCTAATCGGACAAAATTTTGAGTTTAAGTTTAATTAAACTCTGTCTAAACACTTAACCATTATGTAAGATAATTTATTAACAGTCAAAATATTTTTCATAAACTCGCAATAATTTTTAAATAATTATTACTATTTATCATGAATTTTCAATCATTAATATCGTATTTAAATGAATTAAATACCACATAATTATTTTATCATTAATATTTATTTATTATCAAATATTAATGAAATACATGTCATAATATTATAATATATTTATAATATCACAAAGTATTTTAATACTTTAAATCACCTTTATATGATTTTTAAACAATTAAATTCATTATTCGATAATTGCTATTAATATTAAAATATTAATATTTTCATGACAAAATATCAAAAGTTATATTTTATAACTTAAAATATTTTTATAACACTTAAATCATTTTTTATGATTTTTAAAGCATTAATTCTAATTTTCCATAATTTATTTAATACATTTAGTAAATAAATTAATTACCATTAATATTAATTAATTAATGAAATTCATCACTAAATATTAAAAGTTACTAAAATAACTTAAAATATTTTCTTATACCATAATATTATTTTTCATGATTTTTCATGTATTAAAATCATTTTTAAATAATTTATTTAATATTATAATTAAATAAATTAAATACCAATTATATTCCAAAAATATTAAATATTAATGAAATATACTCAAAATAATTAAAAACTATTTTTCAGATTTTAAAATAATTTTTCAGAATTTATTTTGTATTTTTCATAATTAAAAACTATTTAATTCGATTTATTTAATAAAAATAATCATTTTTCAAAAATAAGTGTCACTAAAGGGCCCTATAGCGACAGACCCGTCGCTATAGGTGTTCTTGGCCTGTTCTTGAGTGTTCTTCAGACCTTCATGTCAGTTACCGGGTGCATACTTTGACCACTTATATTTATTTGATCTTAATGATTCTGGGACATCCAAGACAGTGATCTTGTAGTAGAGATGTATCACTACAATATTAAACCATCATCTTGGTCATATCATTCCACAACATGAAGATCTGTCCATCCAAACTAGTCATCGAGGCGTCACCGGGTTTCTGGGTAACTGAAACTCGAGTGCGGTCTCGAAAGTGCCTACTTTCAAGCTCGATTTTATATACGTTCTGGGCATTAAATAAGTGTTCTTAAGGTCTAAACTTGTAGTACTAATGTCAGTGTACAATATAATAACATTAGATCATCCTAACAACAACAGATCTAAGAGATTAAGGCCGATCAAACTAATGGTCAGGAGTTGTTCTTGATGAATTCTAGGTTTTCCAGAAATTCATCCGGACAGTTGGTCAACGCTTGTTTGACCATTGATTACTTTGATTCTGAGCACGATCCGGGTGATCTAATGGTTTGAGTATATAGATTGCATATTAAACTACAAAGATCAAACAATAACTTGACCAAAATATAAAACAACAGCAAGATCAAAGCCCTGAAAATCGTTGTCAGAAATTTTGGGTTTGCCCAAATTTCCAGAATTCGTGATCGGTCAACGTACATTGACCGCTTATATCTTGCAATCTATACTTGATCTGGGTTTGATTCAAGTTCCAGATCAAAGCCCTCATAAATACTACAGGTTTATAACTTAAAACATAACAAATAATTAACAGAGAAGGATCTTAAGGCGTCTGACATTGTGAGGGCCCCGAATCCGAGGTCCCGAATCACCGCGGATCCGGTTCGAACATTCTATCACTATTACTATTTGCGGAAGATATAAACATAAATTGTTTATACATTACATAAACTCACTGTTCCCCAAGGTCGAGTAACCTTAACTTAATACACATTTCATAACTTACTTGACTTATAAAACATAAGATACAACACAATTACAAATCTACTACACGCGTATACTAAAACTGGAACCGTCTTTAACATTTTCTTGTATCCGAAGCATTCGCCTTAATCTGCAATGTTTTATCATGATATAGCAAGGGTGAGCATGAGGATTGCCCAGCAAGTTTAAGTTCAATAATATAACGATATATCATGATTGAAAGATTCTGAATAATAAGCTGGCTATAATTCAACAATATAATTGTGAACTAGCAAGAACAAATTTATGACTGAACATGTATTATACATGAACAAATATATCTGAACCAACTGGTAATGAAGGTGATCGACCTTTCATACGACTTATACATCAATATGTACAGAGTACAATTCATGGCAACCAAAGAATGATTAACCATAAGCTTATCCAAATGAAACAACTCTTATTAGAGTTAAGTAAAAAAAACTTTGCTTGAACCATTGATTCTTTGCTGTATGATTTATATCGCTTTATCCAAGACCTAATATTAGTAATATAGATCTCCAATATTAGAATAATATCATCACAATATAATACTATTATATATATACATAGAATAACCTAAACACATAACACATAACCCTATCAGTCTATAACACACATAAGACTCAGTATCAAGTCAAACTTTTTCAGTTCAAGTTGAAACTAACACAATTCTAACATCCCGACGGTCTAGTCGGACAATTGACGAGTTTAAGTTTAATTAAACTCTGGAAAAACACTTAACAGTATCTTAGATAATTTTCTAAGCAGTCAAAATAATTTTCATAGACTTATAATAATTTTTAAATAATTATTACCATTTATCGTGATTTTTCAATCATTAAAAACGTATTTAAATAAATTAAATACCACATAATTCTTTTATCATTAATATTTATTTATTATCAAATATTAATGAAATATATCGTAATAATATTATAATATATTTACAAAATCACAAAGTATTTTTAATACTTTAAAATCATATTTATATAATTTTAAACACTTAAATTTATTATCCGATAATTGCTATTAATATTAAAATATTAATATTTTCATGACAAAATATCAAAAGTTATATTTTATAACTTAAAATATTTTTCTAACACTTAAATCATTTTTATATGATTTATAAATCATTAATTCTATTTTTCTATAATTTATTTAATATAGTTATTAAATAAACTAATTATCATTAATATTGATTAATTAATGAATTTTATCACAAAATATTAAAAGTCACCGAAAATATCTTTAAATATTTTCTTATACCATAATATTATTTTTCATGATTTTTCATATATTAAAATCATTTTAAATCATTTATTTAATATTATAATTAAGTAAATTAAATACCATTTATATTTCAAAATATTAAATATTTATGAAATATACTCTAAATAATTAAAACTATTTTTCGAATTTAAAATAATTTTTCGAAATTTATTAAGTATTTTTAATAATTAAAATCTATTTATTTCGATTTATTAATAAAATAAATCATTTTTGGAAATTAATAATTAATTTTTTAATTAAATCTGTCATTAGTAAGGCCCTATAGCGATGCACCTAATTCGCTATAGGTGTTCTTGAGGTGTTCTTGAAGAAACCCAGAACTTCAAGTCAGTTTACATGGTCCCTAGTTTGACCAATGATTGATGCAGGTTCTTTTTTATTCAGGGCGTCTAATTTGTATTAAGAGTGTAGTATAAGTGTAGAACTACAACTTGAATCAAGTTTCGTGACCATTATATAATAGATCCGAGCGATCGAGGCTTTCCAAAATGTTGTCAGACCTGTTCTTCATTTCTGGGTTACCTAGAAATGAAGAACAGTTCATGGGTCTCACTTTGAGCACTTGTATCTTCCGGTTCCAGGACTTCTTAATGTGACATAAAGTGACTAACTTGTAGTACTGATAACAAGGAACAACACCATATCACCATATAATTCTAACATCAACAAATAAAAGAGATCGAAGCTGGTCCAAAGTAGTGAGCAGGAATCGGGTCTTGAATTTTCTAGGTTTTCCAAAAAGTTCTTAAGGCTGATTGGTCAACAAAGTTTGACCATGCTTATTTCCGTTTCGGTTTATGATTTTGGTAATATAAAGGCTTAGATGTATAGCCTGAATGTCAGTATACACGATCCAACCAACAACATCACATAACAATGAAAATACTTGAAGATCAGAGGCCAAGAAAACTTGTCAAATAGTTCCTGGAAATTCTAGGTTTGCCCAGAAACTCTATTTCGTGACTGGTCAACGATGTTTGACCGCTTGTATCTCTTAATATACTAAGGCTCTGGCCTTGTTTCGTGTGTTAGATCATAGTCCTTACAACATAGAACAGATTAAAAATATCAAACATATAAAACATCAAACACATAAAGATCTAGAGGCCCTGACATTAGGCTGTCAGACCTTATTTTTTAATTTTTCCAGATTTCTAAAAATGCTTGATTCGTGCATCTAGATGTTATGGATCTGGGATTTTACAACCCAGATCACTTATAGACACCTTCTAACACAACTTTAACCAATCAATTTCAACATATAACATAAGATCACTGATTTTTAAGATTTAGGGTTTATACCTCTTTTACACTTTGATCTTGATTCTGACTTTTGGTTGCTGATCATGGAGTGTTAAGATATGATCATGGCTTATCTCCTCATTCTCTCACACTCCCCTTTCCCGAATTTTAGAGAGAGAGAGTCTTGGGAGAAATGAAAACTAAAGTGAGCATTTTCTCTTTCTAATCTATACATATATCATGTTATAATGCTAGTAGCTGCTGAAATGAGGCTGATATTGGCTGAGATCTAGTCAATAAGTCAATATAGTTGGTCACCAACACCTCATTTTGCCAACATTTGCAAGTAAACTCATAAAAATCCAATAAGGGCATTATAGTCATTTTAATTTTTGTTTTAATGACATTTTGGACATTGGCCACCCTTAGGGTTTAGGGTTTGGTTAGGGTTTAGGGTTTGGAAAAAATTAGGATTTAGGGTTTGCAATTTAATTTTCTAAAACTTCCAATTTAGGTTTTAAAAATAGAAAATTAATATTTCTAACTTATAATTAGGATTTACTAATTATATTAAAATTTCTTAATCACAATTAAATATTTCTAATTAGGATTAACATTTCCTAATTAAAATCGCTAATTAAGCAATTAGGGTCAAAATCACGGATTAGGGTTTACAACCCAAAAATTAGGGTTTCAAAAATAAAAATAATTTTCTAATTTAGAAATTAGATTTTTCGTAATTAGATTAGGGTTTTCTAATTACTTAACTTTAAAATTAGGATTAATATTTCCTTATTAACATTAAAATTATTTAATTAACACTTAGGTTTTCCCTAATTAAAAATTAAGGTTTCAAATCCATAAATTAGGGTTTAATAAATTTGAAATTAGGGTTTAATAAATAATTAAGCTTTACCCTAATTAACATTATAATTAATATCACTTAAGAATTATAATTATCCCTTAAGTTCCCAGATTAGGGTTTTAACCGAATTAGGGTTTTGATTCCTTAAATCGAAATTAGGGTTCCGAACCTAGTTTCTGGGTTTCTTATAATCCGTAAGAATTTTCTAACCGAACGTTGACGTTCTTAATATATACTTAGGGTTTGTTACAGATATTGTTTATCTGGTCAACCCTTGACCCTTAACCACATACTGTACACATATACACAACCATATTCACGTATTTCTTAATCCTGAATAATTTACTTAAATCCTTCACAGAATTTTGAAATCCTCAAAATTCTATCTTAAAAATATCAAACGCATACACTAATTTTCTAGCTAGGTTCTAATTTTGAACCTTAAATCAATTAATTAAAATTTTAAAAAGTTTCAAAATTTTCGGGTTGTCACAGACATTAGGCTGTCAGTCAATATTTTTTCCAGTTTTCCAGATTTGATAAATCTTTAATTTCGAGCATCTAAATGATATGGATCTATGTTTTGGTAACCCAGATCATCAAGTGACACCCTCTAACACATATCTAAACAACAAATTACAACATCAAACATAAGATCATTGATTTAAAAAATTTTAGGGTTTATACCACTTTTACACTTTGATCTTGATTCTGACTTTTGGTTACTGATCATGGAGTGTTAAGATATGATATTGACTTTGTATCTCACTATCTATCACTCCCCAATTTCGGATCTTAGAGAGAGAATGGCTTGGTAAAAATGAGAAAATAAAGTAGGCATTTCTCTCTCTCCAATCTTTATATTGTAATACAATGCAATGTATATGGCTGAGGAAATGGGCTAGGTTGTTGAGTTTTTAAGTCAATGAGTTGTTGGAGTTGATCACCAACTCTCATTTGGCAAGATTTGCACTCAACTTACTAAATAATGCACAAAGGGTAAAATAGTCTTTTAGCATTTAATTTTAATGGCATTTTAGATAATTGCTCTAACCCTTAGGGTTTAGGGTTTGAACCCTTAGGGTTTAGGGTTTGAACCCTTAGGTTTTAAAAAATAAATTCTAGAATTTTTAAATTAGGTTTTCAAAATCGGAAATTAATATTTTTAAATTAGAATTAGAATTTTCTAATTATATTAAAATTTCCTAATCATAATTTAAATCTTGCTAATTAGGATTAGTATTCCTAATTAAAATTGCTAAATTAGTAATTAGGGTCAAAATTGGTCATTAGGGTTTAATTTATAACCCAAAAATTAGGGTTTCTAATAAAAAAATAATTTTCTAATTTAGAAATTAGATTAGGGTTTTCTAATTACTTATATCTTGAAAATTAGGATTAAGGTTTCCTAATTAACATTACAATTATTAAATTAACAATTAAATTTTTCCTAATTATAAATTAGGGTTTCTAATCAAGAAATTAGGGGTTTCTAAATTAATTAGGATTATCCCTAATTAGGTTATCATTAATAACGTTTAAACCTTATAAAATCATTTGCATTCCCAAATTAGGGTTTCAACATCCGAATTAGGGTTTCGGATTACAGGAACTGAAATTAGGGTTTCCAGTCCTATCGTTAGGGTTTCTTATCAATCGCTAGGGTTTTCTAACCGAACATTGTCGTTCTTAATATATACCTAGGGTTTGTTACAGATATCGTTTATCTGGTCAACCCTTGACCCTTAACCACATACTGTACGCATACATAACCATATTCACAGAATATACACACATATACACTTAATCCTGAATAATTCACCTAAATTGTGACGCCCCCAAAACAGGTATACATCACCCATCTTGGGTCGCCACTTACATGGTACATAAATTCAAATACAACTTAATAATACAATTGTCGTGTATAATACGACAAAACATAAATTGTGAGTTTGAATACAAATATTGTCTACTAGAGATTATACAAACTCAAAAGGAGTCCTTATTACAATTATTATTACACTATTTCACAGAATAGTGAGGACTACTAATGCTATCATCTGGTCCGTCACTCCGTTCCCCGATTAGTCCCTGCTATGTTCTCATTTCCTAAAAAGAACAATAAAATTAAAAGGGTGAGCTCAACTAGCCCAGTAGGAAATATTATGACTAAGATAATTCAGAATATATTATCATTAGCCTTCAACAATGTTAAACTGATACAATATAACAACCATCAAGTTTAACTGCAGCGGAACAAGCAATCCATTAAAAGAGTCAAGTAGAGAATAAATCTACTATCTTTTATGATTTAGAAGGTTTTTCATCACTTTTATCACTGGGACTCGACTTTTAATAAATAATCCACATCATCGAATCACCCCGCACTACTTTCCAGGATATTCTTTAGTATCACAACCACAATTATCCATGCACTCACGAGCCAAGAATATTTGTGTATTCATTAATGGTTATGATCATGCCAACAAACCGTCCATCAATGCACTACGGGCCAACGAGGACTTTTACCACATCATTTGTAACATTACGGTCATGATTACAATCGAATAATCCTCGGTCATAATCATACCAAGTCCATCTATGCACTATAGGCCACGTATGACTTTCAACAAAATATAAACATGAGGATGATGACAATGATATAAGAATTCAATAAAACAAGTTCAAGAATTAATTTATCCAGAACTAATAACGTCCCAAATTGTCAACATGATCTTCGCTTTGTGAGAGTAAAATTCAAGAATGCTCGTAAGAATATTTCCATAAAAGATATCTTTGGATGAAGCGCAAATATCAAGGATATTCCACTAATTTCATGGAGTATAGAAGTCAAAACTTTAACCAACCGAGAGTATAATAAGGAATGGAATAACAAAAGAAATCACCGGGCATTCGATGAGATCCTTGCATAAAAGTTATTCCAACAGTAATAATAAATAACGAATCGGTCCGTACAGAAAATGCATGAGGCAGGATATTCCAACGTAATAATAAAGGCGGAATCAGTCCGTCAAGAGTACGCACGCTGAATGCATGATATTCCAAATGTAATAGTAAAAAGACGGAATTAGGTCCCACAGAAAAGCATGCATGGATATTCCAATGAATAATAAAGACGGAACCAGTCCTATGTAGAACGCATTTTATATGATGTTCCAATGTAATAATAAAGATTTAAACCAGTCCCACAGTGAAACGCATGCATGTGGGATGTTCCAACAAATGATAAAGAATGGAACAATGTAAGAATTTCACCAAGTATAGGGTAGCTCATGTATCTGAGTTATTCCAATAGAATAATAAAGAATGGAATAATAGAAGTTCTCTTCATAGATAAGAAAGAAATAATACTCCCTACCTTGAAAAAAACTAGATACTAGAATAGTGAGGTAGCAGATTTCTCTTCTTCTTTCTCTCTATAATTTCTCTCTATAATAATTTCTCTAAAGCTTTTGTGAATTGGTGAGAAATGAAGGAAGAATGAGCTTCTATTTATAGGAAAATATAGTTTCGATAATTGCACGCTTTGGGGCTCAAAATTACAGTACAATACCTCCAACTTTTCTTCATTTATAATTTAGTCCTGCAAGTATTATCAATCTTGCACCAACTCCCCTAATAGTAAATAATGTGAATCAATAGTATAATCATGTGAAAAATACGAATTTCAGTATAGTACCTTCATCTATACTTCCATTTTTAATTTAGTCATGCAAGTATTATCAATCTTGCACCAACTCCCCTAATAGTAAATAATGTGATTCAATAGTACACATATGTGAACAAATAATTATATAAGCATGTGAATTAGTAGCAATTAATTGCTCATTTATCCGATAAATTACCCGATTTATCAATATAACTCCTAGAAATCAATTATCATCAGAATAAATGTCGATTTTCACTAACACAAACAATTCCAACATAATGAAACTATTTTTATCAAAAATATAAATTTTGAAATTTTGAATTTTGACTTTTCCCGAAAAGGTCAACTGTTGACTTTTTGACCAAATAGTGAATCCCGGAAAATTTTGTGTTTATAGATTATTTTTACTAATTTTATCGTTCCGGACTCAAATATCACGTCCGCGTCTCCAAATTCAACTCCGAACAACATTCATTATTAATATTATAACTCACAATATTTATCAACCAGGTCGTTCCCAGGAAAGAAGAGTGCTTTCCAATAAGGATTTCTCCCTATTGGCGCGCAATTAGGTGACCAAACCTCTCCTTGACAGAACTTCTAGACATTGTAAATATTTTATTTTATAATATGAATAACTTTGTCGTCTCAAGTATTGATTTAATAAAAATATTTTATGCAGATGATACTGTGACAATAATTGAATCAATAATATGATAGATACGATGCAACAATTATTGTAGCAATAATTGAGTATAACTGAGTGACTTCTCACGTAAGCATCAATAATCAATACCGTGTGTTCTTATGCAACCACGCCAGACATTCTTCTTTATTTTACTACCGGAAGTAGTTCAACAGGTTTAATGATGTAACACTTAAAATCGTTATTTTCATAAAGTATTTTTGTCGCTTTCTCAATCCGACAAATAATTCCGCTAATGAAGTCCACCAATGATTGTGCTGTCATGGTTATAAATATTCCTCGTTAAAACGAATATTCCCCGACCAATCGAATATTATATAACAACTTGCGTACTTTGCAAAATTTGTAAATATTACCCACAACTATAACATTAAATCAATCACGACCAATCTCCTTACCAACTTCGGCCCATTGGGCTCAACAGATCATTCACAATCCAGACATTCAGCACATATATGTATCAGGTGAATAAGTTACTGGTCTAACTAGTGGTCGAACCGTTATTGACCACTTTCATTAATATATAAAAATATATATTATTAGTAATTAATAAAATTTTGATTTTTTATGAACTAAAACATAATAAAGTTGAGTTACAATATTACTAATTTTAATATTAAAACTTTTTTAGTACAATTTTTTTTTAAAAATCAGGTTAATTAACCAATTTTACCGGATCAACCGATTTTTGACCAAATCAATAAATTGTTGTAAATTGGATCGGAGAGCTGACTGGTTCCGATTTTTATCGATTGGACTGGCGGGCCAGCCCGGGATTAATAAGAATTAAATGTTTTTTGATTTTGTTTATTTTTTATGTGTTTTGTTTTGTTATTTTTAATTATTTCAAACTGAAGTATGTTATGATACTGTAAATTTAACAACAATGCTATTATGACATAAAAAAGATCACATAATACTCATATATATATATATACACAAGCAGTATGCATATAGGGTATGTGAGCATTACGTGAATGTGATGGTAACATTATTTTAAATTTAACCCAAATAGTACATAATCTAAACCCCATAACCAAACAAACCTCGTCTCCGCGCTAATAACACATTCGAAGACAAACCCAACTCCATATCTCGCTCTTTCTGAAATGTCTCAGCCAAGCTTTGTAAACATACTCTCCGACGAAGACGAAAGCGAGCACATAAACTATGCCGTTTCAACTCCGCTTGCAATTCATTCCAAGAGACAAAGAACAGAGTTCGATTCGAACCCTACAACAGTCTTTGTCATCGACGATGACCCAACGCCTCGTAAGCCGTCGGGTTCCGCCACCACACCGTTGTTCGTCCCTGAGACTCCTATGTCCGATTTGGTAACTCATGTTCCTTCGATTGTCAAATGCACTGGAGTTGCCTCGGACCCTAAAACTTCTGGTAATTTTCATTTGCTTTACTTAATCTGAAATTTTGAATTTTTGTTGTTGTTATTAGTGCTAAAATATTAGTTATGAAGTCAAATTGGCGATGAAATCTAGTTTGAGATATATGTAATTTATATAGGCACTTTAATTTTTCAAATGTTCATTTTTTCTTCAGTCAATGTTGTGGAATATCAGTGTTTGACGTTCTGAATGAGTATTTTAGGCAATTATTGATCATAATGCTATTACACTCCAATAATTCAAATTTTTGGAGATCGGTATTTTTCTGAACAATGCTCTTACCGGGGGCGTGGTGGAAATGTCAATTTTTTTCCAAGTTTTTTTTCCCTTCCTCAAAACGCTTGTAGATGTAGGCATGTAGCCTGTTTTGCAAAAACAGCAGTATTGTTTTAAATTTATCTGGATATCATGTTTCTTGTAAGTAATGAGAAAAATGTTAAGTAGCAACTTCTCTGTTGCGACAAATAAGCCAAATAGGGGGTGATTGTACTGGGTTTGGTCGTTGCCTGAGCATTAAACAAATTTGTTTAATGAAGCTTTCTTCTTTTCTTTGATGCACATCCTTTGATTCTGCAATTTCCTCCCATTTGGATTTCTTAGTTTCCATGCTTTTTCCCTTCTCCACCTCTCTTTCTCCATGGGCAGGGGCGGACCTGTGAAGGGGCAGCATAGGCAGCTGCCCTTGCTGACTATTTATTTTATTTTATATATAGGTATATAGGTAATGGCAGATATATAACTTAGGCAGATTAATGGAAGAGTTAAACTTGAAGGAGACAAAATATATATATATATATATATATATATATATATATATATATATATATAATAAGTACCTAGCTTCCTAAAGGGCATAGTGATAACTTATAATTATATTTTATTATACATTTATTTGTGTATCTGGTTATAAATGTATATACATAGGTATCAAACTCATTTTTAATCGTTTTAATAATGTTGACCTAATATATTTTCACACACAAGTAAAATTATATATTTTCATAAGTTTCTTCTCACATAAGTGGGGCATATTTACTATTCATGTGAGAGGGATCTTATGGAACTATAACTTTTACTTGTGGAATCGCTTTTAATTTTTTTGCCAATTTAATCTTTTGTTATATTCTTTTCATTTAAATATTTAAAGTTAAGTTTTGGTGTTCTTTTTTCTTTGACATGCTAAAATTTACAAGATCAACCTTGTGTTAAAGAAAATTATGACAATGAAGAAAGGACTTAACATGTCAAAGGTACAAAGTTTTTATAGTTTGTTTTTCTTACTTTTTTACTTGTATTAATGATTAAATAAGTATTAGGCCTTTGGGACACCTACATTTGTTTTGATTACAAGTCTTGTAGGTTTTGTTACTTGATTATTACATATTTAGTTGTGAAATATTATACAATTGGTTATTTATATAATATAATGTTTTATTTGATGATGATTACAAAATAATTACTTTTAAAAATATTTTTAATTTGCAATGATTTGATTATTTAATAGAAGCATTATCGAAGAAATTTCTTCTCTATAAACTAAAAAAACTACAATATGTAATTAGTGAAGGAAATCCAACCTTTCTAAAGTAAATATGTTATTCACAAATTGTTATTTATGAAGGAAGACATTTTTACAATATATAATTTTCAAAATGTTAATTGTGAGGAAATTATCTCCTCGCCAAACAAAAATAATCTTTTACAATATATAATTTTTTAAGAACATATTTTTAACAATATATTTTTCACAAAAAATATTTAGTCACTAACTTAACGAATGATACTTTTAGTGTGGAGCTCTAATGCGAGAAATTGCGCGAAGAAAAGTTTTTTTCACAATTAATCTCGTGAGTAATATACTATTTCTTGTGAAGGATTTGTTCTTCATTGTTGTAGTGAAAATTCGTCCCTGACAAATATTTCTAGATCCGCCCCTATCCATGGGAGATGAATGGAGCATCCTTTTCAACTGATTGATGGCTTGCATAATGTGGAGCATTGCTGATGTAACTAGTGATGTAGGACAAGGTGAAATGAAAGAATAAGAGTACCTATCCCCACAGAGAATCGGTAAAGAAATTAAGAAACACACATAAAGGCATGACACGGAGCTTTATTCTCAAGTCAATAATATTCAGCAATCTGAAAAATAATAAATATTACAACTCTTTATATAGGAACTTTAGGACTTAGCAACCAAGTAAAGAATCCTATAAAAAGGAAATAATCTTGTACTTAAAATCTATTACTATAATTAAAACCAGTTTCCTAGTTAAACCATTTTTACTAGGCTTTTGAGGCTGAGGCTGAATTCACCTGGTTCACCTGAGAGAATTCCCAGAAGATCTAGGCTTTTGAGTGTTGCTCCAGTGTTATCATAGCTGACTTGATATTCTGTGAGCTGAAAGCACTCACATATATTTTATATGTGACTTGATATTCAGAGGTGTCCTATTTTATATGTATGCGACATAATTAGCAGACAGAGGTGTACATATATTTTGCCTTAACCTGTTGAGCAAAAGAAAAATATCGTGATACTGGTAGGAAAAGTTTGTTTTTGGCTATATGATGTAATTGAACTGATCACTCATTTTATGCATATATATATATATATATATATATTTATATACACGCACACACATATTGGAATAATTATATTATTGTCCAGTTTAATCATGATTGATAGTAGGAGTTTGTTTTTTTTCAAAATTTCTTGCAATAAATAGTTAGCATGTAGCCGATACTGATCTAGGTAATGGTTCGATCCCTTTGCCTCAGCTCAATCCATATTACATAACTAATATTTCAAATGTTGTTTTTTGATTTCAAAACTGTTTGTGATGTTTAATATTGTCCAAGTCATTATTGAACAAATTCTTTCAAGATACTCCCTCCATCCCAGAATAAAAGTCCTGGTGGACTTTTCACGCATATTAAGAAGATGAGTGAAATGACAAAATTGTCCATAATAATGTCATTAAATATGGAGAGATAATTAGAATAAGAAAGGTATGAGATATTTAATTCTACGGGTATAATAGTCAAATATGTGTAAAAGTTTGGTTATTAAAGGAAAATGGACATTTAACATGGAACTACCCAAAATAGTAATAAAGACTTTTATCATGGGACGGAGGGAGTATTAGTTTAAGATCTCAAGTGTTTGAACTTAGATGAGGAATGTACTGATATTTTCATTAAACAATTGGGCCAGCTCTACATAATTGATTGTCATATGTGTTTCTTTAGCTCAATAATGTACTGGATTATATTTTTAACTTTATTTTATTTGTCATCCAATTTTCAGGAATCTCTGGATTGATTTTATTGGAGTCTGATAATGAGTCTGACTATGTTTCTGGGACTGGAACTAGGAAGCAAAACACGAATCCTCTTGCTAATACTGAAGCGGAAACATTTTCAGAATTCAGCTCTAGATCTACTGAATCTACATTTTCTCTTGGTAAGTTAGTGCTATATTTTGATTTCTTTGTGCAGTTTAGAGATTTGTTTTTGTCATTAACTTTTAAAAGCTCTAGAGAAAATTCCTGTCATTTGGAATTTTCTTTCCTATGTTGTGTTGGAAGTTACAATATAATCTTTAATCAGGGAATGCTAACATGACACAAATGTGTGGGGACAGTTCTTTGGATCCAATTTTTTCGGAATATGATATCTTTCAGGTACCTTTGTGTTCTTATTTTATCCTTTCACTTTGACTTTCTACTTGAAAGGTTGTTTTGACTATGGTCAGTTGAATTATTATATATACACTATATATAGATAGGGAGCAGGGATGATGAAATTGGGATTGATAAAGAAAATAAGAATTGGGATTAATACCAATTGCTTAGCAATTGGTATTATTACCAAAAAAGTTGTTGTCACTTATTTTTCGTGGAACATATGAATTGAATATGTTACAAAGTGGAATCCAACTATATGAAGGCTCTTTCTTTGCAAGAAATTTTGGTTTACTACTTTTTATTGTTGTGATATATTTATTTAAATTGGCAATATTATATTGGTAAATATGCTAAAAGTGTAACTTCAAAGTTGATATATGTGAGACCAGTTCCATAGTTATGTGTCTTATGTACAAGGAGTTTCATGTTAACCATTTTAGGATTTCCCCAATTCATATAGTAGTGTATCTGTACCTACTACCTAATATGTTACACGAATATAGAAGTTTGTGACCCACACTTAATCTTGAAGTTTTATCTCTTGCTACATACTGCCAGAGAGAGGGGTTCGATATCAAAAGTCTTCCGTGAATGCTTATAGAATCCATATAGGCCCCGGCTCATATTTGGCCGAGTGCAACTCTAAGATAAACTACTCTGAATGGTCCACAACACTTGAACAATTATATTTTTTGTCGATGACTTTCCTTGTTTATATTGTATGCATCACATTTCCTGATGAAGTTCTATTCAGGCATGTAATCATTCGGACAAAGAAATGGACAAGATGCAGCCTAGTTCTGATGTCTTGAGAACCAAAGATACAAGTAAAGGTAAAGCAAATAAGAAAAAAAACATGGATGAAGCAAAGGGTAAACAGAGGGCAACAAAAGAAGAAAGACTTCGTTTGATGGAAGAGAAGAGACAACATAAAGAAGTAAGTTTGATATTGTTGGTACTTGATTTGGATTTAACAGGTATTTACATATATGAATCAGTTGATACACATGACAGCAAGAGAAGTTGCAAAAAGCATCGTTGAAAGCTGAAGCTCTTCAGATGAAAAAAGTTGAGAAAGAAAAGCAGAAGTGGGAAAAAGGGAAGTTGGCTCTGAAATCTGTTGTGGCTGAGATTGACACTAAAGTAGTCGAACTGGGATCAGTAGGAGGTAAGATCCTTGATATTCTTCAGTTTTTATTGATTATTCAAGTCGACTTTATTTATCTACCTTTTGTCTTCTACATACTGACCAAGTTCTTTGCCTCTTAGTTTAGGACATCTACTTAGCAGGTTTGCTGAGAAAGGTATTACATACCGTATAACATCAAATCCAATTGAAAGATCCATTGTGTGGACTATGACTGTTCCAGAAGAAATTTCGCAGGTAATTAATTCTTGAAATTCTATGAAGTTCTGTAATTCCCTTTCATCATTAAACACCATTTTTTGTGTATTTGAAGCACTGAGATTCCATTGGAAATAGTATTTTTATGGAAATGTCACATCAGTACTTTCTGTGGAGCATGTTATTATTCTGGAGAATGAATTTTCTCTATCAAAAATGGAGTACCACTAAGAGATAGATACAGTATGAATCAAAAATTTAAACCATATAATTCCTTTAGTACAGGTTGAGTCAATGTAGGAATAAAGGCTCTGTATTCAGTATGACCTACGGCTGGGCTTGTACTGGTTTTTATTGTTGTTTTTTCAGACTTTTCCAAGTGTATTTATATTTCTTTCAATGTTTTGATCTCTTCCTTCATATTCTAATTCTTGTTGAAACGATGGTATAGAAAAATAGAACAAAGGTTCTCTATGAAAGATGAGGAACAAACCCTTGATTACTGCTAATTTCTTCCCCATTGTTTGTATGAGTCATATGAGAATCATGCATCTTATTCTACACTTCCACTTCTATCTTGGGATCTATGTTGGCTACTTAGGTTACTCTACTCCTATAATCACTACGAACTTCTTACTATGCTTCCCTTATTAATTAAAGTATTCTTTCGTATTGTCAGTTTCACACTTTACATGTTTCACAGGCAACTTAGATTTTAAGATATTATAACCTTATGTTTTGCAGCTCTCGCCCAGTGGAATCGATATTCCTTATGTTCTATTTGTATATGAGGCGGATGAGTTTTGCAACATTGTAATGAATGAATCTCTTATGGATCATGTTTCTAGTGTGCGAAGCCGTTATCCAACTTACACAATTTGCTACGTCACTAACAAGCTTATGTCATATATCAATAAAAGGTCAGTGGAAACACTTTTTCCAATTCATGTATCATGTTGGTTTGGTTGCCTCCCCCAACCCCAACCCCAACCCCAACCCCAACCCCACCCTTGTACTTTGATGTAGATCTCATAGATGCATGGTTGATATTTTATGCATTTGTATCTTTCTATCTTTGCAAAGTAAGTGGTGTTTTGTATATGTATGTCTATCTATCTAAAGTAAGTGGTGTTTTGTATATGTATGTCTATGTCTATGTATATATAGAGTAAAAGGTATCTAAGATTGACCATACATAATTTATCTAATATCACTTCAAATACAATGTGATTTTGATATTCACTTAATAATCCAACTGTACGGATGCGTAAATATGAAACTATATAAATTTTTATTTGATTTAAGTTTTTGGAGAACAATGATTATAACAGTGTAAAATAATTATTTTTTTTATGGCTTTGATTTGACTATCTAACATCATTATATCATAGTGCTCCACATTCTTGAATCAAATATATTTTTTCATATTTTCGCATCCGTATGGTTGGATTATTAAGTGAAGATCAAAATCACATTCAATCACTTTGTATTTCATGTGACCTTAGGTAAATTATGTAGGTAATCTTAGATACCTTTTACTCATATTTATTTATATTATTTTTTGTGAATTTCAATTTTTATGGCTTTAAATAATGATGTACTTTCCTTTATTTATTGAGATCTAGATAGAGATGTGAAGAGATCAAGCATATAATGATAATATCATCTGTTTTGGATTGTGGGAGCCTTCTTCAGCTGCTTGGAACATCTTTTTGATTTTGAATTTGGCGGTCTAAGTCTTAAAGGAATAGAGACGGGGACAATTTGTTCTTATTTTAACAAAGTGGTATCATTTAACAAATATATTGAAAATATAATGCGTAAATGTGTTATTGGAAACCCTCTATATCTGTGCAAGACACACCCTAAAAATGGAGACTTATTAAAGTGGGTTTCTTCTAAGTTAGGTTGCCAACTATTTGAATAATTGGCAATTTTCTATGCTATAAAATGAGGTAATGGACTAATTGTCCAAAAACATCCTTTGTCTCTCACTGGCTACATCCTTATACAAGATTTGGGAAGCAAGGAACATGAAAACCCATAAGGATGCTCTCATTCCACCTAGACAACTTGCCAATGATGTTGTTAATATTATAAAGTCTAGACTTTCTCAGGCTAAATCTTTTGTTTAAGCCACTAACCACTGCTATTTCTATTGTAACTGGCTTATGTAATTTTGAGAGCATTAATAACAGTTTTCCTAATTAACTCTCTATCTCCAATTTTAAAGAATATATCAATAAATTATTATCCAACAGTTTCCTTATCTTTATTTGATTCTCTATTTTAATCCCTATATAGGATTTTACTCCCCAGTGTGAGGGAATCAAAAGACCGCTCTCCATATATACAAAATGACATTTTACACCCTCATTTAAGTGGACAACTCATCAATCATACATATCTTGACATTTTTTTACTACTTTATTTTCAAATTATAAACTTAATATTGACTTTTTAAAAAAAAATTAATTTCAAACGTATTCAAATTTAAAATTGATATAAATTTATTTAATTTATGTCAATATAATTATAGATAATATAAAAGTACTATTAATTATAAAATTTATTATTTTTAAAATTTAAATGAATCATATTAAATTTAAATTAAAAAATATCACAAATTAAATTTTTAAAAGTTAATATTGATCTTATGGACATTTACAATAACAATCCATTCAATACTCGCTTCATAAATTACTTCAAATTTAAAATAAATAAAAATTATTTTACTGTAGAATATAATTGATAAATTATACTCTCTTTTATAAATTATAAGATTATTATTAATTTGATGTTTTGACTGTTGGAACTTTTAAATTTTAAATTTCATTATTTAAGGAATAATATAAGGAACATGTTGGGTACATAGTGAAAAAATTGAATCCTTATTTTGCAAAATGACCTAATAACACTGCAGAGCAGGGATAAAGATAAGGAAACTGTTGTGAATGCTATGAGGGTTTCCTCTTGTTTATAGTTATATCATCTTTAGGCCTGTCTTCAGATGACTTAACTATTATTCTGGGGTATGCCCCTTGGCCATCGTATATTTTGTTCACAGCTATACAATCAACCAAACTTAGCAAAAAATAAAATAAAATAGTCCATTACAGATCACTGTTCCAATAACCATACTCAGGAGCCAAAATGTACCTATAATAAAAAATTTCAAAAAAATGAGAGCTGCTGTCCATTACATGAAGGCATCAATCTAATGTGAAAACCATAAATGCAGTCCCCAACCCCCCCCCCACCACACACACACACACAAAGAAAAAAACCCAACACAACCCAGTTACTTTAGTATTTGTCCATTTCTTATGTTTGCTTATTTTATATTTTTAATGATAGGACCTGTTTTTAAGTAAATGGATTATAACTGCAAATATTGGACAAGCTTTTGACATGGGTTAATGTATAATAAAAACTTCATGGCATATGCCCTCCTGTATGCTTGCTATACATTGTCTAGTTTTGCTAGCAATTGCTGTCTGGAGTTCTTGTTATATCTTATTCTGGACACAAGACTTGACTGATTAGTTCTATGATGCAAACTTGATAACTTGCTCTAGTTATTGTTTTTTCTTCTTATTTACATATTTAATTTGCAATGCTCTAATTGTCTAAAAACAACTTTTCAATATTGTGTTAGGGAACAAGGACAGTACAAAGACCCAAGCAAATATAGTGGTTGGAAGCGCCCTCCTGTAGAGGAGGTTGTTGGAACAATTCCTTATCAGTTATTTTCTTTTTATGAATTGAAACATTTCCTTTAGCTACATTGAAATTTGTATCTATAATCCCTTTCTGCTTGTATATGAAATATTGTCTTCTGACAGGTTCTGTCAAAATTAACCACACATTTTTCTAAAGTACATTCAAGGAAGTGCATAGATGAAGCTGAGTTAGCTGAACATGTTGTTGGCTTGACCTGCAGCCTAGCCTCTTGCCAATTTAGGTAATATATGGTGATATTGCTTAAGTTTATTAATGATCTATTCGTACCTCAAAAGTTAGGCTGAAAATCATAAAATTGGCTCTTCACATACGTTTAGGTGGCCATTTAATGAACACGTGCTTGTCAAAAACATACTCCCTCTGTCCAGAAAAAAGAGAATAAAAATTCCGAAGAGTAGGTCTCTTTCTCTATCTTCTCTGGATGGAGGGAGTATAAATAAATTCAGGAATTTGGACTTTTCTTTTACATCTACTTCAAGCTGTCAACCAGTGTCATACCACATCATCTGATGTATAGGAGGAGTTTTGTATTTGAACTAACATTTGTAACATGTTTGTTACTTTTTAACATACCCGGAACACCCTTATGATTCTGGATCTGGAATTTCATTGTTTGAAGGTATCCAGCAATAATAATTTTCTTTCTCTTGCTTGTAACAGCTTTCACAAAGTGTCAAATTTTGTTTAAACTGTTTTCATGCACGATCTTGGTTTGAGGAGAATTTTTCTTGGCATGAAGGACAATCTTGGATCCTGTAATTTTAATTTAATGTTTTTTTTTTCATACGCAAGTCAATCTATTATACCTCCAATTCTATTGGTCTGTTACCAGTTTAATTCACTGGATCAAAATGTTAACAGTAATATATATGCAGCTGTCAACCAGATCAAACTCTTTCATAATACTAAAATATTTTTGTTATATTATCTTTCCTGGAAGTATAAGTGAAATCATATTTCATGCGTCTACGTTCTGTTTTGTTGCTATATATTTCTTTCTAATTAATTTTGTATCCCCTATTTATTTCAGAAAGAAGTTAACGAAACTATCTGTAAATGCCAATGGATCTCTTGTCCCCAAGGATTGTGTTGACAAGACTTTAATAAAGAAGAACTTGTGGTAAGCAATAGTCATCACAGTATTTCTCTCATATATAAATTGTGGAAGCAGTGTAGTTACTGTCTTTGTAATAAACAATGACTGAAGTCATTGCTAAATCTTGTTTTACTTGGTATAGGTTAGTAGACTAAACCACATAATACTTATCAAAACAGTCATTTAGTCTTTATTGTCATGGTGCTGGGAGTCTCTAATGTGCTTGTTCATATAGCCCCTTTCTTCAGATTGGTTTACTTTTTGGAACCTCATTTGAGGTTATAGTGCATCAGTCTCCTTGTTTACATAAATTTACCAAGAAAAGAAAAAAATCTCCTTGTTTACATGATGAATGTATAGTGTTTGAAGGAAACTAATGTTTGAAATAACTATGTCTCTATGAATTACTGGATACATTTTTTAATAGAGTATAAGTGGATAGTGAGGTCAAAGATGTTCAATGGATGTAAAATTGACTTTCGCTTGCTAGTATGATACTATTTTACATTATGGAATGAATTGTCTTTTTTTGTTTTCTGCAGGATATCCTAACCAATTGGTTTTTGTTTTATGTAAGGTCAAATTATCGATGTATACATTCTTCTATGTGGGATAACTTAGCTTCCTCATTTTCTGATATGAGCTCCTAAACTTTAGATTACCTCTTTCAGACTTTTATCATTAGCAACAAAGAGGTGGAGCTGAAGGAGTTCGGC
Source organism: Panax quinquefolius (assembly GCA_020205615.1). Lineage (NCBI taxonomy): Eukaryota > Viridiplantae > Streptophyta > Magnoliopsida > Apiales > Araliaceae > Panax > Panax quinquefolius. The sequence goes on along the minus strand of CM035172.1, from coordinate 94,213,715 downwards.
CATTTACTATGGTTAACACCTACAAGAATGAAAAGATGAGATTATGTTTAGTCATTTGATGTGATTGTGTAGCAAAGTATGTTCATGCTACAATAATTTGATATTTGGGATTGAATATATTGAGGATCAGATTAGGTAGAAATAGGATTAGAATTTGGGTTTTGAAATACGATTTTAATTGGAGAAGAAATTTAAGAAAGAATAGATAATAAGGCACAAAGCCCAAAGAGTAATTCAAGTTATTCAATTCAGTGAATAAGGATTACAATATTTATAAATAAATCCCAAGACTTGGGGACCATGTAAACTTGGGGATCGAGTTCATCTTAAAGGAAATAAACCTTATAAACTCTTAGTTAGTACCTACTATTACTAGCTACCATAAATAAAACTCCTTGTAAACAAATTTGGTATTGGCTTTCAGAGCCTTTTCTATTGGTCCAATTAAGTTGGTTGTGCTTGTCCTATCAATTATCGTTCGACTTCGAGTTAGGAATTTAACTAGTTAATACCATCTTCATTAGGAAGTCTTTTTAGAAGAAAGGAGCCTGCATCATATTTCAACTTCAACAGTTGTTGATCTTTGGTTGGGACCATAGTTGTTACGTCATCGCCTAGGTGACGCCAAGGCGTCCTGTCGCTGTGGTCACCTAGTTGCATCAGAAAAAGTTGCGTGCTAGTCGTCGCCTTTGCAACTTTGCGACGCTATGGACGACTAATGGCTAAGGTGCGATGACTTTCCTTCTAATTTTGTAACCCACCTAGTTATTCAAACTTGCCGGAAGAAAACAAATCTAAGCATCGGCAACATTAGAACAATGAAGGGAGAAGTAGACTAGAGATGTTTGCTAAAGTCGCCGTCGCCACATGCAAAAATCAGATCTAAGTCGCGATTGTTGTATTTGTCTTTGTCGACTGCTTCCCCATTAATGTTCGAAGGGAAATAAAACTCTGTTGTTATCATCTAGGCAAAATTTAATTGAAGTCCCCATAGTTTGGTAATCTATTAAGTTCAACCCTTAAATTTTGTACTTTACAAATTAACCATGTTTGTGTAGTTGTTTTTTAGGTAGGTTCCTGTAATTTTTTTATTTAAAAAAAAACGCACAGGTGTTACAAGGTTTTTTTATAGGTGTTGATATAATTGCGTTTTTAATGTTACTCAGTAAATATGTTTGGGTTTTAATGTATATAAAATTTTATTGTTTAATGTATTTTTAAAGTAAAATAAGTAATGTATAAATTGTACACTGTGAACGACTTGCCGCCATACAGATGACCTGATAGGCGTCTTATCGCTTAGGAGTCCTGACGGTCAGCTACCGCCGTGCTTTGCCGAGGGGCAGTGACAACTATGGTTGGGACAAATTTTAGATCCGGCTCCTTCGGAGTTCTTAGGAAACTCTAAAATATGGAGTTCTCTAAATCTCAATTCTCTATTCAAAATTAAAGGCCTAGATAGAGTTCCATAATTATTTAAATAATTTTTTATCCCTTAATAACCCAGTCACCAACACCATCATATTCTCTCCCAATTTAATTTGCTATATTTCCGTTTTTTTTTACGATTCTCCACCACCAGGAACCACCTCTTCCTTCATTTCCTTGTCACCAGTGATACCCCTTGCATACAAACCTTCATTGCTAATCCACCATCACCACCAATTTCTTTTAATTATATCTGATAATTGATAAGAATGTTTTTCATCCTTTGAAAGTTCCAATATACATTGGATACCAAATAACAGAATTACGGAATTGAAATTGAATTAAGGAAGGGCTTTTCTATTAATAAAATTTATTCTTTTATAAAAAAAATGAATTAAGAAAGGGACTTTGTTTAAGGTATGAAACAAGATTTCTCAACAATCAATATTGATTTCTTTCCGTTCTCAAAGAAATAATTTTCTTAAAATCAATTCATGATCGAAACCAATCTCTTGGATCTCTAGACATTGTTTTTGTGATCAATTTCAGTAGTGATATGGGGGTGTTGTGTGAAATTGTTCTACAGATGACGCGACTGCAAATTAGGTGGTTTAAGGAGGCAAATTGGGGTTGTTTATGGAGGCGCTGTTGAGAGTAGATGATCTATACTTCTATATGTATGGGAGGATGGTGATGGTTGATGATTTCTTGATTCTTCATCTGAATCCGAATCCGCCCAGGTGTGATATTAGCCTATTAGGAATAAAGGCCATGGATTTGGAGTTCACGTACTGGAAAAAGGAGTAGAGAGAGAAAGTACCAGCTGGATGATTCACGTGGAAATTATGTGGCATAATTTTTTAATTTAATAATATATGGCATTATCTTGACCTTTAATTTTGAATGGAGGGCTGAGAATTAGAGAACTACATATTTTAGAGTTCCCTAGGAACTCCAGAGGAGCCAGATCCACAAATTTAAAATATATGCACAGTAAAACATGGTAAATAAATTTACTGTCCTAAAAATGATGGTTGTTGGGTGGTTTTGGTTATGTGATTTCTAGGCAGCAGCTGGTTATAGTGATGATGAATAGTGGCAAGATTAATATTGGGATGGGAGAGGAAGGGTTAGGCTTGATACCACTTGATGAGAACAATATTAGGGTTTTAGAAATAGGATTAGATTAGGGTTTAGAAATACGAATTAGAATTGTTGTATAAAATTAAGACGAATCAGACGAAAATATTAATGCGACAAAAGCCCAAAAACACAGCTTCATTCAATTTCTTCAATTAACTGAATAAACTTGTAGCGATTGCAATATTTATATTGAAAACCTAAGACTTTGTGACCAAGAAAACTTGGGGGCCTAGAACTTGGCGACCAGATAAAACTCAGTCAAGGAAATAACCTTAATAAACTCCTAATTTATACCTACTGAGGTACCATAAATCAAACTCCTTAAGACTCTCTATCATGGGCTTCCAAAGTCCTTGGTGTTGGTCCAACTAAACTGTTATGGCTTGTCCTACATCACGATAGTCTTTTAATCTTTCGTTTAGTAGACTAAATTATGTGGCTATGATTAGATTATTTGAACGGGTAGGATTTGATGTTACTAGGGTTATATGGCTCTTTTTTCTTATGACTTGTTGATTTGACAGCTAGCAAGTGACCTTTGGATAAATTAACAAATTATAGCCTTTGGCTTTTGAGTTCTTTTGGGAACTTCAGCATTTGTTTCAATAGCAACCTTTTCAAGGTCTTCTTTATCTTTCTAAAAGAAGCATAAGCTTGACTAATGAATTGAAGTAAAATTATTCCCCCTCAAGCTCTTGTCCACGTAATGGTGTGTGATGTAACCAAGAGGTGCAAGGATCAAGTATATAGAGTTCTAGCCTCTTCTTTTAGAAAGACCTGCGAAGGTTGTGTTGGCATATTATCATTAAACATATTATAAACTCTTCCTATGGAGCTCAGACATTTAGATAGAAATATGACTGGTAGTTGGTATGGTAATTCTAAACAAAATTCTCTTTTGTTCAGAATGTAGCGACATAATATTGGAATATTTTTAATTTATATTATCTTGGCTTAGAGATTGCTTCTTATCCTTTCATCTTTTTTGGGACCGAGTTACTTTTCTTGTGAACTTCCGTATTGGGCTCTTCTCTCTCTCTCTCTCTCTCTCTCTCTATGTGTGTGTGTGTGTGTGTCTTTGGGGGGTGTCTTTTTGGATTTACCGGGGATTCAGCAGGCAGATTTCTCGTCCTCTTCTTTTGTAATTCAAAACCCTTCTATTTCTAATGGGTAATTATCTCATTTAGTGCAGAATGGAAGGAATTAATGACTCCTCAAGCTTCATTTAGTCATTTAAGAGATGGATGGGATTTAATTAAAACGTTTGAAGTTTATGTATTATAAGCATCAAATTATCTGCGAATAGTTGTGGATTTTAGCTTTTCTTTATTTTTTCGTAACCCTCTACGAGGCTTTGAGTCGTGGGTTACTTGCCATGTGGGCTGCTATTAACAAGCATGGATTTAACACGAGTTAGGCAGTGACACAAGTTCACAACATTAAGTTGGCTATGAAAAATTCAGTAATTCTGTTATTAATATTATATCTTTGTTTTTTTGTTATCTCTGAATGCCTCTTAATCGGTAAGACAGAAAATGAAATCTTAATAATTAAAAGGTACCTCTTAATGAAATTTTTTTGATAATTTTTTTTTATATAAATATACTCAACAATATTATGCACTCATTTTTATTAAATTGAATATTTAAAATTATTAAATAAAATTTTACCCTTTAAAATGATAAAATAGTGTCATTAAGAGAGAACTTACTTTTTAGTTATCAAACAATTTTTTAGATTCAGATCTCATAACCATTCAGATGATCTAATTTATTAAGACATCATAATCATTCAGATCTTAATTCCCAGGTTTATCAAACACATTTATTATCTTAACTCTCTTGTTCATTTGATACTTATTTATTTAATGAGGGCTTTGTGGACACTTACATTGTTAAGTTGCTCAAGTATAATATCCTTTGCACACCCAATCCACAACTGAACATTGTGTTATCATCATCTGGAGTTATGATAATTTTTGTAACATGAATCTTTTATTTATGCTATTATAGCTTGGTTTGAGCTGCTTTCCATGTCTTATTTACTGCTTTTTATGCATTGTTTTTCTGTTCCCAATGACAATGCCTTTTTCTCTCAGGTTAAAAGCACTGGTAGCAATTCCGAAAGTTCAACCACGATTTGCCATTGCAATTTGGAAAAAATACCCTACAATGAAATCCCTTTTGAGTATTTATATGGATCCAACTAAATCAGTAAGTATTATATGGCTATACTTCCCTATTTGAAGCAAATCAACTTATCTCTTGGTGATTGACTAAACTTTCTAATTCTATTACCTTTATGCCATTGTTACACTGTTCACCTTGTGTATCACTGGTTGTGTGGCCCATATTCCTAAAGCTAATATCAATAAACACTTTTTGCCTTGGGAACAAAGATATTAAAGGCCTCGTTTTCTTAGGTGAGTAACATGCAACCTCTTAGAAGTTTTAGCTAGAAGATTTGTGGGCTCAAATCAGGGGTTCTATATAAGCTAGAAAAAAGGATTCATACGTGCCCTGTCAAAAGATTGAGGGGTTTCCAGTCACAGTAGAGTAGAAAATTGGTTGTGTATGACTAACTTGTTTCACCAATTCAGTTCAGAAAATGCAACAAATCTTTTGAGAAAGTTTTAGGAACGCTGCTAGGCAATTTCATTAAATAGGCAATACGAAACTCTCCAAATATGCTTCGGAAACTTGGAGAAACCTTAGTAACAAATGCCTTCTAATCTCATGCTTTCCTCACTACTTTTTAATCAGAGCTTTCTATAGTGAAAGGCCATTATCACTTTCAAGGAAAACGTTAATGGCCATGATCACTTTCATGAAAAACGTTAAAGACCATTATCAAGTTTATATTAATTGAGGGTTTTGGGAAGGGTGAAGTTGATGTAGATCACGGACCAATGTATCGGCTAATATCGGTACGTACCGGCCGATACATATGGGTATCAGCGGTGGCCAATACATAACGTATTGACCGATATGTAAATGTAGCTTCCGATGCTGCTATATACAGTATATAAAAAGAATTTAGAATTTTTAATCAAGAAACGCTAACAAGTCCAATAATTATGTACCATATACTTATGTAGTGTTATATATATATATATATATATATATATATATATATATATATATATATATATATTAAATGACACCTTTGTATGTATTAAGGGTAATGCTAGTGGTGTCAAATTTTTTATCTCAAAGGGTCTCAAATTATGTGGCATATAATATTTTAATAATATATCATGGCCAATCACAAGAGATGTGCCTAAAACCAATGTAATGTAATGATGTCACATCATTTGAGACACTTTTTGAGACCAAAATTTTGTCCCCTAAAATTACCCATGTGTTAAATCATTATTTTACTTATTCTTATTTTTTAGTTTTTGTTAAAATTTGTAAAGCAATATATAAAGCTTAGTTATGTATCGCTCAATAACGCTACTAATACTGAAACCCGATGCCACACGAAGAATTGACTATCTGATACGTCTTCCAATACTGTGATTTTGAACCCTAATATAGATCAACCCTCGAGTCCTTAATTTGCAAAAAGTGGTTACCATCACATTTAAACCACCAATATCAACGATTTCGCCTTAAGTTTTTAGCAGTATACCGTGGAACTGTGCTAATAATTGCATTGGTAAAGTTTTGGGGCGCAAGAGATAGGTCTCAGGAAAAATTATAAAAAGATGGGTAAGGAATATGATATTAAGCATTAATGATAAAACCATTGACTATCTGATACGTCTTCTGATACTGCAATTTTGAACCCTAATATAGATCAACCTCGAGTCCTTAATCTGCAAAAAGTGGTTAATATCACATTTAAACCTCCAGTATCAAGGATTTTGCCTTAAGCTTTTAGCAGTATACCGTGGAATTGTGCTAATTGCATCAGTAAAGTTTTGGGGCGCAAGAGGGACATCTCAAGAAAAATTATAAAATGACGGGTAAGGACTATGATATTAAGCATAAATGATAAAACCATAATGTATAATTTGTCTCTATCTATTAGAGGTTGTCTGAATTACTTTCCTTAGAATGCCATTCGGAGGACTAGCACCTAAAGAAGGTTTCCTTGAAGACTGCATTGCTACTTTAGACAGTATGTTGACCAGTAATAGGAAAAAAATAAATGCGACAAATGCTATGTATTAGAACTTTACAAAAAAGATGAAATAACTTGTACACAGGAAATCCATGCTAAACAAATGGACACAAATACCATAAACAAAAATAATGTTTAACTCACAGCTTCCGTCAAACTCAAGATGCAGTAGCAGAAATTAACTACACTTTGCAGGTTAAAATTGAAGGCGAGCAATGCAGATACAATTAACTGCCTTCAATAAACGAGAATCTATTTCTTGAAACACGTTGAAGGACAAAGCAACTTTCTTGATTTGCTTTGTCCCTGTAGTTTTGCAAGGGTTTTCTGTTTCCAATATTCATTTGATTATAAGGTAATCCCCTTTTGATTGTTTTTCTTTTCCTTATTTTTCCAGGGGCCGTATTCGTTTCTGTTTTTCTTTTTTGGATATATAAGTTTGCCCCCAAGAATAGGGATTGGAGCCAGAGACCTTGATGTTTGAGGTTATTCCCCAAGGACTAGCATTTCTCCCACCCAAGAGAGTCCAGTTGCTTGCTCGTTAATTTATTTTTTAGGTGTACTTTGTTCCGCTTCTTTGTAGTCTTCCTTTTTTTTTTTTTATTCTTTTTATTTTAACTTATTGAGTAAATAAATACCAATAATAGTGCTAGGGGAGGGGTGGGGTGGGGTGGGGTGGGGGGGGGGGGGGTTGAACCCACATACACGTGTAATATAAAAGTACTAGCAACAGTCCCGTGCCTCCGGCACTATGGACAGTGGGATTTATCCCAAACTTTGGACGGCCCAGATGATTTATTAGGATGAGCGGGAGATTCAAAATCATTTGTATTTTGTTATATAGATATGGGACCCAAAAGGCACATTTATGCCCCCAATAACATCAATACTGGATCTTGTAAAGAGCCTACGTTAGGGGCTCCTATAGAAAACTCCCCTAAAAGTCCGCACAATAGAGTCCGGAAATGCCTCATGGAGCCAAAATAAAGAAACAAAACTTGCTTTGTATCCTTATTTGTGTCTAATTATCTTTTTCAAATATTTATGTATGAAAAGATCTACTGTGAGGTTTGGTGAATAAAAACCTTATAAAATGCAAAGAGAGAAACAAAATGGTTCACCAATTGCCTATGTAAAGATGAGATTAAATGACAGTCATTCTGTGCACTGTACTACTATTGAAGATTTAATTATGAGCAATCTGAATGAGTCTATTGTTATCATCATCATAGAATATGATGGAACATACCCATGTGAAATATAAGCTAGTGGAGCCAATAAATTTCTTGTTCTTCTATGACCAGCCATTTCGAAGTACAGTCTCTCCTGTTAGCTGCCAGGCACCTCTCTCTCTGTCTCTCACAGACACCTACAGCGCTGGGTAAATGACAGATTTTATATTATGTAATGCACTGGAATGGACCCATTTTGTTGTTGGTCCAAGACACTAGGTTACAAAGCATACTTTATTATGATGGCCGGTAAAACTTACTTCCAATAAATTTTTTGGTAAATGATAAATGAGCTTGCTTGCAAATAATATTATCCTAGAACAGCAGTACACATAAATACAGAGGATGTTTCATAGTTTGATTGGTTTAAAAATTATTAGGAATAAAGTTTCAAAGTACACGTCTGTTACTAACTTCTAAAATATTATTATTTTTCATTAAATCAAGTAATATTTCATATTTCTTTTGTTTGATTGGAAGTGGATATTTGAAATCATTTGATACAAACTCAATGTTTAAGGTTGAGTCTTAGGTTCAGCATTGTGATATTTGCTGATAACATGGCTGTACAGTTAAATAGATATTATTGCATCCTTAGTATATGTAAAAGATGGAAACCCCTCTCTCTCTCCCCCCCTCCCCCCCCGGTTGTGGGGAATATGTTAATATTTTTCCCTGCAAAATCATCTTGTTGTACAACTAAAGGACAAAATCAAAATCTCTACACAGTCTATAAGCCTATCAAAAATGGCATTGTCAATAATGAAATTTAACTTCGTTGTTCTCTGTGTAATGGCAGGTGCATAAAAAAGAATTTCTACTCGGGGACTTGACAACAGATGGATTACTTGGTGAGGACATAAGATTAGGTGAAATTTGTTCAAAGAGAGTATATAGAATACTAATGGCTCAATGCGGGGACATCAAAACTGATGATGTTGAGTATGGAGCTGATTTCTTCCGCTCGCAATCTTCTTGAATGATGTATTTTGCTGTATCAATAGAAATGGACAAAACTATTGGCGAGGGTACATGTTCCACCTGTACTCTTTTTTACTAATTAACTCTGTGGCAACAATCATTTCTTTTCAAATAAAATATATTTCTAATATTGAAAACCAAGTTGGAAGTAGTTTTTTCAATTCACTACTCGACATTCATTTCTTTTCATTTCAAATAAAATATATTTCTAATATTAAAAACCAAGTTGGAAGTAGTTTTTGCAATTCGCTCCTGGACTGTCGCCTGAACTGACCTGGGTCATAGTTTGACACCATTTGAGTGGATTTGTTTTTGTGTTTGAGTCGTGCTTATGCAAACCAAGAGGCTTTCCGCCATTCCTCGCGTCTCTTCAAATTAGGAATCAAATATCGGGCTTTTACCTCACCACGCTATGTTAAAGTTTTTAGTTATGTTGCTCTGTCCGTTGTGCTAGAAAATATGAATTAGTTTCCCGTAATCATCATATCTAATACAATACAATTAGGTGATTGAAAGTTGGGAGTATTTTGTGAGTCAAAGTTTGCGGAAAGTGAAACCAAGGAAAGCTTCCAATTTCATTGATGCCAGTTTTGTCATTTCATTAATTTCATAAGCCTTGCAAAAGCTTAGGCAAGGCATACCTTTTCCCCTTAAAATTATCTGTTCTACTAATTTTTATGTATGTTAAAGAAACATTATTGCCATATTTGTTGATTTTGTGAATTAGTTAAATCAACTTCAATGGGAGGCTTAGTCCTTGGAATCCAATTCTAAGCGTAGTTAGATCATCATTGTTAACACCAAGATTTGTCCACACGCCAAATCACCAATAGCACGTTCAATCTTGTACAGAAACGAAGTCACATGGAAAAACTTGACGGTATAAGCCACCGGGAGATAGTTCCGATGTGAGAACAAGTACGTGCTGAATAAGGTTAATAATGAAGGTATATTAAGTTCTAGCGCAGGAATATAATGAGATACCTGAAAATTATGGTATAGCCTTGTATTTATAATGATCACAACTCCTTTCTCGTATAAGAATATGATTCCTCATTAGGTATAATTCCTTAATGGGATTGAATTGAATCTCCTTAAAGAACTATAGTCAGAACATATCCTGACACTTTCCTTAGGAATTGGACATTGAATGTAACTAGGAATCTTGAATTCCTTAAAATACTCAACTACCAAATTAGATTCCTACGTAGGGTAAATTTCCTTCACGTGGACTATAACCCACCAAAACATCCGGGTTCAAATAATCACGCCCCAACATTGTCCTTCAATCTCTTATTATAAGTAACTTAAATTAAGATAATATCGATTAGTCAGGGACAACGGTAGCCGAAGAGCGTTTAGTCTGATAGACTTTAATCTGTCCTAAAGAATGTTATCCTTTCGAAAGGAACTAAGCCTTCCCGAAGGATGTTTATCCTTACGGGAGGAACTAAGCCCTCCCGAAAGACGTTTATCCTTTCGGGATGAATTAAGCCTTCCTGTAGGACGTTTATCATTCGGGAGGAATTTAGCCTCTCCCGAAGGATGTTTATTCTTTCAGACGTTTATCCTTTCGAGAGGAACTTAGCCTCTCCCGAAGGACATTTATCCTTTCGCGAGGAACTAAGCCTCCCCCGAAGCTTTTGGGTTTTGGGAGGAACTTAGCCTCTTCCGAAGGATGTTTATCTTTTCGGGAAAAACTAAACCTCTCCCGAAGGACGTTTACCCTTTCAGGAGGAACTTAGCCTCTCCTGAAGGACGTTTATCCGACCTTATACCCTTATCCAACCTTATATCGCCATAATGGTCGTCCCGACCCCTGTGGGAGGCTTCGATCCGACCGTATATCCGTCGAAAGTAAATAGCCAAAGACATAATGAAGCTGGTGTGATATAATTCGAAGTGAGCCGCCATCATCCAGAGTGAGGCGCTACTGCCCGAAGTGTCATGGGTGAACATCTTGGACCGTCAAAGCTCATATCAAACTCGTATATCTTGCCCCCAGCTAATTTATCCTGAATCTAATATAACAAATGCCAACTTTTGTTGTTGTGCCGAAGAGAGAATAGATGGTCACTGAAGTCTGAATTTTGGGCGAGGGTACCGATGTAAGGCGAAGAGTTGTCGAAGCCATTAATTTCGGTGAAGCCTCAACCAACTTTTTTGAAGCCCCGATTCAATTTTTATTTGGCAGCTCGTAATTTGCAGGTGCAAATTAATGGTAGGTGTCGAAGCCGAAGTAATGAATACCAAATACAATACTAAGTTGTCGATGAAGATGAGAATTGTTAGGTTTGTATATAGCGCGATCATATTATTTAAATCATATAAAAGAAGTAGAAACTCGATAAAACGGAATTTAAAAATTTATACAAACCATCACCATGATCATCCTTTATGCACAATTATAAATTTAATTGAAATTCAGATAAGGCACACTTAGAAGGGGGGGGGGGGTTGAATAAGTGTGGGAGCAAACTATGACCAGTTTTTAAACTTTGAATTCAAACTATTGAATGTAGCCTACTGTATTGAAGAATGCAACTTGCTGAATGAATGTAGTCTACCGAATTGAATTTTTGTTTAAGAAAATATCTTGGTGAATTTATAAGTCAAATTGAATACTTTGTGTTAACACAATATCTCAAGATGAAGCAAATGTTTATATTTTAATTATTAAGAAAATTAACTATCTTGAGAAATATTAAAGTAAAATAAGCATTAAAATAACACCAAGATTTTTTACGTGGTTCAGCTATTACCCTCTATAATAATAGCCTAGTCCACGTCCAATACCAACTAGTATTGGAGACTCACTTTTATTTCTTTAAATAACCCTTGTTACAAAACAGATTTTATCAAATTGAATTACAATAATTCACTTGAGCACACTTGCTCCTTGTGCACCAATGCACCCCTTAAGCACTTATGCTTCCTTGAACCTATTTGTAAATAACCCTTAACCCATCTGGATTAAAATCCTTTAGACAACACTTAGTCTAAAAATATAAGATTACAATTATAGAGGTCTAATGATCAAAGCAAATAAACAATTTAACAATGCAAGGCTCAACTAATGAATGCAATGATCAAATAGTAAAAGAGAGAGATATCACCAATATGAAGCTCACGAAAATAGCTGAAAAAATATGAATATTAACAAACCAACATTACAATATGGCTGGAGCCAGTATTAGATATTATGATTGCTTGACTACAGCATAATATCTAATACTGGCAATCATCTATTAATATCAGCGATCATAATATCTAATTAAACCGATTATTGTATTGTAATGTTGGTTTGTTAATATTCATAAGATTTTTTTAAACAAAAATTCAATTCTAAATGACTACATTCAAAGAAATAAAGTTGAGTCAATCTTAGTGGTAAGTCGCATTCTTCAATAACAAAAAAATCTTAGTATATTCAATAGTTTGAATTCAAAGTTTAAAAAATCATAGTTTGTTTATTTTTAATACAATTGTTGGTTTGTTAATATTCTATCCTTTTTGTATTGATGATGACTTAATATTATAGACTAATTTGTCTATTGTGAAATTTCAGGAAGTTGATGAAAGATCATTGTTGAAAGATTTTGAAGATTTGAGTCTTAAGAATTTTATGTAAGGTCATTGCAAATATTCAATTTTTCAATACAAGGCTCTAGGATATATTATTTGTGCATTAAATTAAATATTTTTTTGTGCATGCCTAAGTATGTTACATTGCTAACTGTTATAAACATGATATATTCAAGTTGGGTAATATATATATGCATGCGTAAAAGAAAATTATTTTATTGTCCGGATTAAAAGGTTTACTGCTGTAACAATCCAGATTTTAATTAAATATTTAAATATTTAATGGATGTATTTATCGTTGAATAAGTATTTGTTTAATTGATTTGATGTGATTTGATTATTTATTTGTTTAATAAATAATTAATGAGTTAAGGAAAGTAATTATTTTGAAATAGTAATCTAATTTAATTTAATAATTAAGTTAGAGAGTTTATAATGATTAAATAAATTATTATATTATGCAATGAATTGTTATTAGAATTAATTAAATTAAGTATGAAAACTTAATTAAATAGAAGTGTGATAAATAACTATATTATAAGTGGTTATTAAAATAAATTAAAGTGATTTTAATTTAGTTTTTTTTCAACAAAGCTTAAGTATATTAAGTCTTTAATTTTAAACGGGTTTTGCCAAACGGAGCCTTATGACTTTTATATTTTAAATTTTGATTTATTAATAAAATAAATAAAATATAAAATAAACATTTGTAACTGATACGTTATATGTTTTGTAACTGATGCTTTTAATTAGTGTGTTATGGCCATTCTCTTGCTCTCTTCCATCCGTTCCTTTTCATTCTCCTCAACAAACTTCTTCCTTCCCATATTGCAAAACAAAAACAGAGAGAGTGAAGAGGGAGCAAGAGAAGAGAGATTCATATGGATTGAGCAAGATTGAAGCAAGCAAACAACAAAACAAACTCCTACAAACCTCCATAATCATCCTACTTCATCCTCCCCACCGAAACATTCATATTTTCTAGAGAGAGAGAGACATGGGTGGAGTGATTTTACTTGATTTATGCTACGGGAGTGTTCAAGGAGAAAGGAAATCAGATTCTAGCAGGTCTTAGCACATGATCAAACATCTTAAGAGGAAAGAAATCCAAGAAGTAAGCTCTTAAAACCCTAACCTTCCATTTTAGCTCTTAAACTCATCATATCTTGTTAGATGTTATTTTGAGTTTTAAGAGTTGTGAAACATCCTAAGAGTGATGAAATTAGAGATATGGAGCTAGTATGTGGTGTGGAGTTATAAGGAGGAAAAACATGGGTGAATACCGAACTAAATGGCTATGAAATCAACCCACAATTTTGACGCACTCATTATGTTCGATTAAATTACTAAAAGAGCAATTTTGCCTAAAAACCCATAGTTAGGCAAAGCTAAGACTTAATTTTGATTCATACATGTTATATATAACTAATTAAAAGATATGAGTGAAGAAAATCAAGAGAGGAAGCATTTTTGAGACAAAACAAAAAGTCCGAGAGATTGTGTGACTGCTGACCCTAAAACATAAATTCGGGGACAGTATAGGTTTCCAGAAAATTCTGGGCTTTTGGGGTATTATAGTACACTGAATAAGCTTTCCATAGACTCCGAACGGACTAATTCCGACTTCGGAGCAACGAGTTATGCCCGTTCAAAGCAGTGGCGTTAAATCTGTCTAACAAATTCGGAGCAGTCCCCTTGCACGAATTTTCTGGAATTCTGTGTTTTGAATTTGGAAATGGTCAAAGAATGAAAGTTGTAGCCTCGGAAGTTAGCTTCGCGTGGGCTCAAGAATTGCTCAAAAATGTTTTGAAACGAAAAAGTTATGACTGTTTTAGCGAGAGAGGGTAAAACCGAAATGAAAGTGAAAAACAAACAAACTGTTATGAACGTACACTTTTGACGCTTTATTTGGGCTGCCTAATGAACCCGAAATGGGGGTTTCATATTTTTTAAAAATAGTCTCATATGATACGAAAAACATACTGAAATTTGAGAATTTTCCGATAAGCGAGCAAGGCGTGAGAAAATCGCAAAGTGGCTCATTCGTTATGCAAGGCAGCAGCTAGCGCTGTGCCAGCCAGCGTCTTGTGGCAGCTAAGCTGCAAGTTGCTGCAGCGCAGTCGCAGTCGCTTGACGGACTTTTTGAGCGCTATTTTGATCAATGTTCGTAGCTTGTTTTCGCGTTTAGAAAATTATTAAATGTACTATGTCATAAGGTCTATAACATACTAGAAGTTCGCCAAAATTCGATTAATGGGTTAAGAATTAAAAATAGGCGAACATGCATGTCAGAACTACAATTTGGGCGACGCCGAATGTAGTCATGATGGGCTGTTTTGACATTCATCGTTCCAAAGTGTGTTTGGGCTAAATTTAAGACAATATTATATCTAATAAAGTTCCAAGAGAAGTGATTTGACTGTATATGATATTTTACGTCATGAAACTTCCTTTCGGACATAAATAATGCAATAAAAATATTATATAAATATGAAATTGCATATTTAAGTGAATGTAAGCCGGGATTGACATGAAAAATGGTTTTATAACGAAACGAAAAGCATGAAACCATTAAAAAGTTGTAATAATCATAAAAGTGATGCAATGAAGATTTGTGGGGATCAAAATGGAGTTTTTGAGCCAAGATTTATATATACTTATTATATAAATATATATAATGAAAATGTGAATATTTGCAAAACGAAAAATGCGATAAAGTGTGTTAACAGGATAGAATGTTTATAAATTAGACAATGGTCCTAAAGTTGACTCATGAGTGGGCAAAATAATAATATAAAAATTATTTATATTAAAAGAATAATATAGTAAATTGAATTTTACTATAAAAGCTATTTATTAGTTGTTTCTCAAATTAATGAGTAAATGCATAAGATATTCCTAAAGTGGAATATAAATGATTGAAGCTTCAAAGTGTAAAATATTTACATACTAAAATGTGAGGGACCTTTGTTTGGTGTAAAAGGTTAAAACGCAATTAAGTTTCTAAATAATCTAATTTTCATTTTGAGTAAGAATAAATAATATTAGTTTGTATAAAACTAATAATTATTATTGATGAATATACATGCATGTTTTGTAACATATTTAATTATCTAATATATGTGTACATGTAAATATAATTACAGGGAATTATGGAGAAATCTAGGTTAACTTTTGTGGTAATCTCCAATCAAGGCAAGTTTTTCAGCTTATATTATGTTTGTGGATTAAATGTGATTATGTGGTGAGTTACATACCATGTTTTATGAATTGTTAAAGTCAAAATATGACCAAGTTAATTGGGTTATGGAACTCAATTTATATGTGATATGTGATAGCACATGCATGTTGTATAATGTAACTCGATAAATTAAAATGTATAATGCATGAATTGTGTGCTATGTGAAACATGATAGATTATTAAATTTCTTTGAAATTTGTCGAGCTCAACCTTGCAAATAACCACTTTTGCACAGTTCAAGATTCAGGTAAAGTTATGTGTTACTTGAAAGACATGAATCAGATGTGATACTTGAAGATTTATATACTTTGGTTGTGTTATTATTATTTGAACCATGTTTAAGGTTTCGAATAATGTATTAATGTTGAATTGTAATATTGTTTTGCGAATGTAAACTATTGTAGTATTAAAATGATTATGAGATATTTAGATGTAAAGGTTGAAGGTTTTGGGAACGAGGATAGTTTGTAATAGAAAATTTTAATTATTCCGCAAATTTCAATAGTTGTATTATCGTTTAATGATGTAAAATTAGAGGTTGAATGTATTATTAACGACCGAAGTCGAGAATTAAATTGTATGAATTTTGGGGTCGTTACAACTGCCATATGTTAGAAGAGTCCTAAATATTTTATAATTAATGTTGCATAGAAAACTTAAAAGTTATTTTGATCTAGAGTCATGATTACTATTATCTCGGAACTTTCATATCTTGTACGCTCCTACTTTAATGCTATGATATTTTATATAGGTGGCGATAGTGGATCATGATTAGAAGTTTTAAAGATGAACATATCTTGGAACTATAGAGTAATGATTATCCTGGAAGATATATGTTGCTATTATTTACATAACTAACACTCTATTTTCCTTAAGTTTAAAAAAGAAATGATGTGATATCTCTTTATCATGAGGCTGATTGATATAGATTATGTGATTTACACGTAACTTTTAAACTTAGTGCATCATCTTTGAAATAGTCTGCTTATCTGTTATCCGAAGAAACCAAGTTCAGTAACAGAACAAGATTAACAACGTATATAATTTTTATTATATACAACGGAATTGTTTTATGAAGCAAACGGTAATATAATTTGGGCTATAAATAAGAATTGATATCAATGACCAATACACAACACTTGAATTAAACTTTTGCACTCATATACTTGAAAAGCAACTTCATTATTTTCGGTTCAAAATTTCCAGCTGCTGTGAGAATTATATTCATATTATTCTCAGCTATTTTCGTGAGCTTCTTATTGGTGATATCTCTTATTTTTACTACTTGATCATTGCATTCATTAGTTGAGCCTTGCATTGTTAAATTATTTATTTGCTTTGATCATTAGACCTCTATAATTGTAATCTTATATTTTTAGACTAAGTGTTGTCTAAAGTTTTTTAATCCGGGTGGATTAAGGTTTAGTTACAAATAGGTTCTAGAAAGCTTAGGTGCTTAAGGGGTGCATTAGTGCACAAGGAGCAAGTGTGCTCAAGTGAATTATTGTAATTCAATTTGATAGAATCTGTTTTGTAACAAGGATTATTTAAAGAAATAAAAGTGAGTCTCCAATACTAGTTGATATTGGATGTGGACTAGGCTATTATTATAGAGGGTAATAGCTGAACCACGTAAAAAATCTTGGTGTTATTTTTTTACTTGTTTTACTTTAATATTTCTCAAGATAGTTAATTTTCTTAATAATTAAAATATAAACATTTGTTTCATCTTGAGATATTGTGTTAACACCAAGTATTCAATTTGACTTATAAATTCACCAAGATATTTTCTTAAACAAAAATTCAATCCGGTAGACTACATTCATTTAGCAAGCTGCATTCTCCAATACAGTAGGCTATATTCAATAGTTTGAATTCAAAATTTAAAAATTGGTCATAGTTTGTTCCCACACTTATTCAACCACCCCTTCTAAGTGTGCCTTATTTGAATTTCATTTGGTATCTAAGCAAGGCTCTACTTATTTGGTCTTAAGGTTGACTTGTAGGGAAAGATTCTGACATAGCACAGTTCGAGAACAACAATCAAGAAGGTCAATCAACCAATAGACCTCCTTTGCTGTTTGGAACAGAAAATTACAACTTCTAGAAATTCTGAATGAGGATCTATCTTAAAAGAGATCCTTGGGAATGGTGGGTTGTGGAGAACGGACCAGTTATTCCATGAAGAGATGATGGGACACCAAAGATACTGCTTGAAATGGATTCAACCGAAATCTACATGGTCTCATATGATTCAAAAGCAATGAATACACTTCTCAGCGGCATGGTACAATCCGAGATAGATAAAGTTTCTTCATGCAACACAACCAAGGAGATGTGGGATACTTTAGTGGTAAGTCATGAAGGCACTTCAAAAGTACGAGAAGTCAAGCTAAGCATGCTCATGCACGATTATGAAATGTTCAAGCTCAAAAAAGATGAAACCATCAAACTAGCTCAAGCAAGATTTCTAGTTCTTATAAACTCCTTGAAATTGCTGGATAAGTCTATTCCTCAAAGTGAGATCAACCGTAAGTTGCTTTGGGGTATGCCCAAAAGGTTTGCTTCTAAAATCACCACTCTTCAAGATTCCTCTACTATATCTACCATGGACACACTAACTCTTTTTGGTGAACTTGAAGAATATGAACATCAGTTAAAAAGGTATGACGATGAGGACGAAACTCCTCGAAGAAAGGTTTTAGCTCTTAATGCAGGAAATGAAGACGAGCTTGATGATGATTCTGATGAAGAGATAGCCATGATGTCAAGAAGACTCAAAGGACTTCTACAAAGGAAGAATAAACGAAAGAATATCTTCAACTCAAATAAAGGCAAAGGAAAGCAAACTGAGGAGACGTGTTTTGAATGTGGACGTCTAGGGCACTTCAAGAAGGACAGTTTTCAACTAAAGAATAAAGGAAAAATAGGCTTCAAGGATTATAAGAGAAACAAGACACTGGTCACTTGGAGTGATGAAGAAGAAGCCGAAGTTGAAGTTGATGCCAAGGATGAGATAGCTCAAGTATGCTTCATGGGAATAGAAGGTGAATCAAACGAGGTATCTAATTTTGAGTTTAATTCTTTGAAACAAGAAAATGATAAATTAAGAGAAAAGAATGCATATTTGAAAGATTTGGTAAATACATTAATGGGTGAAGTAGACTCTTTAATAGATGAAAAGAAAGATATTGAAAAGGAATCTACATGTAATGAAGAAAAGGTTTTGATTGCTAAAATTGATTATTTAGATAGTTATAACAAAATACTTTTCAATAAGGTAAATTTTTTGAATAATGAAATCCAAAAATTGACTAATGAACTGAAAATGAGAGATGTGTGCATTGATGCATTTAGTGATAAATCACCTGTTAAAACCTTTCCTAAAAACGATCTTTAAAAAGAAATAGATTCATTAAAATCATCTCTTGCTAAATTCGTTCAAGGTGAAGAAAATTTAAATGTCATATTGGGTAAACAAAGACCCAGTTTTGAAAGACAAGAAATTGACTATAATTCTATGCATAAAAAGGGTAATATAAAAATGCTAAAATCAAAATCACGTTTTAGATTAAACTATTGTTCACCCTTCACTACATGTAGAAATTGTGATGCCCCCAAAATTAGGTATACATCACCCATCTTGAGTCGTCAAATACATGGTACAGAATTCAAATACAACTTAATTATACAACAGTCATGTAAAATATGACAAAACATAGGCTGTGAGTTTGAATACAAATATTGTCTACTAGAGAGTATACAAACTCAAAAGGAGTCCTCATTACAATTATTATCACACTATTTCACAGAATAGTGAGGACTACTAATGCACCATCTAGGACCATCACTCTGTTTCCGACTAGTCCCGATACGTTCTCATTTCACAGAAGAGAACAAAGAAAGAAAAGGGTCAACTAGCCCAGTAAGAAATATTATGACTAAGATAATGCAGAATAATTTATAGTTAGCCTTCAATAGTGTTAAACTGATAAAATATAATAACTATGAAATTTAACTACAGCGGAACAAGCAATCCATTAGAAGAGTCAAGTAGAGAATAAAATCTACTATCTTTTATGATTTAAAAGGTTTTTCATCACTTTTATCGCTGGGACTCAACTTAATAAATAATCCACATCATCGAATCACCCCACACTACTGGCCAGGATAGTCTTTAGTATCACGACCACAATTATCCATGCACTACGGGCCAAGAATATTTGTTTATTCATTAATGGTCATGATCATGCCAACAATCTGTCCCATCAATGCACTACGGACCAACGAAGACTTTTACCACATCATTTGTAACATTACGGTCATGATTACAATCAATAATCCTCAATTCATAATCATACCAAGTCCATCTATGCACTACTGAGGCCACGATGACTTTCAAAAATATAAATATGAGGATGATGACAATGATATAAGAATTTAATAAAACAAGTTCAAGAATTAATTTGTCCAAGAACTAATAACGTCCAAATTGTCAACACGATACTGCTTTGTAGAGTAAAATTCAAGAATGCTCGAAGAATATTTCCATGAAAAGATCTTGGATGAAGCGCAAATATCAAGGATATTCCACTAATTTCATGGAGTATAGAAGTCAAAGTTTTAATCAACTGAATATAATAAAGAATGGAATAACAAAAGAAATCACCATAAATGCGCGTGCTTGCGCATGAGCAGGTTATTCCAATGAATACTAAATAACGGAACCAAAGTCAAAGCGAAATTAAGACCGACGGGATGTTCCAACGAATAATAAAGAATGTAATAACAACAGAAATCACCATGCATGCGGTATTGGCATACACAAGTTATTCCGAGAATACTAATAAGGGCGGAATCGATTTTAATCAGTCCACCAAAAATGCATGCGTATGAATATTCCAACAGAATAATAATAAAAAGATTTTAACCAGTCCGTAGTAAAATGCATGCAGCAGGATATTCCAATGTAATAATAAAGACAGAATCGTCCTCCCACAGAAAAGCGCGTAGATGAGGATATTCCAATGTAATAGTAAAGAATGGAATAACATAAGTTCTCTTCATGAATACCAAAGAATAACAACCCCTTACGAGTACAACAAATAATATTCCCTACCTTAAGAAGAAGAGTACTTTGGATATATAAGTAGTGAAGTAGTAGAATACTTTCTTCTTTCTCTCTATAGTTTATCTCTCAGAGTTTCATTGAATTAAAGAAAATAATGAAGGAATGAGCTTCTATTTATAGAAAAATGGATTGCATAGTAATTAACTCATGAACGGTCCGTATTGATTTACTTTAATCGACGGTCCATATTTAAAGAAAAATCTTTTAAATAAAATATAATATATTCTATTTATAATCTAATAAAACGAATAACTTTTATATAAGATTTTACTATGCAAATACTATGCGAGCAATTATACAAACACTATGCATAATAAAATATAATATATTCTAATTATTGTCTAATAAAACAGTATATAACTTTATAAAAGTATTCATTTTATATAAAATGATTTTACTATGTAAAAACACTATGCAGAACTATACGCAACACTATGCATAATAGAATATAATATATTCTATTTATAGAATAACTTTATAAAAGTATTACATTTTATATAAAAGATTTTACAGATTATTACATTAATAATACCAACAAAACCTGAGTGACTTATCATGTAAGCATCAATAATTAATACCGTGTGCTACTATGCAACCACGTGTATTCAGCATACTTAACATCGGGTGTTTCAACAATTAAACGGTAAAACTTCCGCCAGTTATTTTCATAAAGTATTTTTATCGTTTTCTCAATCCGACAATAATTCCGTTGTGGGGTCCACCAATGATTGTGCCGTTGTACGAATATTCCCTGTCTTAATAGATCTTCAAAAGTTTGAATAGTCCTCTCCGACTTTCCATCCGTTTGAGGATGATATGCCGAGCTAAATCGTAAATCCGTGCCCATAGCTTTCTGCAAACTAACCCAAAATCATGAAGTGAATCTTAGGTCTCGATCAGAAACTATGGATACTGGCATACCATGCAGTCTTACAATCTCGTTTATGTACATACGAGAAAGACATTCAAGTGTATAAGTTTCTCGTATCGGTAAGAAATGAGCAGACTTGGTTAATCTATCAATAATGACCCAAATCGCATCTATACCTTGAGAAACCTTAGGAAGACCGGTAACGAAATCCATGGTAATGTGCTTCCACTCCCATTCTAGAATTTCAAGTGGTTGCAATGGACCTTTTGGTACTTGATGCTCCGCTTTAACTCGTTGACAAGTTAGACACCTTGAGATAAACAGCGCTATCTCTCTCTTCATATTGCTCCACCAAAATGTATAGCGAATATCATGATACATTTTGGTACTCCCAGATGGATTGCAAGCGGTGTGTTGTGCGCCTCCATCATGATTTTATACTTTAAATCGTGGTCGTTAGGAACATAAAGTCCGGAGTTGACTCAAGTATTCCTTCTTCATCGATTCTTGCTTCCGGCGCAGATAGCACCTTCTTGCACTTTCTTCCTCATACGCGTTAGCTCTAGAGTGCTGAGCTTGAGCAACTTTAACTTTATCAATTAAAGTTGGTTACTACTCATATATTCGCCATCATCACACGGGTCCCAGGTCTTTAACTCTATCTCCATCCTTTGCAAGTCATACAAAATGGGTCTTTGCGTTGACAATATCGCATTCGCACGACGCGTCATATGATCTTCTACTCGGTCAAGCGCTACCACCATGTTCGCTTTTCCATGATGGTATTGATGGTATGATCATAATCTTTCAATAGCTTCAAGCCAACGTCATTGTCGCGTGTTGAGTTCCTTTTGAGTGAAGAAATATTTGAGGCTTTTATGATCCGTAAAGATCTCCACTTTCTCCCCATACAAGTAATGCCTCCAAATCTTTAGTGCGAAGATAACATCCGCCAACTCTAGATCATGAGTAGGATAATTCCTCTCATATTCTTTGAGTTATCGTGAGGCATAAAGCTATGACTTTCCCATGTTGCATGAGAACACATCCTAACCCTTTTGCCCAAGCATCATGTAGATGACAAATCCCTCCTCAACCGGATGGTATTGTCGAACAGTCTTTGAAATGAGTCTCCTCTTGAGTTCTTGAAAACCCTTCTCACATTCCTTGCTCCAACCGAACTTTGTATCTTTCCGAGTCACCGAAGTTAGTGGAGTAGAGATTCGAGAAAACCTTCTACGAATCTCAGATAATAACCAACTAAGCCGAAAAGCTACGATTTCATCCATCGATTTAGGTTGCTCCCGACTTTGAATAGCTTCAATCTTTACTGGGTCAACATATATTCCATGACTTGATACCACGTGCCCAAGGAATGCTACTTTCTCAAGCCAGAACTCGCATTTCTTCAACTTGGCATAAAGCTTGTATTCACGAAGCTTTTGGAGTATCAGCCTCAAGTGTTTCTCATGATCTTCACGGCTTTTGGAATAAATAAGGATGTCATCAATAAAGACGACCACAAAGTGATCCAAATATTCCTTGAATACTCGGTTCATCTTATCCATGAAGGTAGCAGGAGCATTAGTCAATCCAAAGGACATGACTAGGAATTCATAATGCCCGTACCGAGTTCTGAAAGCCGTCTTATGTCATCGGTTCTTATCTTCAATTAGTGATATCCGGAACGAAGATCAATCTTTGAAAAAAATTTGGCTCATTGCAACTGGTCAAACAGGTCATCAATACGTGGCAATGGGTACCTATTTTTGATGGTGACATGATTCAACTCCCGATAATCAATACAAAGTCGCATACTCCCATCTTTCTTTTCATGAATAGAAATGAGGAGCACCCCAAGGAGAAGTACTAGGATTAATGAAACCGATGTCTAACAATTCTCAGTAGTTGGGTCTTTAACTCCTGAAGTTCAATAGAGCCATTCGATATGGGTCTTTGGAAATAGGTTTTGTACTGGGTTCAAGGTCGATACAAAATTCAATTTCACGCTCTCGGGGGTAGGCGGGGAGTTCTTGAGAATACGTCGGAAAATTTATTAACAATAGAAATATCATTCAAAACCGGCGTATTTTTGTTTAGATCTCGTGACATGAGCTAAGAAAGCTTGACATCCGCTTTTCAATAAACGAATAGCTTTATGGCTTGAGATGACGAAGATTTATTTTAATGGTTTGGTGGCTTGAATTAAGCATAATGTATTGGTTAGGAATATGAAAGCTAATAACCTTCGAAAACAATCAATTTTTGCATGATGAGTAGTTAACCAATCAATCCTAGAATTACGTCAAATGCAAGTATTTTAACAAAATAAGATCGACGGTAATGTGAGGGTACCGATTTAAACCAAACAAGACTTATAAATGATGGATGTAATGAAGGTTTCTCCCAACGAAGTTTCTACGAGATAAGTCAAAGTCTAATTTCTCCGAGTCAAATTTAATCGTTATGCATGAAGTAGGAGAAATAAAAGAATGGGTAGAACCGGTATCAAATAAGGTATAGACTTATTTAGAGTTTATGATAAGCTTACCCGTGATGACCTCATTCGGGTTCCTTGCTTTCCCGGGAGGTCACAACAAACGCTCTCCTTGCACTACTGGCTTTGACTTTTCTAGGATGGCTTTTGGTGCCTCCATCCTGGCTGAACTTGTCTTCGGTGAACGACAAAATTGGGCTAAGTGACCTTCTCTTCCACAATTATAACATGCTTTGGATGGCATCGCGTAGTTTGGACTGATGTGTCCCTCCCCTCCGCATTTGAAGCATATGATAGGTGGTCGTTCTCCTTCCTTAACAATGGGTGCTGGTGCTGACGTCCTTCCATCATTGTTGAATCTCCTTTTCTTCAAATGTTCATTTTTACTGTCTTGGCCATGATTACCACCAAAGTGGTTACCATTTCTGGCATGTTGATTCCCTCCACGTTTGTTGTCACCGTTTCGATGGCTGATACCACTGGTATTTTCATGCTATCGGCTGCTTTCTCTTGGTTGCGTTGACTCGTTACCGCGCTCCAATAACTGAGCCCTACTTATAACATCTGAGTACAAACACAGTTTATAAGAAATAAGATATTGACGTATCTCCGGTTTCAAACCTCTTAAAAACATTCGCGTCATTCGCTCCTCATTATCGACCAAATGGGATGCAAACCGGGATAACTCTGCAAATTTAGCCTCGTATTATGCGACACGGGCCATATTGTTTTGTTCCAATTTGATAAACTCCACTTCTTTCATGTGACGAATACTCTCGGAAAAGTACTTGTCGTTGAATAGCTCTTGGAACTTCTCCCAAGACATCTTGAGAGCGTTAGTCAGGTAGTGCGTTTCTGATTCCCACCAAGATGTCGCCTCTTCATGCAACGTGAAGGTGGCGAAGGAACCTTTGCTCCTTGGAGCATCCCAAGACATCAAATATCTTGGTGGTCTGCTTTATCCATGCTTCCGCCTTAAGTGGTTTTGGCTCTCCAATAAACTCCGGTGGTCCCAGCTCCTTGAACTGTTTAGCGGTGACCGTCCAAGAGTTTCCTGTGTTTCCACCTATATTTTGGACAGGAGCCGCTCTCGCCTGATGTTGCATGAATTGCATAAAGCCTCTGAACAATCCATCATTCATCATTTGGTCTGTGTTGTTGTTTGCATGAGGATTGTCGCCTTCCTAATGCACATTATCCTGATTATTGATATGTGGAGACTCAACGGTATCTTGTGCTCCATTGCTATTCTCAACATTCTCGGAAGTCATTTTCAGATACTGCCACAAAACAAAGGCTAATTGACATGTAACATATTATCTCTAAACTCTGACCAACTAATTTAAATACAAAATAAATTTAAGTAGGTCATACTAGCGAATGAATTCTCCGTCTCTTCCCTCCTAGTTCTAGTCTCACATCTTAGCCAGGGATCATATCCCTAAGCTTTGATACCAACTGTGACGCCCCCAAAATTAGGTATACATCACCCATCTTGAGTCGTCAGATACATGGTACAGAATTCAAATACAACTTAATTATACAACAGTCGTGTAAAATACGACAAAACATAGGCTATGAGTTTGAATACAAATATTTTCTACTAGAGAGTATACAAACTCAAAAGAAGTCCTCATTACAATTATTATCACACTATTTCACAGAATAGTGAGGACTACTAATGCACCATCTAGGACCATCACTTTGTTCCCCGACTAGTCCTAGCTACGTTCTGATTTCTTGAAGAGAATAGTAAAAGAAAGGGTGAGCTCAACTAGCCCAGTAAGAAATATTATTACTAAGATAATGTAGAATAATTTATCGTTAGCCTTCAACAGTGTTAAACTGATAAAATATAATAACTATCAAGTTTAACTGCAGCGGAACAAGCAATCCATTAGAAGAGTCAAGTAGAGAATAAAATCTACTATCTTTTATGATTTAAAAGATTTTTCATCACTTTTATCATTGGACTCGACAATAAATAATCCACATCATCGAATCACCCCGCACTACTTCGACGATGATATTCTTTAGTATCACGACCACAATTATCCATGCACTTTATAGGCCAAGAATATTTGTGTATTCATTAATGGTCATGATCATGCCAACAATCGTCCATTAATGCACCACGGGCCAATAAGGACTTTTACCACATCATTTGTAACATTACGGTTAAGATTACACCGAATAATCCTCGTCATAATCATACCAAGTCCATCTATGCACTACAGAATGCCAAAATGACTTTCAAAAATATAAATATGAGGATGATGACAATGATATAAGAATTCAATAAAACAAGTTCAAGAATTAATTTGTCCAAGAACTAATAACGTCCAAATTGTCAACATGATCTTTGCTTTGTAGAGTAAAATTCAAGAATGCTCAGAAGAATATTTCCATGAAAAGATCTCTGGATGAAGCGCAAATATCAAAGATATTCCACTAATTTCATGGAGTATAGAAGTCAAAGTTTTAATCAACTGAGTATAATAAAGAATGGAATAACAAAAGAAATCACCATGCATGCGGTACTTGATGTATGCATTATTCCAATGAATACTAAATAACGGAACCGAAGTCAAGTGAAATTACACCTTACTGATGTGTCCAACAGAATAATAAAGAATGGAATAACAATGAAATCACCATACATGCGGTACTTCACATGAGGCAGGTTATTCCAATGTATCATACTAATAAGGATTTTAATCAGTCCGGTAATAAAAAAAGCATGAATGACAATATTCTAACGAATAATAATAAAGATGGAACTGTGTCCCACAGTAAAAAAACGCATGCATGTGGATATTCCAAATGTAATAGAAAAGATTGGAATAACATAAGTTCTCTTCATGAATACAAAAGAATAACACCCCTTACGAGTACAACAAATAATATTCCCTACCTTAAGAAGAAGAGTACTGGATATATAAGTAGTGAAGTAGCAGAATATTTTCTTATTTCTCTCTTTAGTTTCTCTCTAGAGTTTCAGTGAATTCATAAGAAAATAATGAAGGAATGAGCTTCTATTTATAGAAAAATGGACTGCATAGTAACTAACTCGTAAATCGGTCCAGTTGATTTACTTTAATCGACGATTACATATTTAAAGCAAAATCTTTTAAATAAAATATAATATATTCTATTTATAATTTAATAAAACGAATAACTTTTATAAAAGATTTTACCATGCAAACACTATCGCATAAAAAAATATAATATATTCTAATTATTGTCTAATAAAGCAGATAACTTTATAAAAGTATTACATTTTATATAAAAAGATTTTACTATGGAAAATACTATGCGATACTTATGCAACACTATGCATAATAGAATATAATATATTCTATTTATAGAATAACTTTATAAAAGTATTACATTTTTATATAAAAGATTTTCTCAGTATTATTACATTAATAATACCAACAAAACTGAGTGACTTATCATGTAAGCATCAATAATTAATACCATGTGCTACTATATCTGACCACGCGTATTCATTGTTTC
The DNA here is from genome assembly GCA_020205615.1 of Panax quinquefolius. Classification (NCBI taxonomy): domain Eukaryota; kingdom Viridiplantae; phylum Streptophyta; class Magnoliopsida; order Apiales; family Araliaceae; genus Panax; species Panax quinquefolius. The sequence goes on along the minus strand of CM035172.1, from coordinate 94,185,959 downwards.
TTTTAACATCGGGTGTTTCAACAGATTAATGGTAAAACTTTCATAGTTATTTTCATAAAGTATTTTTTGTCGTTTTCTCGATCCGACAATAATTCCGTAGTGGGGTCACCAATGATTGTCTTGTTGTATGCGAATATTCCTGTTAAAACAAATATTCCCTAACCAATCAAATATTATATAACTACTATGCGTACTTTTGCAAAATTTATAAATATTACCTACAACTATAACATTATATCAATTTCACTCCATAATATTCAAAATATATATTTATAGAAAATTCATCTTTATTCAAAAAGTTGGGGTTTTACAGAAATTGTGGCGATAAAGGTCATCTGGACATAAATTTCTTTAAGAAAAATAAGATGAAAAAGGTATGGGTTAAAAAGGATGATTTACCTGCAACTAACATAAAAGGACCCAAAAAGATGTAGGTACCAAAAGGATGAATTACTTTTTCTTGACAGGTATGTTTTAAGGCAAGGGTTCCATCTCAAAAATGGATTCTTGATATTGGATGCTCACGTCACATGACTGGTGACAAAACAAAGTTCGTGGAGCTAAAAAGCAAGAAGAAAAATGGTACAGTTACATTTGGAGATAATCGAACCCGCGAGATAATCGGAAAAGGTAAAATTGGAAATGGTAAGGTAAATATTGATAATGTACACCTTGTTAATGGACTTGAATTTAATCTTATTAGTATCAGTCAATTAATGGATAATGGTCACCAAGTTAGTTTTGATAAAGAAAAATGCACTATTTCTCATGGTACTAACAATATTACTCTAGTTGCACAAAGAGAAGGAAATATATATACTATTGATTTTGAGCAACAGGATGAAGAATTATGTCTAGCATCTGTACAAGACGAGGCTAATTTGTGGCACAAGAGGATGGGACATGTTCACATGGATTTAATCAAGAAATTATCCTCAAAGAATCTCGTCAAAGGGTTGCCGAAAATAAAATATGAAAAGAAGGGGATTTGTGTTCCTTGTCAACTCGGGAAACAAGTAAGAACATCATTTACGGCGAAGAACATGGTATCAACCTCTTCTCATTTACAACTACTTCATCTTGATCTATTTGGACCAGAAAGACATCCTAGTATAAATGGTAAGTTTTATGCATTTGTAATAGTAGATGATTTCTCTAGATATACATGAGTATTATTTTTAAGAACTAAAGATGAAGCATTTAAGGAATTTGAGAAATTAATCAGAAACTTGGAAACAAAATATAGTCTAAAACTTGTAAGGATAAGAAGTGATCATGGTACTGAGTTTCAAAAAGACTTTATAATATTTTGTGATCAAAAGGGAATCAGTCATGAATTTTCAGCTCCTAGAACCCCTCAACAGAATGGAGTTGTAGAAAGAATAGGACATTACAAGAAACAACTAGAACTTTATTACAAGAAAGTAAACTTCCTAAAAAGTTTTGGGCCGAAGCTGTAAACACATCTTGTTATGTTTTGAATAGAGTACTTATTCGTCCAATTATTTTAAAGACTCCTTATTAATTGTTAAATAATAAGATTCCTAATATAAGTTATTTCAAAGTTTTTGGATCTAAATGCTTTATTCTAAATACTAGTGATAATCTAGGAAAATTTGATGCTAAATCTTATGAAGGAATTTTCATTGGATATTCACAGAATAGTAAAGCATATCGTGTATTTAACATTAACAAGTTGAGTGTTGAACAATCTGTTCATATTCGATTTAATGAATGTGACGCCCCCAAATCCGGGTTACCTGACCCCCGAGTTTGGTGCTCGCGATCCACCATATAAATAACACCTAACTACCCATTCATATATGAATATAAACATACATCTCATTAACTTATATTGTTAATACATTACCCCAGGTTCTCTAACCTTAACATTACAAACATACCCTTAGATATACAAAAAGGGTTTAAAAATACAACATAATAATAATGTTCATTACACTATTCCAGCAATACGCCTTTTCCTTTGTTCTTCTTAGCACCTCCAGCAACTTCGTTCCTAGCTGAAATGTTTTATTTAGTAAGGGTGAGAAACAAATTTGCCCCACAAGTTAAGATATACAATGAATGTATAAGAATCAGAACAACAACCTATTTATTTTGATAGAATGACACCAAAGTTCGGGGAACTTTGAAATAACTAAACAATTCATTCTTCTCTAACCAATCTTCTCGCATCCTATGCAACACAATAACGAAAGAATACAATGCTTTCAACGTTTCTACGATATTCTATTGAATAACAATTTAGAAATACTCTCCAGAGTTTATACTGAATGATCTTAAATGATCTTGAAATTCTATTCTCGAGTAACTATCAAAGATTTACTTTGATATACCCAAATAACAAGATGGAAATATTTTCTAAAATTTATGCTGAGTGATCACAAAGGATCTAGAACTTCTCTTCTCGAGTAACTATCAAAGATTTGACTTTGATATACCCAGGTGTATCAGATAACCATAAAGATTAAATCATACCCCTCTGCAAGTATATAAAGTGATTAGCTTTACTAAACCCTATATTATGCATAATATTCAAATGCGCGCAAAGGCCGAATGAACGACCAAAAATGTTCCCTTTATATAAAAGGTTGTTCTTCTCAGTTTTTTTGAATCAGAATTTGATTTAACAACGAAATACAATGATTTTAATATCTAATCACTTCTCTTCTCTTCTCAAACCTATCAAGTTTTCTTTTTCGATCTAGCCGAAACAATTGGCATCGATCTATCAATAATAATTGAATTCTCTTCTCTTCTCGAACCTATCAAGTTCTAATAAATATTCGTCTAGCCAGAACAATTAGCAAAGACAATTCTCAACATGATTCAACAATAGACAAAGATTATCTGTACTATTTGCAATCACTAATAACTTCTACGGATGTGAATATCCAATAACAGTTATTCTCAAAATACATTCTCAGAATCACTAATTTAATTTGAATTAATAAACATGCACTAACTGTGAATAATCAACAATAATTTCTCAGACGTGGTCTAATCAACAATAATTAACCACCATAATAATTGAAAGTATCTAACTCAAGGTTGAGTTAAGAAAACTTGCCTGATTCGTTGACTACTGCTACGTAATTTAAGTTAACTTCTTTTGTAAGACCTATCATTAATAAGATTGGTCTTTCAATCAACATATCATACTTTGTATCATAATACAAATACTTTATCAGTCAATTATCTAACATTTAATCACATAATTAAATATTAGATAACACCATACAACATTAGTATTATTATCATTCTTTGATAATTCTTTAATAACTATATCATATACATTATGATTTAACACTCTAATCTTATATATTATAAGTTCTTCTTTAAACTCTAATAAGTCAAATACTAATCTAGTAACCTGGATTCTAAATTTAGCAACCAAATCGCCAATCCAGCAGATTGGATTCCAAATCCAGTAACCTGGATTCCAAATCCAGCATCTAGATGGCCAATCCATCAAACCAAATTGCAATCCAGCAAACTGGATTCCAAATCCAGCAACTAGATTGCAATCTAGCAAGCTGGATTCAACATATTTTTAATTCACTAAACTGCTTTCCAATCCAGCAAACTGGATTCATCAGATTTTTCAATCTAGCAAGTTGGATTCAATATCCTTTTTACGAAAATACCAAATCAACTTATTATTTTTCTATTCTTTGTTCAAGCATATATACATATATTTCATACACAAAAATTATTTTTCCATAATTTTCCAACTTCCTTTGGTATTTTTCAAAAATCATTATTGGTTAATTCCTTAAGAAATTAGCTACCTCGTGCTTAACTCCAGAAATTTCCATCTTTTGACACAATCTTATACGTGTTAACGTGAGCCTCCGATTTAATTTCATTGGCCATCCTGAGTTATAGAACTCCGTTATAGCCGCTTTTAAATCGAAAAATCACAAAAATTGAAATGGTCATTACTTGGTCATTTTAAGTCGGAATGAGCTCATTTTTGGACAGAAGGTACTTAATACCATATAGTTTCATGTCCCAAAAGTCCGAAATTTGTCTCTCAAATTAAGTGGCCGAAACATCCCCTGGAAAGTTCTTCGCAGTAACAAATTGTCGTTTTGCAGTTTTTCGTGCTTTGTCAAAAATATTCCATACAGAAATCTACAACTCCTTTTTCAGTGATTCCACTTGGAGATGTTAGATAACTTATCATAGTATCCTCCCAAATATCTCCAGAATTTTTGAATGTCCAAAAAATGACTAAACTACCCCTACCCTTTGACTGTCCAAAACAGTCAGTTTTTCCTTAAAAATACAAAACTATTTTTGCTAAATCAGTCACTACAGACCGTGTACTCAACATTTTTGAGTGCTACCACTTGGGTTTAGTAGTTAACTTATATATCTAGCACCTCTCTTTGACGGATCGCAAAAAGAAGGTGTAGATCACAAACGGTGAAAATCCAAAGTACATAGAAATTTTTGGGTTTATAAACTAGAAAAATCACTTTTCTTTACTTTTGATTTTCAAACAAATTAACACCCAATATGGGTATATCTAAACATGAAACACTCATAAATATTTATATTCATAGTTTTTGAGTTTAGAAACATAGATTCAAGGTTTGATTTACAATAATCAAAAATTACATAAACAAAAGGGTTTATACCTTTAATTTGTGGCTACCCTTCCTTATTCTTCCAAAATAGGAGATGAACTTATGGAGCATTAATGGTAGAACTCCTCTCCTTCTTCTTTCTCTTCCCACCGAATTCTATCTCTCTCTTGCTTCTCTCTATTTCTCTCTCTTAGCTCTTTTTGTTAAAACATAAGAGATGAAAGAAAGAAATATTTACTATCCTTCTTTATTTTCCTCCACAAAAAAAATCACCCATGTGGCCTTCTTTTCTTCAATAACTATCCGGCCATGTGGCCTCATTTTGATCCCACTAATTCTCTCTCTTTCCCTAATAATCATTTCATTAGTATGTGGGTGTTTAGTAAGCAAAGTGGCTTATACAAGAATTTGACACCTAGCCCAATTTGTGAAATATCTTTTGCCATATGTGTGGCTTAAAATAGATGATGTGTTTTCCACAATTTCCTCTCCTTTCTTCCTAAAAAATCCGGCCAAGTGGCAATTTCTTCTCCAAGTCTTGTTTTCCTTTAATGTAATATCCAGTGTACATAATGTCCAAAATGCCCTTTCTTCAATTGGGCTCCAAGTTTGGGCTCCTATTCTTTTAATTCTTTTGGGCTTCTACATTAATTTCTTGGGCCATGAAAAATAGATTAGGTCCAATACTTTTAATATTCCCATTCCCTAATTATTTAATTATGGTTTTCATTTCCTTAATTATAACTTAATTCCTTACTTACATGCCCTTAATTTCCTAACCCAATTACACTTGCTATAATTAGGTTATAAAATTAATTAACCGAATAAAATAAATCTCTTAGAATTAGTATATATTTTATATACTAACATTCTCCCTTATCATAACCCTTAAGTTATTCAATTTTTTTCATTCCTAATATATAATAAGGTTACCTTAGCTTCTCTTATTTGTTTTATAATAAACAAATAAAAACAAACACATATTATTCATATGCCATTACTCACATATAACAATACACAAAACCATAAAAGTCTTTCACATAAAATTTTTAAATCCATACCTTATTTCCAGTCTAGGTCTTATTATTCAACCTTTAATTAATCAATTTAGATTTTATAAATCGTATAAATTCTCGGGTTATCACAATGAAACTCACAATGATCTTCCAAAAGAAAGAGATGAGGATGCAAGTACTTTGGAGATCTCAGTAAATCCATCAAACCGGAAGAATCTATTCAGCAAACCAAATGAACAAATCCAGCAAGATGAATTGGAAAACTCACAAGGTGTAGAACAAGATACAACAGAAGAATTTGAAGCAGATTTCCCTCAACAAGAAGAAGTGATAAATGATGTACAAATGCCAAAGATTGCGAGATATCTCAAGAACCATCCACCAGAAAACATCATTAGAGATATAAACAAAGGAATCACTACAAGAAGAGGATTACAAAATCAATGTGCTTTTTCACCATTTTTATCCCAAGTTGAGCTAAAGAATGCTAAGGAAGCTATTCTAGATGAAAGCTGGCTAATGGCAATGCAGGAAGAACTTCAACAATTTGAGCGATGCCATGTCTGGGAACTTATGCCCCCTCCTAAAGATGTTTCTATCATTGGAACAAGGTGGGTATTCAAGAACAAGCTTGATGAGCATGAGACTATCACTGTAATAAAGCAAGGCTAGTAGCTCAAGGATACAATCAACAAGAGGGATGACTATGAAGAAACTTACACCCTGATCGCCAGACTAGAGTCCATCCAAGCATCTTGTTAGCATTTGCATGTTACAAGAAGTTCACACTTTATCAAATGGACGTAAAAAGCACCTTTCTTAATGGATACATCAATGAAGAGGTGTATGTAAAACAGCCTCCTGGATTTGAACATGAGAGGTATCCAAATCATGTCTACAAGCTAAAGAAAGCTCTCTATGGGCTAAAACAAGCTCCAAGGGCTTGCACGACGGAGTTGAGTAAGTATTTACTTTCAAATGGTTTTATTAGAGGAAAAATTGATTCTACATTATTTATTAAGCATGAAAATACAAATATTATTATTGTACAAATATATGTAGATGACATAATTTTTGGTGCTACTAATAATTTTATTTGTGAGTGGTTTTCTAAGTGCATGCACAGGGTGTTCGATATGAGTCTAATGGGAGAACTTAATTACTTTTTGGGACTACAAATCAAACAAACAAAGAATGGTATGTACATCCATCAAACCAAATATACAAAAGAGCTTCTCAAAAGGTTTGGTTTTGAAGGATCTAATTCAAAGGCTACACCAATGAGCACTTCAATAAAGCTTACGTCTGACGAAAAAGTTATAGATGTGGAGATAACTAAATATCGAGGTATGATTGGATGTTTATTATATTTAACCGCATCTAGAATGGATATTATGTATAGTGTTTGTTTATGTGCACGTTTTCAAGCAAAACCTAAAGAATCTCATTTACAAGCTGTTAAAATAATTTTTAAATATTTAAGTGGTACAATCAATTTGGGATTATTTTATCTAATCTGCAATCATTTTGTACTAATGGGTTATTCAGATGCTGACTATGCATGGTGTCAAATTGATAGAAAGAGCACCAATGGTGCTTGGACATTTTTAGGTCACAGTCTTGTTACGTGGCATAGTAAAAAGAAAACCTCAGTTGCTTTATCAACCACTGAGGGTGGATATCTAGCTGCAGGGAGTTGTTGCTCTCAAATTTTATGGTTAAAACAAACTCTATATGACTTTGATATTTTATGTGATAATGTGCCAATATATACTGTGATAATTCTAGTGCTATAGATATTTCTAAAAATCCTGTGTTACATTCACGTACAAAGCATATAGAAGTTAGACATCATTTTCTAAGGGATAATGTTTCAAAAGGATTAATTAAATTAATTTTTATTCCAACAGAAAAACAATTGGCTGACATTTTTACTAAACCCTTAAGTGAAGAAAGGTTCTGCATGTTAAGAAGAGAACTTGGAATGTGCATGGTTTAATGTGATCACGTAGTAAAATAGCTCATGCATAAAATATCTCATATTTACAAGATATCTACATTTTAAATGTGCTTTATCGATAAACATTATTTGTTCTTCACCGAAGTCTAAGGGAGACGTATCTACTCGGCACAATTTCCGGTAGATATCATAATGATTTTTGAAATTTGAAAAGACAAGTGCTAGAGGTTGTATATCTTTCCAAGACTTCCTTTCGGCGTCCAACACTCTCCATTAAATACAGAGCGCCTTCTTTTTATTTCACAGACTCAGAAATTTATCTATCTTTATTCAACCCTAAACTCTCATTTCTGTAAACAAAGATGAAGACTCGTGCTAACAAACGGTCTTCAGGCATCACCATCAAAGAAGGGACACATCCACGGTCTCCTTATACCACACGTTCACCGAAGAAGTCCAAGAGACAACCTTGCCAAACATCTGTTCATGTTTCTTCTGATGATTCCGATGGGTCTGATCCAAGCTTCTTTTTCCTAAAGACATCCCCACAATCTCCTGGTTCAGAGCCTCCTCCTTCTCAACTAGAATCGCCATCAAATCTGGTAAATCCTTTCTCTGTTACTTCTAATTTGCTGGATAATTTCTTTTGAGGTCAGAGTTTTGAAGCCTACTTCAAAACTTCTATTGCTACTAAACAGTTTGTTTATGAGAAAATCTTGGATCTGTTTTATTTTCAAAATTCTTCTTTGGAAAAACTTTTCACTTTTAGTGGTATTTCTTCTATGTTATTTCCTCTCACAAGGGCATATCCTCATTTGGTACAACAATTTTACACAAATTTAGAGTGTAATGGGGATTGTTATACCTCCTTTGTGAAGGGAAAATCTTTGTTTTTCACTGTTGTCGATTTTGGGAGTATTTTTGACATTCTTTCATCTGGTCCCTGTCCATTTACTCTTAAGGGTGCTGCAAATATACCCTTTCCTCCTCTTGAACAATTTCAAACTGTGATGAACAATTTATCTATGACAACTCTGTTTACACCCAAAACTATTGATGTTTGTCCACTTGTGACGTGTTTTTTGACAAAATACTTCAGATATATCTGCTTCCCCCAGTAGTAGGAGCGGGCGATTTTACTTACCAAGATTTGGTGGTTGTTGCAATGATTTTAAAAGGTGTTCGTTTTAATTTCTTTCTTATGATGTTGTCCGACATGATGAGTTGTATTCGTCAAGTTAAAAAGTGTCTGCCCTATGGGTTGTTTTTGACAAAAATATTTCAGCATTTTAATATTTTCCTTGATGATGAAATTGTGGTGTCTCACAATGAATTCATTGATTCTGCTTATCTCAAACAGTCCCATATTAATTTTGTTGATGGCTTATTTGTTCATATTATTCCTGATCTTATTCCTATTCCACCACGTTCTTTGTCTTCTGACTTACCATATGAAAATCCTGATTCTTTTACTCTTCATACTTCATCAGTTTCATCTTCAGCAGTTCTTGATATGTTGACTCAAATTCTAAACAATCAAGAACTTATGCGTTCTGACATTGTTGATATTAAACAAAGGCTTTCAGTTTTAGAAAAAGGAAAACTTCCTATTCGGGCAAATGATTTGAACTATTGTTTTTCTAAAATTGAGGATGAATTTATCGATTTACAAGCTGGTTTTGAGTTGCATACCATGGCTATGGTTGAATCTCTACACCGAAAGATCAATAGAAATTCGTGTCAACTCAGCCAAGAACTGAAGTTTGTAAGTCACCAGGTTGGAGAGTTTGCTGATTTCATGGCTCATCGTATGAATGACGTTGGTAGAAGGTTACATTTTGACATAATGATTTCTCCTATTCTAGAGTAGCCTCGATGTAATTGGATGGCCAAATACATTGGAGATTTCCTTGACTTGCCTCTAACCAATGAAACCTTTATTCCTCGCCCTCCTAGGTTTGCTCATGACTTTTCTATGGAAGAAAGGATTCATCGTCTTCTTCATCGTCCCTATTTCACTAATCGTCCTCTACCTGTGATTCACATTGGCGATATTGATATATGATAGTGGCTTTTTGGTGATGACAAAGGGGGAGACATGCTATGAAGGTTGCTGTGAAGATTATTTTATGTTAAAAACAATTTGGTTGGAACCAATAGGTGTTTAAGTTTTTTTTGTTTTGATGGGTTGTTTTAAACAATATGGCTGGAGCCAGTATTAGACATTATGAATGCTGTATTTTGTGGTTTTAGTATTTGTTACAGCTAACAAATTTGTAGGATAAGTTATGCCTAAACAGAAGGCATAGTGGAAATTAGTTTGATTATGTTTAAATTTTTTGAAATTTTTAATATGAATGAATTCAGGGGGAGTTATAATTTTTGGTGTTGTCATCATCAAAAAGGGGGAGAATGTTGGTTTGTTAATATTCTAACCTTTTTGTTTTGATGATGACTTAATATTATAGACTAATTTGTCTATTGTGAAATTTCAGGAAGTTGATGAAAGATCATTGTTGAAAGATTTTGAAGATTTGAGTCTTAACAATTTTATGTAAGGTCATTGCAAATATTCGATTTTTCAATACAAGGCTCTAGGACATATTATTTGTGCATTAAATTAAATATTTTTTTGTGCATGCCTAAGTATGTTACATTGCTAACTGTTATAAACATGATATATTCAAGTTGGGTAATATATATATGCATGCGTAAAAGAAAATTATTTTATTGTCCGGATTAAAATGTTTACTGCCATATGTTAGAAGAGTCCTAAATATTTTATAATTAATGTTGCATAGAAAACTTAAAAGTTATTTTGATCTAGAGTCATGATTACTATTATCTCGGAACTTTCTTATCTTGTACGCACCTACTTTAATGCAATGATATTTTATATAGGTGGCGATAGTGGATCATGATTAGAAGTTTAAAAGATGATCATATCTTGGAACTATAGAGTAATGATTATGCTGGAAGATATATGTTGCTATTATTTACATAACTAACACTCTATTTTCCTTAAGTTTAAAAAGAGGCAGTATGATATCTCTTTATCATGAGGCGACAGTTGATATAGATTATGTGATTTACACGTAACTTTTAAACTTAGTGGATCATCTTTGAAATAGTCTGCTTATCTGTTATCCGAAGAAACCAAGTTCGGTAACAGAACAAGATTAACAACGTATATAATTTTTATTATATACAACGGAATTGTTTTATGAAGCAAACGGTAATATAATTTGGGCTATAAATAAGAATTGATATCAGTGATACACAACACTTGAATTAAACTTTTGCACTCATATACTTGAAAAGCAACTTCATTATTTTAAGTGCAAAATTTCCAGCTGCTGTGCGAATTATATTCATATTGTTCTCAGCTATTTTCGTGAGCTTCATATTGGTGATATCTCTTATTTTTACTACTTGATCATTGCATTCATTAGTTGAGCCTTGCATTGTTAAATTATTTATTTGCTTTGATCATTAGACCTCTATAATTGTAATCTTATATTTTTAGACTAAGTGTTGTCTAAAGTTTTTTAATCCGGGTGGATTAAGGTTTAGTTACAAACAGGTTCAAGAAAGCTTAGGTGCTTAAGGGGTGCATTGGTGCACAAGGAGCAAGTGTGCTCAACTGAATTATTGTAATTCAATTTGATAGAATCTGTTTTGCAACAAGGATTATTTAAAGAAATAAAAGTGAGTCTCCAATACTAGTTGGTATTGGACGTGGACTAGGCTATTATTATAGAGGGTAATAGCTGAACCACGTAAAAAATCTTGGTGTTATTTTATTACTTGTTTTACTTTAATATTTCTCAAGATAGTTAATTTTCTTAATAATTAAAATATAAACATTAGTTTCATCTTGAGATATTATGTTAACACCAAGTATTCTATTTGACTTATAAATTCACCAAGATATTTTCTTAAACAAAAAATCAATTCGGTAGACTACATTCATTCAGCAAGCTGCATTCTTCAATACAGTAGGCTATATTCAAAGTTTAAAAATTGGTCATAGTTTGTTCCCACACTTATTCAACCCCCCTTCTAATTGTGCCTTATCTTAATTTCACACACTTATTCAACCCCCCCTTCAAAGTGTGCCTTATCTAAATTTCATTTGGTTTCAAAGCAAGGATCTACTTACTTGGTCTTAAAGGTGACTTGTAGGGAAAGATTCTGACATGGCATAGTTGGGGAACAACAATCAAGAAGGTCAATCAACCAATAGACCTCCTTTGCTATTTGGAATAGAAAATTACAACTTCTAGAAATTCTGAATGATCTTAAAAGAGATCCTTGGGAATGGTGGGTTATGGAGAACGGACCAGTTATTCCACGAAGAGATGATGGGAAACCAAATATACTGCTAGAAATGAATTCAACCGAAATCTACGTGGTCTCATATGATTCAAAAACAATGAACAAACTTCTCAGCGGCATGGTACAATTCGAGATAGATAAAGTCTCTTCATGCAACACAACCAAAGAGATGTGGGATACATTAGTGGTAAGTCATGAAGGTACTTCAAAAGTACGAGAAGTCAAGCTAAGCATCAAGCTCGAAAAAGATGAAACCATCAAGCTAGCTCAAGCAACATTTCTAGTCCTTATAAACTCCTTGAAATTGCTGGACAAGACTATTCCTCAAAGTGAGATCAACCGTAAGTTGCTTCAGGCTATGTCCAAAAGGTTTGCTTCTAAAATAACTACTCTTCAAGATTCCTCTACTATATCTACTATGGATACACTAACTCTTTTTGGTGAACTTGAGGAATATGAACATCAGTTAAAAAGGTATGACAATGAGGACGAAACTCCTCGAAGAAAGGTTTTAGCTCTTAATGCAGGAAATAATGAAGAGCTTGATGATGATTCTGATGAAGAGATAACCATGATGTCAAGGAGACTCAAAGGACTTCTACAACGGAAGAATAAACAAAAGAATATCTTCAACTCAAATAAAGGCAAAGGAAAGAAAACTGAGGAGATGTGTTTTGAATGTGGACGTCCAGGGCACTTTAAGAAGGATTGTTTTTAACTAAAGAATAAAGGAAAAATAGGCTTCAAGGATAATAAGAGAAACAAGGCACTGGTCACTTGGAGTGATGAAGAAGAAGCTGAAGTTGATGCCAAGAATGAGATAACTCAAGTATGCTTCATGGGAATAGAAGGTGAATCAAACGAGGTATGTAATTTTGAGTTTAATTCTTTGAAACAAGAAAATGATAAATTAAAAGAAAAGAATGCATATTTGAAAGACTTGGTAAATACATTAATGAGTGAAGTAGACTCTTTAATAGATGAAAAGAAAGATATTGAAAAGGAATCTGCATGTAAAGAAGAAAATGGTTTGATTGCTAAAATTGATTATTTAGATAATTACGACAAAATACTTTTCAATATGGTAAATTTTTTGAATAATGAAATCCAAAAATTGACTAACGAACTGAAAATGAGAGATGTGTGTATTGATGCATTTAGTGATAAATCACCTGTTAAAACCTCTCCTAATAACGAACTTCAAAAAGAAATAATTTCACTAAAATCATCTCTTTCTAAATTCGTTCAAGGTGAAGAAAATTTAAATGTCATATTGGGTAAACAAAGACCTAGTTTTGAAAGACAAGGAATTGGTTATAATTCTATGCATAAAAAGGTAATATGAAAATGCTAAAGTCAAAATCACGTTTTAGATTAAATTATTGTTCACCCTTCACAACATGTAGAAATTGTGGCATTAAAGGTCATTTGGACATAAACTGCTTTAAGAAAAATAAGATTAAAAACATATGGGTTAAAAAAGATGATTTACCTGCAACTAACATAAAAGGACACAAAAAGATGTGGGTACCAAAAGGATGAATTATGTTTTCTTGACAGGTATGTCTCAAGGCAAGGGTTCCATCTCAAAAATGGATTCTTGATAGTGGATGCTCACGTCACATGACTTGTGACAAAACAAAGTTCGTGGAGCTAAAAATCAAGAAGAAAAATGGTACAGTTACATTTGGAGATAATCGAACCTGCGAGATAATCAGAAAAGGTAAAATAGGAAATGGTAAGGTAAATTTTGATAATGTAAACCTTGTTAATGGACTTGAATTTAATCTTATTAGTATCAGTCAATTAATGGATAATGGTCACCAAATTAGTTTTAATAAAGAAAAACACACTATTTCTCATGGTACTAACAATGTTACTCTAGTTGCACAAAGAGAAGGAAGTATATATACTATTGATTTTGAGCAACATGATGAAGAATTATGTCTAGCATCTGTACAAGATGAGGCTAATTTGTGGCACAAGAGGATGGGTCATGTTCACATAGATTTAATCAAGAAATTATCCTCAAAGAATCTTGTCAAAGGGTTGCCAAAAATAAAATATGAAAAGAAGGGAATTTGTGTTCCATGTCAACTCGGAAAACAAGTAAGAACATCATTTACGGTAAAGAACATGGTATCAACCTCTTCTCCTTTACAACTACTTCATCTTAATCTATTTGGACTAGAAAGACATCCTAGTATCAATGGTAAGTTTTATGCATTTGTAATAGTAGATGATTTCTCTAGATGGGTATTATTTTTGAGAACTAAAGATGAAGCATTTAAGGAATTTGAGAAATTAATAAGAAACTTGGAAACAAAATATAGTCTAAAACTTGTAAGGATAAGAAGTGATCATTGTACTGAATTTCAAAAAGACTTTATAATATTGTGATAAAAAAGGAACCAGTCATGAATTTTCAGCTCCTAGAACTCCTCAACAGAATGGAGTTGTAGAAAGAAAGAATAGGACATTACAAAAAACAACTAGAACTTTTTTACAAGAAATTAAACTTCCTAAAAAGTTTTGGGCCGAAGCTGTAAATATATCTTGTTATGTTTTGAATAGAGTACTTATTCGTCCAATCATTTTGAAGACTCCTTATGAACTTTTAAATAATAAGATTCTTAATATAAGTTATTTCAAAGTTTTTGGATCTAAATGTTTTATTCTAAATACTAGTGATAACCTAGGAAAATTTGATGCTAAATCTTACGAAGGAATTTTCATTGGGTATTCACAGAATAATAAAGCATATCGTGTATTTAACATTAACAAGTTAAGTGTTGAAGAATCTGTTCATATTCATTTTAATGAAACTCATAATGATATTCCAAAAGAAAGAGATGAGGATGCAGGTAATTTGGAGATCTCGGTAAATCTAGCAAACCTGAAGAATCTATTCAGCAAACCAAATGAACAAATCCAGCAAGGTGAATTGGAAAACTCACAAGGTGTAGAACAAGATATAACAAAAGAACTTGAAGCAGATTACCCTCAACAAGAAGATGTGATATATGATGTAAAAATGCCAAAGACTGCGAGATATCTCAAGAACCATCCACCAGAAAACATCATTGGAGATATAAACAAAGGAATCACTACAAGAAGAGGATTGCAAAATCAATGTGCTTTTTCAGCATTTCTATCCCAAGTTGAGCCAAAGAATTCTAAGGAAGCTATCCTAGATTAAAGCTGGCTAATGGCAATGCAGGAAGAACTTTAGCAATTTGAATGATGCCAAGTTTGGGAACTTATGCCCCCTCCTAAAGATGTTTCTATCATTGGAAGAAAGTGGGTATTCAAGAACAAGCTTGATGAGCATGGGACTATCACTCGTAACAAAGCAAGGCTAGTAGCTCAAGGATACAATCAACAAGAAGGGATATACTATGAAGAGACTTACGCCCCAGTCACCAGACTAGAGTCCATCCGCATCTTGTTAGCATTTGCATGTTACAAGAAGTTCACCTTTTATCAAATGGACGTAAAAAGCGCATTTCTCAACGGATACATCAATGAAGAGGTGTATGTAAAACAGCCTCCTGGATTTGAACATGAGAGGTATACAAATCATGTCTATGAGCTAAAGAAAGCTCTCTATGGGCTAAAACAAGCTCCAAGGGCTTGGTACAAAAGGTTGAGTAAGTATTTGCTTTCAAATTGTTTTATTAGAGGAAAAATTGATTCTACATTATTTATTAGGCATGAAAATAAAGATATTATTATTGTACAAATATATGTAGATGATATATTTTTTGGTGCTACTAATAATTTCTTTTGTGAGTGGTTTTCTAAGTGCATGCAAAAGGAGTTCGATATAAGTCTAATGGGAGAACTTAATTACTTTTTGGGACTCCAAATCAAACAAACAAAGAACGGTATGTATATCCATCAAACCAAATATACAAAAGAGCTTCTCAAGAGGTTTGGTTTTGAAGGATCTAATTCAAAGGCTACATAATTGAGCACTTCAATAAAGTTTACGTCTGACGAAAAAGGTGAAGATGTGGAGGTAACTACATATCAAGGTATGATTGAATGTTTATTATATTTAACCACATTTAGACCGAATATTATGTATAGTGTTTGTTTATGTGCACGTTTTCAAGCAAAACCTAAAGAATCTCATTTACAAGCTACTAAAAGGATTTTTAAATATTTAAGTGGTACAATCAATTTGGGATTATTTATCCAATCTATAATCATTTTATTTTAATGGGTTATTCAGATGCTGACTATGTAGGTTGTCAAATTGATAGAAAGAGTACCAGTGGTGCTTGCACATTTTTAGGTTATAGTCTTGTTATATGGCATAGTAAAAAGCAAACTTCAGTTGCTTTATCAACCACTGAGGATGAATATCTAGCTGCAGGGAGTTGTTGCTCTCAAATTTTATGGTTAAAACAAACTCTGTGTGACTTTGATGTTTTATGTGATAATATGCCCATATATTGTGATAATTCTAGTGCTATAGATATTTCTAAAAATCCTGTGTTACATTCACGTACAAAGCATATAGAAGTTAGACATCATTTTCTAAGGGATAATGTTTCAAAAGGATTAATTAAATTAATTTTTATTCCAACATAAAAATAGTTTGCTGACATTTTTACTAAACCCTTAAGTGAAGAAAAGTTCTGCATGTTAAGAAGAGAGCTTGGAATGTGCATGGTATAATATGATCACGTACTAAAATAGTTCATGCATAAAATATCTCATATTTACAGTATATCTGCATGTTATTATTTTAAATGTGTTCTGTTGATAAACATGATATGTTCCTCACCGAAGACTAAGGGAGACATATCTACTCGGCACACCTTATGGTAAATATCATTATGGGATTCGAAATTTGAAAAGACAGACGCTGAGAGTTTAGTGATTCAAGGAGTCTTTTCGGCGTCCAACACTTTCCATTAAATATAGAGCGCCTCTCCTTTCTCGCTCACAGTCTCAGTAATTTCATTTCTCCATCTTTCTTCCTCCCTCAACTCTAGCTTTTGTAACAAAGATGAAGACTCGTGCTAACAAACGGTCTTCCGGCATCACTATCAAAGAAGGGAAACATCCACGGTCTCCTTATACTGTGCGATCATCGAAGAAGTCCAAACGACAACCTCACAAGACATCTATTCATGTTTCTTCCGATGATTTCGATGGGTCAGATTCCAGTTTTTCTTTCATAAAGACATCCCCACAATCTCCTGGTTCGGAGCCTCCTCCTTCTCAACCAGAATTGCCGTCAAATCTAGTAAACCCTTTCTCTGTTACTTCAGATTTGCCAGATAATTTCTTTCGAGGTTAGAGTTTTGAAGCTCGCTTCAAAACTTCTATTGCTACTAAACAGCTTGTTTATGAGAAAATCCTGGATCTATTTTATTTCAAAAATTCTTCTTTGGAAAAACTTTTCACTTTTAGTGGTATTTCTGCTATGCTATTTCCTCTCACAAGGGCATATCCTCGTTTGGTACAATAGGTTTACACAAATTTAGAGTGTAATGGGGATTGTTATACGTCTTTTGTGAAGGAAAAATCTTTGTTTTTCACTGTTGTCAATTTTGGAAGTATTTTTTATATTCCTTAATCTGGTCCCTATCCATTTACTCTTAAGGGTGCTGCAAATATACCCATTCCTCCTCTTGAACAAATCCAAACTGTGATGAAAAATTCATCTCTGACAACTCTGTTTACTCCCAAAACTGTTGATGTCTGTCCACTTGCATGTGTTTTGCACAAAATACTTCGGTATAATTTGTTTCCACAAGTAGGTGGTGGAGCAGATTGTACTTACCAAGATTTGGTGGTGGTTGCAATGATTTTAAAAGGTGTTTGTTTTAATTTTTCTCTTATGATGTTGTCCCACACGATGAGTTGTATTCGTCAAGTTAAAAAGTCTCTGCCTTATGGTTTGTTTTTAACAAAAATGTTTCAGCATTTTAACATCTACCTTGATGATGAAATTGTGGTATCCCACAATGAGTTTATTGATTCTGCTAATCTAAAATAGTCCCATATTTCTTTTGTTGATGGTTCGTTTTTACGTCTTAATCATGATCTTATTCCTACTTCACCAAGTGTTATTTCCTCCGATCCTGCTTCTTCTACACTTCCTACTTCCTCAGTCTCATCTCCAGCAGTGATTGATATGTTAACTCAAATCCTCAAAAATCAAGAGCTTATGCGTTCTGATATTGTTGATATTAAACAAAGGCTTTCGATTTTAGAAAAAGGAAAACTGCCTATTCGGGAAAATGATTTGAACAAATGTTTTTCACAAATTGAGGATGAATTTATCGATTTACAAGCTAGTTTCGAGTTGCATACCATGGCTATGGTTGAATCTCTACACCGAAAGATCAATAGAAATTCATGTCAACTAAGCCAAGAGCTGAAGTTTGTGAGTTACCAGGTTGACGAATTTGTTGATTTCATGGCTCATTGTATGAATGATGTTGGTAGACGGTTACACTTTGATAGAATGCAATCTCCAGTTCCTGAGTGGCCTCGCTGTAATTGGATGGCCGAATACATTGGAGATTTCCTTGACTTGCCTCTACCCAATAAAACTTTTATTCCTCGTCCTCCTAGGTTTGCTCATGACTTTTCTATGGAAGAAAGGATTCATCGTATTCTCCATCTTCCTTATTTCACTAACCGTCCTCTACCTATGATTCACATCGACGATATTGATATTTGACGATCTTTTTGGTGATGACAAAGGGGGAGACATGTTACTGGTTGCTGTGATGACATATTTTAATGTTTTTGGTTTTATGTTAAAAATAATTTTGTTGCTACCAATATGTGTTTAAGTTTTGTGTTAATGGGTTGTTTAAAACAATATGGCTGGAGCTAGTATTAGATATTATGATTGCTTGACTACACTGCTATTTTGTGATTATATTATTTGTTTCAGAAAAGAGATTGAGATCAGATTCATACCCTTGTAGAAACTAACTTCCTCAGGTACGAGTGTTAGGTTTGCACTTAGCGCGATTACGTAATCAAATCATATAAACCATCACCATGATCATCCTATATTCTTAGTTATCAATAAATACAAAAAGGAGAAGAAGATGAGATTCATACCCTTGTAATCGAGCTTCCATAGGTACGAGTTCTACTCTAACTTGAATCCACGAGATTGATTCCTTCATTTAATTAATGCAAGCCACCCAAGCGTTTGGCCTTTAGAGGTGATCCACTAAGGAAGAAGAAGAACTAAGAAGGTGGGTGCTTGACTAAACCCTATTCTATCTCTATAGAATCTCTATACTCTCCCATTGCTGAAAAGTAAGCGTGTTCTGTCTCTTCGTTCTATAATAAGACTTTCTTATTTATAGATGTAGACAACCCTCCTAACAATTTAGGATTAGAATTTCATATTAATTAATTAAACCCTTTTAATTAATTAGACTTCCCAATCCAATTAGAAATAATTAAACTCTTTTAATTAAATAGCCCTTAATCTTATTAAGAATATATATGAGAGAGTATCTAATTAATTAATTCCCAAACTTTTTAGGAATTAAATAATAATAATAATAGTAATAATAATAAGAATTCTCTTATTAATTTATATTTAATATTTCTAAAATAATAAATAATAGATATTGAGCTATTTAATTTATTCCATCAACATAGATTAAATTTAATATACTTAACTTATACTTACGATTTTACCATTAACTTCTTTAATAATTATTCTTCCTTTTATGGTGTGACCCTTTAGGTTATCCATATTAAACCGGTTGTGAATAAATCAATTAGAATAACTCTAATATTATTTAAATAAATAAATTAAACTAATAATTCATTTAATTAAATAATATTTATTCTACAATAAGGGTAAGCCCCCTTAACGATTAACGGCTTTCCAAATAATATAGATTTCAACATTAATCATAAAAGAACCTTTGAGTAAATAGTTAGCCTACAACTCATTCCTTCTGCCATACAATGTCCCAATTAAATATAAGACATGAATTTACTATCAAGTTTTATTTTATTTAATTATATGTATTCCAATCCTAAATGCACAAACTCCGATAGTGCAAATTAGAAACAACTTTCTAATTTCATTCTGCCTTGGCCAAGGACAGCTGAGTTGTTATTTATCGAATCACATAGAACATTCACTTCTTTTACTAGAAGTGGTAGATCCATTATTGATAATTCATTATCTTCATGTATAATTAATTATACCCAAGCATACCCTTTGATATACCCTTATTGTCTTAAGGGACATGTCAAAGTATAACTTATCATACATAGTATACTATGATGATCTCAAGTCTAAGGATTACTTATACTACTATCACTAAAGGAATTTCTATTGATAGGCGAGTAAAACTCCATTAGGTTTTCCTTAGCGAGCCACGTTCATTGTACTTATTCTCCAATAAGCACCTACATACTTGCTTTAATGTCTCCACAAAAATGATTATACGATCATCCTCTTCCAAAGAGCAAGCAATGTATGTACCAATCTATCTGGATTCACTAATCCTCAATTTAGTAATCCATCGATTGAGAATTATTTTAGTTTTAAGCTATCTAAGAGTTTAGATCTCATTAGCATGATCATCATCATGATTCTAAAAGTATTGTTTAAAACTATGAGTTAATCACATTTAAATATAACAACATTATGTATATAATATAAACGCCTTTAAATAAACAATTCTTTTATTAATAAATGAATAAGATTGTTACAAAGTATATGCTTTATCATCATACATGATTGGCTTTTGTGCATACTACTTTCAATCTCCCACTTGCACTAAAGCCAATCGCCATGGTATCTAATACCCATATTC
This sequence comes from Panax quinquefolius, assembly GCA_020205615.1. Classification (NCBI taxonomy): domain Eukaryota; kingdom Viridiplantae; phylum Streptophyta; class Magnoliopsida; order Apiales; family Araliaceae; genus Panax; species Panax quinquefolius. The sequence goes on along the minus strand of CM035172.1, from coordinate 94,165,201 downwards.
TCTAAGTGACGATCAAGTTGTTGTTTTGTTAAAGGTTTAGTAAATGGATCTGCAATATTGTTTTGAGTCACATGCTTTAGGGTGACATCTCCTCTTTCTATGATTTCTCTAATCAAATGAAATCTTCTCAGAACACGTGTTTAGATTTCGATGAGACACGGGTTCCTTAGCACGTCGCAAGAAATTTCGTGTGTTGTCATAGAACAAAGGTACTTCTCCTCTTATGCTAGGAACCACACCAAGTTCAGTTATGAACTTCTTCATCCAAACAGCTTCATTTGCAACTTCACTTGCAGCTATGTACTCTGCCTCTGTCACTTAATCAACAAATGTTTGTTGCTTGGAACTCTTCCAACTCACTGTGCCACCATTTAAGGTAAATACATACCCCGAAATGCATTTACTGTCATCTTGGTTCGTTTGAAAACTTAAGTCTGTATAGCCCTCTAGTTTCAATTCAGACTCACCGTAGACAAGAAATACATCCTTAGTTCTTCTCAAGTACTTTAGGATATTTTTCACTGCCTTCCAGTGCTCTTCTCTTGGATTCAACTTATATCTGCTCGTTACACTAAGTGCATGAGCGACATCTGGTCTAGTACATATCATACCGTACATAATGGATCTTATTACTGAAGCATAAGGTATCTTACTCATATAGTCTCTCTCCTCAGGTGTTTTTGGGGCCTGTTTCTTAGAGAGATGTATTCCATGACTCATCGATATGAGACCTCTCTTGAAATCTTCCATGCTAAACCTCTTTAATATCGTTTCAATGTACGTTCCTTGGGATAAGCCGAACATCCTTTTAGATCTATCTCTATAGATCTTTATCCCAAAATATAGGATGCTTCTCCCAAGTCCTTCATGGAGAAGTGTTTAGATAACCAGATTTTAATTGACTGTAGAATTGGAATATCATTCCCTATCAGTAATATATCATCAACATATAATACAAGGAATGATACAACGCTCCCACTAATCTTCTTGTACACACATGGTTCATCCTCATTTTTGATAAAATCAAACTCTTTGATTGTCTCATCAAAACGGATGTTCCACCTTCGAGAAGCTTGCTTCAATCCATAAATGGATCCTTTTAGCTTACAAACTTGATTTGTTCCAACCGTTGAAACAAAACCCTCTGACTGTGTCATATACACATCCTCCTAAAGTTTCTCATTGAGAAATTCCATTTTCATGTCCATTTTCCAGATCTCGTAGTCATTATAAGCTGCAGTCGCAAGTAAAATCTGAATGGACTTGAGCATAACTACTGGTGAGAAGGTTTCATCATAGTCAATTCTTTGCTTTTTTTAAACCTTTTACAACTAGTCTGGCCTTATAGGTCTCTACCTTGTCATCCACTTCAGTCTTTCTCTTAAGGACCCATTTGCACCCAATATGCTTAATGCCCTCAGGAGCTAAAACCAAAGTCTATACTTGGTTTTCATACATGGAGTGTATCTCGACTTTCATGGTTTTTTTCCATTTCTCTGTGTCTTTACTACTCATAACTTGTTCATAATTCAATGGATAATCATCATTCATGATGCGTACCTCATCGTTGTCCTCTTTGACGAATCCATACCTATCAGGTATCTTCGGTACTCTTCCAGATTTACGAATAGGGTGTTATACAATAGGTCCTTCTACTTGGTCAGGTACATGATTTTGAACTGTTGTAATTTGTGGACTTGAACTTCTTCAAGATATATCTTACTCCCACTGACCCCTTTAAGGATAAACTCCTTTTCCAAGAAAGCAGCATGTTTCACACCAAACACCTTTTGATCAGTAGGATGATATAAGTAATACTTCTTTAGGGTATCCCACAAATCTACATTTTTTAGATCTAGTCTTCAGCTTATCATTTTCAAACTTTTTGACATAAGCTGGATAATCTCAAGTCTTAACATGCTTAAGATTTGGTTTTCTCCCTATCCATAACTCATATGGAGTCTTTGGGACGGATTTGGTAGGTACCTTGTTAAGTAGGTATGCAGCCGCTTCTAGTGCATAGCCCCATAATGATACTGGAAGATCGATAAAACTCATCATGGAACGAACCATGTCCAATAATGTTTGATTTCTCCTTTCAGATACACCATTCAACTGTGGTGTTCCTGGTGGAGTCCATTGTGAGATTATACCATTTTCTTTGAGACAATTGAGAAACTCACCGCTTAAGTATTCACCACCTCGATCCGATCAAAGAATCTTGATACTCTTTTAGTTTGTTTCTTTACTTCACTTCTGAATTCTTTGAAATTTTCAAATGATTCAGATTTGTATTTCATTAGATACACATATCCATATCTTGAATGATCATCAGTGAAAGTAATGAAATAAGAATACCCTCCTCGTGCATTCGTTGTCATAGGTCCACATACATCTGTGTGTACCAACGCTAATAACTCTATAACTCTTTCTCCTTTTCCACTAAAAGGGGATTTAGTCATTTTACCCATGAGACAAGATTCACAAGTTGGATATTATTCATAATCAGATAGCTCTAAGTGCCCATCCTTATGCAACTTGGATAATCTTGTTTCATTGATATGACCGAGTCTATAGTGCCACATAAAGGTATAATTAACATCGCCTCTTTTCTTTTTATTAGTTTTTTCAATTTGAAGTATATTTTCATTCAAGTCAATCACGTAAAGTCCATTCCATAAATTACCAACACAATATAAAACATTCTTATTATAAATGGAACAACTATTGTTCTTAATCATAATATCAAAACCTTCTATATCTAATCCAGAAATTAAAATAATGTTTTTAATAAGTGTTGGAACATAATAAAAATTATTTAAATAAATGGACTTGCTCGAAGGCAGTGCTAAACAATAAGTCCCTATAGCTAATGCAGTAACCTTTGCTCCATTTCCCACTCGTAGGACCACTTCATCCTTGTTCAACTTTCTACTTCTGATCAGTCCTTGCATAGTATTACATATGTGAGAACTACATCCGATATCTAATACCTAAGTAGAATTTTGACTTTGAAAATAATTAATTTCAGTCATGAACAAACCTGAAGCTTCTCCAAGCTTCTTCTGCTTTTGTTCTGTAAGGTACTTTTCACAGTTTCTCTTCTAGTGACCCGGCTTGTTGCATTGGAATCATATTCCTTTGTTGTCTGGATCAGGTTTCTTATTGTCCCTTTTCTTCGCCTTGCCCATAACCTTCTTGCTTTTCTTCTTTTCAGAAGAAACCCAAGGCCTCTTCCTTTTCTTGGAAGAATCATCTACCATTAAGACATGGTCTCGCTTGGATGAGAAGTGCCCTTCAGTAGTTTTCAACATGTTAAGTAACTCAGACAAACTGACGTCCAACTTATTCATGTGAAAATTCACAATAAATTGTAAGAAAGTGTCCGGGAGTGACTACAAGATCAAATCTTAACTTAACTCCCCATCCATGCTGAACCCCAACTGTTCCAGTTTTTTAGGAATAAACATGAGAATGCTATTCCTATTTATATAAGATTTGATTATGATCTTAGTGAATGAATATGCAAATATGTCTGCATTGAAATAAGCTGTAAAGTCCTTGAATAAATAATAGGAATATATGTACAAGGACTTAGACTAAAATGATAAAATATGTTAGGTTGATTCTACATGAATAAAACAGCTTTGTCTTCAAAAGAACATGTTGTACAAGGACTATATATATAGAAAGATTAAGCTTGTTAGGTTGATCTTATATGATGTAATAGATATGCCTATCTTATCGTTGAGCACTACACTAGTCTTCGAAGTCTGCCAGGAGAGACAAGGACCTCAGAGACTATTAAAACAGAATTGTAGTCTGGTAAGCCAGCCGAGGGACTGCAGAAGCTAAGGCAGAATCGTAGAGTATTGAGAAAGATGCTATAGAATCGTAGTATGCTTTGGAGGGTCCCACTCAGAATTGTAGAGTTGGTCCAAGTGCCTGCCGAACCAAGTAAAGAATCGTAGACCACAATCAAAGTCATGGAGTCTACTGATCATATCAGAGGCAGAAATCATAGTCTATTCTCAGAGTCGTAGTGTCTGCAGAACCAAAGCTAGATCGTAGTATGCAGAACAAAGTCTTTGACAAAGTCTATTAGTGCTCACAACGCCAAGGTAGAATCGTAGTGATAACACGATTCTCTACACATGAGCACTTCTAAAGCATCCAAAGAATGTAGCCTCTTGTCAGAACTATAAAGATGCAATCTACTTTAAGGATGCCAGAGAGCAATCACCAAATGGCTTGCAAGAAAATAGAAGATCGAAGTACCAATTCAATTAGCATCCTGATTGAAAAGTGAAGCCATTCAAGGAAGTCTTCCACAAGCAATAGTAAGAAGACTTTAGATAATATGACTGAAGGAAGTCAGCAATGCAGTAGCTGTCAAGATAAACAAAAGATGACAATTATGGGAGTGACCAGAATCGTAGTGTTTTCCAAATGAGGAGCAATAACTAATGCAGTTTATATAGAGATACTGGCCAACCTACAAAGAATAGACAAAGAAGATTAAGCATGGGTCAGACCATTGATGATATGTGAACGGGAGATCACAAGGAGAAAGAGAGCTGAGAATGACCAATCAGATGAGTCTTGAAATTTAGGAGGGCCAGAGCATTCAAACAAGTTGTCAGTGTCTATTTCAAGTCAAAGGCAAGCAGAAGTGTTGAAGCACTGCGAGAGTGAAGGAAGAGAGGTTCTACATTACAAATCCAAAGAACACTCTTAGAATCATAGTGTTGTCTCAATCAGTCAATGAGCAATATTCAAAAGACTAACAACGATCAAGTTCAAGGTCATATGCATCAGAATCGTAGAGTTCGGTCATCTGAGTATTGAAGCCTTGGCAACGTCTCAATACAAAGACTGAAATTCGAACGTTGTTGATTGAAAGCATCGATGCAGAAGGACAACTCCTGATGTTCTGATCGAGGAGTTAGAAAGAAGAAATAAAGGTGACTACCAGTCTGACACGTTAAAGTGACATCTCTGATGTGGTAGGTGAAATAGTAGAATGCAATGTCAGAAAAGTGAAGAAGGGGATGCCACGTCACATCAGCAGTCTGCACCAAATAACTCGAGATCTACGAATAAATTCAAAGCTTCTGTGACACCCCCAAATCCGGGTACTCCAATTCCCACGTGATTTGGTGTTTCACTGTACAAAAATCATATGTCTATCTACCGATAATAAATGAAACCATAAAATAGATAGAAATAAATCCTCTCCTAAAGGAGTTACAACATCTAAAAATAAATACATCAATCCCAGGTCATACTAACCTTAAATCTCAAATGCAGAAACATAAACAAATATTAAGTCTTACATAATTTTAAACATAAGTCTGAAACATAACATAACAAATAAATAACAAGTCTTCATTACTTGTTAATCTTGCCCTTGCCTTTGCTAGTAGAAGGCTCGTCGGACCTTTCGTTCTTAACTGCAATGTTATTATCACGCAAGAGTGAGCACGATTGCCCACAAGTATAATAATGTAACAACAATATAATAATATACGAGTGAATCAAAGACTTTTGAAATAAGAAACTTGACTTTTGAATCATGAATGAATAACAAGAATCAAAAGAACTTCTGAGGGTCATAAGACCTTGAACTATGTCCTAGGTTGTCAAGTTTTTATACTTAAAACCTTTAATAGTCATAAGAATATGGACTCTTCTTCTCGTACTTAGGGGGATCATCCCTTAGTACCATACTGTGCACAATATCTTAACGCTAAAGCATAAGTAATCCCCTATATAATAGGGTTGTTCATCTTAGTTTGACATTAGAGTTCGCACCAAAGGAAGTTTGGTTTGGATAAACTCAACAAGGGTTCTGAAATTTAGAACGTTCATCAACTATGGACTAGTCGAATCAATAAGGGTTAGCTAGTCTTACAGGGTTCAACAATAAATGACATTCAATTTGAATAATAAACTCAAGAGGTATACAATGGAATAGGTATTGTATAATAAGAATCATGCTTTAAAAGATTGATAACCTTTAATATAACATATTGAACTTGATCAATAAATAACAAGAACTTGCTCGATATAGAATATAACTTGCTCAATGTAAAGAGGTAAGGTTTAGAAACTAGCATAACGATAATAAGTAGGGTTAGGAAACTTGCCTCGTGCGTAGGTTACACGTTAATTATACACGTTCCTCGATTTAATCCTACATACCATTTACATTCACAATACTAGTCAATTATAACGTAACTATCATCACAAGTTTATTCTCTTTTGTCTAAACTCTGATTATGATTATACTAATCAAATCACAACACTTGTTTTCACATAATATTAGACTTCATGAACGACAAGCTAACTACGCGTTCAACAAATCAATCAAACATGTAAATACCTTATTGACATGTTAAGAATCTATTTTAACATCTCACTATATGTCTAACACATTTTTATGTTCATTAGATAAGGTTACTATTACATTTTCATGGACTAAAACAATTAAAATTCTAATTTCTTGGACAAATCAGATAGATAGTATATCATGGACGCCACCATATAGGAAATCCTTGGTGTTTGCTGACGCAATCAAGAAGAATTGGCTAGCAGATCTTTATGATGCGACACTCCAGCTTTAAGTCTATAGTTCGCGAAAAATATAGAACAAGCAAAATCTTCCAATTTCTTTATTCACACATTAAATTAAGCATACCCAGATACTAGAATTCGTACATGATCATTACCCAACCTTTATAGTATTATTTTAACAACTTAAAACATACAATTACTTGAATCAAACCATAAAATTTCACTGTTCTCGGTGTTTTTGAAAGTTTTAAAGATAAAACAAGAAATTGTCATTACGGATTCGTTATAACCCTGAATCTGTCCATTCAAAGTTTATTTTCTTCGTTTTGACATGTGCTAACATAATCTACTGTTAAATTTCAAGTTAAACAACAATTCATACATTGTTCATATAATTTTTGTTTTGCAGAGAACTCAAAACACCCATTACTGGAAAACTCTGATTTTAGCATGAATACATGAAATTATCAACTATTCTAATCACATACAAATCATATAGAATTGATTTATGCATGCTAATAAATATATATAATCAGTTTCCTAACACATTGGCTAAAAAATTTAGTTTACAGAGAACTATAATAACTTTAAGAACGTAAATAAGGTTTGAGTTGAAGAGATTTCCCTGCTAGTGTCTGTAGATTAGTAGAAGATGAAATTCCTTTCAAATTCTTCTTCAATCTCACAATTTTTCTCTAAATTTTCTCTGAATTCTCTCTGGACTCTTATGTTTTTGTTTCAGAAAATAACATACGTAAGAAAATAATACTGATGCACATAATAACTGGCAACGTTGTGGTCAGTTAGTCCCTTTCGTGGGTTAACTGACCCAACTCCTATTATGGCCTTGTTTGGCTAGAATTTAGAAGGTTCTTTCCATTTAATTTAGTTAATCCTTTATTATATAGTTTAATAATGTCACACCCACTTATGCAATTAATCAAATATCTTATTTAATTCAATCTAAATAAAATATAATAATTTCTCATTAATTCACATAGTCACATAATTAAATTCTCACATATTATTTATGTCAATTCCTTAAATCTCTAATTAATTATTAAATTAATTAAAATAACGTTATGCTTATTAAATAATTCATTTAATCAAATAAGATCAATTAAATACATACCTTGAATAATAAAATTCTCCACAATAATTTAATCAATATAAGACATATAATTAAATTAATCTACCACAAATTCAACAATTAATTATTTAATCCAATAATTAAATCCTCGAAAAAATATTTATTTAATTCAATAAATATTCAAATTTAAAATACAAAATCTCATTTGTTACAACTTCCAACAGCTATAATCCAATGGGAAGCTCATGGAAGGATATTTAACAGCTAAAGCTTGAATGCAGAAAAGTTGTTGGTTTTGACAAGTTGTTGACTCTAAGAGTTCTATAGAGCTAAACAGAATGTCTCAGTGACAATTAGACTACGAAAGTAGAAGTGAAGTAGATAAGAGAAGAGTTTTAACAGAAAAAGGCTTCACTCAACAATAATAAGAATGCCATTAAGAATGTCAGCTAAGCTGAGAGCCGAGAAGGCCAAGAAGATAGCTTTCAAAAGATTAATGGCAGATCAAAGAGAAGATTCAAAGAGCCACTCTACGAATCATCATGAACCATCAAGAGTTGAAGAAGAACAGATACAAAACCAAATATGTACACAAGTAAACCAAGGTTCGGGGGATGATAAATGCTAGACCGAGTCTACCAAAAGTGCAAAGACTTAGCGAACCTCAAATGGTGAAGGTGTGCAAGCTGAGATCAAATAAAGATAAGAACTAACCACAAGATCAGCTGCACCAAAGAAGGAGTGAAAGACTATTAAGTACTCAAAGAGAACGAGCTTCATGAACAACTTAACAGTGTGTCCAATAATGATCCAGTCTCGATGAAAAATCCAAAGAGGATCAAAACAAGCTGCTAAGTATCAAAGGATGAACAAGCTTAAAGTCATCTTAGCAGCTCAGCACCAATAACAACATCAATAAGAAGCCAGGGCCTGAGGGGTCCTTGTTCTAGGGACTAAATAGAGTTCCAAGTCTGCTAGACTTGAAGAGTTCTTGGTGAACTAAAGTTCCAAGTCTGCTGGACTTGAAGAGTTCTAAGTGAACTAAAGTTCCAAGGCTGCTGACCTTGAAGGAATCTTAGTGATTCAAAGATGTAAAGACTTTCTTAGTGGAATCCCTACTTGTTGAAGTAGAAGAGTGGATTAGGAGCTTGAGTCTCTGAACCACTTAAAATTCCTTATGTCTTTTACATAATGTCATTTACATTATGAATCTATAACTGCTATAACTACTATGAATATGATAACTACTTACATCTAAACTAACTCTAGAAAAATGGTCAACATAACATCTATGAAGGGGAACCTTAACTTATTCCGCTTTGTTTGAAATAATTTTTAAGTTTGTCATTTGCTAATTACTTAGCAATGTAAATTAAAATGGAAAAAATTTATGAAATCTAAAAGGTTCTATTCAACCCCTCCTTGTAGATCTATTGTGTGCCCTCTGAGAACTAACACAGTTATTCAATCAAATTAATCAATTTTAGACAATGGGTCTCAATAGTAGTTCCCTCAGACATGCGAGATCGAAAGAGCTCCCTAGATATCTGATACCTACGGCCAGTTCTGCTTTTCTCACCATATAATTCTTTTAGGTGCAACAAAATAGAATATGCATCCATTTTCTCGTGCTGACGCTATAACTTGTTACTCATGGATGCGAGCATGATGCATTGTGTTATAAATGCATCATCTTGTCACTTTCTAAAAGTAGCAATATCTTCCATAAACGCTGTTTCTGCAACCTTTGCAAGGACAGGTGAATCTTGGATATAAGAAAGTTTTTCAGCAGTGAGAACAATTCTCAAATTTCTTAACCAGTCCGTGTAATTCGGTCCTGTCAACTTGTTAGCATATCAAGTATTCTACGCAGTGATAGTGAGTGTGACATTTTTCAAATTCTGCATGTGAAATAAAACAACATTTTAGCATAGATTCATATAATTAATTACCAAAGTAAATTAGGTTGTATTTTAAATTGGTATCTCTAACTATTTTCATCACACTATATTACCCTCATAATATATAGTTCGACAAAACTATTTAAAGATTTGCTAGTGAGAATAAGGATTGTGACAACCCGAGAATTTGGAAAATTATTTAAATATTAAATGATGGATTAAAGGTTGAATAATAAACCTAGACATAAAATAAGTGAATGGATTTGATATTTCTGTGAAGAAATTTTAAGGATTTCAAAATTCTGTGAAGGATTTTGGTGGGTTTAAAATTTCTGTGGTGAATTATTTAAGATTAAGTGAATAAGTGTATATGTTTTGTGTATATGGGTATATATGTGTACAGAATGTGGTTAAGGGTTGACCAGATAAATTATATCAGTGTCAAACTCTAATTTTATATTTGAACGCCAACGTTCAGCTAGAAAACCCTCACTACACCAAAAATGGCCTATAGCGAAGGAATTTTTGTGAAGGAATTTATTCCTTCACATGAGGAGTTGTTTAGCGAAGGAACAGTGAATGAAAAAAGTATAGTGACAATATAGTTATTAGCGAAAGAAACATCCTTCATAATTTATATTTTTTTCCTCGCAAAATTGGGGCGATAGAAAGATTTTTGGAGCCAATTTATGATGAAAATTTGCGAGGAAAAAATCTATTTAGTGAAGGAATTATTACTCACTATATATCATTATTCAGAAGTTTTTTGCGAGGGATAAAATTAGTCGCTATCTTGTTCTAAATAATTTTTTTTGAATTAATTGTGGTGAATATAAATACCTTAAATTTTTTATAATACTAAATTTAATTTTAATAACAGCTTTTAAGTAACTTACAAAATCAACTATTTATTTTAATAAACTATAAAGTAAATAACTTTACACTATGTTAAACTTTAAAATTTCTCCATAAAAGTTTATTTTATGATCATAATTAAATAAAGTTAAAGTTAAATAAAAATAACATTAAATAATCCAAAAGACTTTAAATTTTATTTTAAATATATAATATTAATACAAAAAAATCTTTTGAGATTAATTTTAAAATAACTTTATTTTTTGGTATCAGATTTAATATTCAGCTTAAATAAGAATTTGGGAGGGCTTTAATTAAGAAAGACTTTTGGATTATTTAATTTAATTTTTAGTTAGTTCGATACTAAACCATAAAAAAATCAAAAAACTTAACTTTATTTATTTGAAGCAGAGTACTATGCTTGTTTCAAAAAAAAGAAAAAAGAAAAAAAGACTACGAGAGAGTAAAAGTGACTCAGATAAGAAAGGGAAGCCAAAGATCGAGATAGAGTCGTGACTTCATTTGAGAAAGGGGAAACCAATGATCGAGATAAGAAGCAAGTTTGGATCAAGGTTTCGCCAATCTTTGCCAAAATTGAAGTTTCAACAAGATAGATGCTAGGTCTCTCAATTTGGTTCCTTCTCTTCCTTAGCCATAGTTTAGGCGGGAGAAATAAAAAATTAGTGCCAAATTTTGCCGCAATTAGCGAGATCGAGATTTGATTGTGTGAATAATGTTTCGTACAAGTAAAGGGATTATCATTAATCCTAAAATTTTACCCCAAACTTCATCTTTGTATCTTCAAATCACACCTTCATCCCCAATTGCGTAAGCCCTAACTTCAAGACCCAAAGATTCGTCAATTTGTTCGAAGGTATTTTTTCCAACAACTTTGTTCATCCGTATTCCATTAGTTGCTGTAATGATTCATATATGATCACAAGTTGTGTAAGAGACGCTATTATTATACTTTTTGATGTCTTATTTTTCCTTTTATGGTGCATTATGTATATAGTAGTGTAGTCGAATTTTTTTGCAAGATTTACAGATCTTCAGTTTAACTTGTCCACTACTAAAAGATTTATGGTTCGTCGCATTCAAAGACATGTCAATTTTTCTGTTTTCCTCTCAATTTTGTCATTCAGTTGTTGACTCTGTTTCTTTCACGACCTGCACAACTTTGTTGTGGACATTTCACATTTTCTATGATAAGGTAGTGCTAATACAAAATTTCACCCTTTTAGACTTGTATGAATATTGGTGTTATATTGTGTGATGGCCTCCTCACGCTGTGATCAGTATAAATTGTGATTGGACCATGTTAGTGGGGATTAACATTGTTGGCTATTAGAACTTGTACATACAGATATTAAGAGTTTTGATAACTTGGATTTAAGCTTTTGGCTGATATCAATGACTACTTTGTATTGCTTTTTCTTTATTGCTTATGAAAAGAAAAAAGAAAAGAGCAACTACTTCCAATCAATAACTTATATTTACTATGGATTTAAGCTTTTGGCTGATATCAATAACTTGTATTGCTTATTGTGACTTGAGCATTATCTATTTATATATGGAGTATTAGTTTTAATTTTTGGCTCTTTATGCAGTTTATCAATTAGTTTAAAACAAGTATATATGATATGATTTATATTAACTTGAAATATTAAATTTAATATTTATTATAACATTTAATAATAATAATAATAATAATAATAATAATAATAAATATGAAATCAAGTATTTGAAAATTAATTATAATTTGCAATTAATTTTGATTATTTATCAATTAATTTTTATATACAAATTTATAATTTGTGAAGAATTTTACTTGAGAAATGGATTTTAATGAAGGATTATTTTTCTCACTAAATCTTTTCTAGTTAATTAGTTAGTCATCAATGAAAGATTATTTCCCTCACCAATTTGAAGATACATTCTCAATTTATAATTAGTGAAGGAAATTTTTCTCTCATTAAATAAATTTGTTCTTCACAATATATTATTTGTGAGGGAATAAAGTTATTCACTAATTTTAAATAGTCCTTCTTAAAATATTATTTGTGAAGGAAACCAATCTTTCACTAAATAACAATATTCCATTACTAAATACAATTTGTGAAAGAATAAGTTATTCACAATATATCCTTCACAAAAAACATTTAGTTACTATTTAGCGAATGATACCGAATTGCGAGGAGGTCTAATGTGAGCACTCGTGTGAAAGAAATATTTCTTCGCAATAAATCACTTGTGAGATATATAGGGCCTCTAGTGAAGGATTTGTCCTTCACTAGAGGCCATTTTTGGTGTAGTGCCTAGCGAATGATAAGAAACCCTAATACATGTCCTGGAAACCCTAATTTCATTTTTAGCAATCTAAAATCCTAATTCGGAATTTGAAAACCCTAAACTGGGAATTTAAAGGTACGTATTTATGATTATAGACTTAATTAGGGAAACTCTAATAATTAATTAGAAAACTCTAATTTTAAAGTTTAAAACCCTAATTATTTCGTTTGAAACCCTAATGTACAATTATGATCCTAATTGCTAAATTAGCAATTTTAATTAGGAAATATTAATCCTAATTACAAGCTTGAATTATGATTAGGAAATTTAATATAATTAGAAAACCCTAATTATAATTTAGAAATATTAATTTTCTATTTTGAAAACCTAAATTGGTTTAAGAACCTTAGGTTTTAACCCTAAGGGTCAAACCCTGAGGGTTCAAATCCTAAGGGTCAAACCTTGAGGGTTCAAACCCTAAGGGTTGGATCAAAAGACCATATTGCCATTAAAATTGTATGCTAAATGTCCAAAGTGCCCTTTTTAGCATTCCTTATTAGTTAGCTTGTAGATCTTACCATGATCTTGAGTTGGTGACCAACTCTATCTACCCCATGTGTCTTATATCTTCAAAGATCAAATTATATTTCCACCTTGCAAACATTAGATACATGAATCAAAATAAAAGATCAAAAAAGTAAAGTTACTTACTTTCCTAAGCAAACCAACCTAGACCTTCTCTCTCTTCATATTTCGAAATCTAGAGTGGGAGAGAGAGAGAAACAAAGCTAAGAACACTTCATGGCTTGCCAAAATCAGGAATCAAAAGTCAGAAATCAAGATCAAAGCTTAGAAAAGGTATAAACCCTAACCTTGTAAATCTTTGTGTTTCATGTTAGATGTTGTTGTTAGATGTTTAGAGTTGTGTTAGAGGGTGTTATTTAGTGATCTATGATGACATCATAGATCCATAACATCTAGAAGACAGAAAATCAAGTTTTTAAACTGACTTAGAACCCTAATTTTAAGGCATGACAACCTAATGTCAGGGCATCCAGATCTGTCTGTGTTAGATGTTTTATGTTATAGATATGTTCTATGACATGTGGACTATGATCTAGAATGGGAAAAAGGGTCAGATCATGTATAGATTTCATGTTATAATTGGTCAAACCTAGTTGACCGATCACGAAAAACTGAGTTTCTTGTCAACCCAGAAACCCAGAATTTCTGACAACCACTTTTGAAGCTCTAGATCTTGCTATTGTTTATTAGTTTGGCCAAGTTATTGTTTTGATCTTGTAGACTGGTATAAGGACTACATATCCATGCCTCTAGTTTACCCAGAACCATAACAGGATTAAAGTTGTGAGTGGTCAAACCAGCGTTGACCAACTGCCTAGGACGAAATCTGGAAAACCCAGAAATCGTGAAGAACAGCTCCTGACATCACTTTGACCGACCTTGATCTCTCACCTGTTATGTTGTTTGGCTGAACTATTGTAATAATGTTGTTCTACGACATAAGTATTACCATCTGGTATCATAAAATCCCTTATAGCATAACCAGATAACGGATTAATCAGGGTTTAAAAAGAGACCCTTGACACTACTCGAGTTATGGGCAACCCAGAAACTCAAGAACACGTTTGACAAGCTTTTCTGGAGCCTGGATCTTGTAAATTTGATATGTTTGGGCTATGAAACTTGCTGGAGATTATAGTATTACATCAGTGCTACAATCCTATTACACTGGACTGCCCAGAAACCTTATGAGCAAGAATTTATATGTGGTCAAACCTACCACCTTGAACACTGACATGAACTTCTGGATTTGGGCTCAAGAACATGAAGAACACCTATATCGACGGTTCTGTCGCTATAGGCCCCCTTTAGTGACATTTAATTTCGTAAATTAATTATTTTATTTAAAAATTTGATAAAAATTATTTTTAATTATTAAAATACATAATAAATTCTTAAAAATATTTTAAATTCTAAAAATGAGTTCTTAATTATTTTGAATATATTTCATAAATATTTAATATTTTTGGAATATTAATGATATTTAATTTATTTAATTATAATATTAAATAAATTATTTAAAATGGTTTTAATACTTGAAAAATCATTTAAAATTATATTATAGTATAAGAAAATATTTTAAGTTATTTTTAATGACCTTTGATATTTTGTGATGAATTTCATTAATTAATTAATATTAATGGTAATTAGTTAATTTAATAAATATATTAAATAAATTATGGAAAAATAGAATTAATGATTTAAAAATCATATAAAATGATTTAAGTGTTATAAAAATATTTTAAGTTATAAAATATAACTTTTGATATTTTGTCATGAAAAACATTAATATTTATTATTAATGGCAATTATCTGATAATGAATTTAAAGGTTTAAAAATTATATAAATATGATTTTATGGTATTAAAATACTTTGATATATTATAAATATATTATAATATTATGGTATGTATTTCTTTAATATTTGGTATTAAATAAATATTAATGATAATGGAATATTATGGTATTTAATTCATATAAATACGATATTAATGATTGAAAATTCATGATAAATGATAATAATTATCCGAAAATTATTACTTGCTTATGAAAAATATTTTGACTGATAATAAAATTATCTAAGATAATTGTTAAGTGTTTAGACAGAGTTTAATTGAACTTAAACTCGATAATTGTCCGATTAGGCAATTAAGATGTCAGAATTGTATCGAACTCGACTCATACTGTAAAAGTTTGACTCGAGTTAGGTTTTATGCATTTTATAGATTGATAGGATTATGTGATAATGTGTTTATGTTATTTTAAATATTGTGATGGTATTATTCTAACTTAAAAATAAATATTATTAATATTAGGTCTTCAGATAAAGCTTATTAAATTGCATAACGATAATCAACAGTTCAGGCAAGTTTTCTTAACTCGACCACGAGTTGTTTCATTCAAATATACTTGTGGTTAATCATTACTGATTGCTATGTCCATAAATTGTTTAATCGCACTCTGTGCATATTGCATGTACTCATCAGGTATGAAAGGCTGATCACCTTCATTACCATTTGGTTTAGATATATTTGTTTATGTTCAATGTTCGTTCAACTATGAAAGTTTGTTCATGCTAGTTCACAATTATATTGTTGAATGTTAGCCAGCTATTATTCAAATTCTTTCAATCATGACATATCCTCAAATAAACTTATACTTGTTGGGAAAACTTGTTGCTCACTCTTGCTATATCATGATAAACATTGCAGATTAAGACGAATATGTCGGATACAGGAAAAGACAAAGACAAGTCCAACTTGGGTTTAGATATGCATCTAAATTTGTAATAGTAATGTATGATAATGACATTGTATGTCAGTTAATTAGGTTATAAATTGTGTATAAGTTAAGGTTACTCGACCTTGGGGAAATAGTGTGTAATGTTTAATGTATAAATAATTTATGTTTATATCTTCCGCAATAGTTATAGAATTAGTATTCCAGATCCGTGGTGATTAGGACCCGAATTTGGGACTACTACAAGGATCCCATTTCAAATATATGTAGCCTTGTGGTGACACAACAAACGATATATAAATAAATAGGTAGACAACTATTGTCAATTATATCATAATGTAACTCCTTTTATTTCTCTTAGATTATTTTGATTAAGTGATGACACATCCGAACCAAAATTATCCAAGTTATGTCCAACCTAGCACATTCATATATTCAAATAGAAAAATACCATCCTTGTGGTGACACAACAAAGCAGTATTGTTCAATTTCATTATAAACATCAAATGTGATAAATTAACATCTTAAATATTTAATACTTGCCTTGTGGTGACACAACAAACTTATATTAAATATTTAATACTCTATTAATTTTATCATGCTAGAAGGCGACGCTCGATATTCCAAATATCTTTGAACGCTTAGGACTTAATATAAATAATTTGAGGGGTTTGTTATTAATTGTTTAATCTTATTTAGCGTGCATGAACATATATATAAAATACACGTCGTAATAATTAACATGCGAAGCATGTTTCATAATATATAATACATACATAGTATAAGCCTGCATATAGAATACTATATTCTACCTGGATTGATTATGGACTTTATTCTAGTTTGGTTCACTAGAGCCACCTAGTGAACCAAAAGGTCAAACCTAGGAGTGCAAAAAATTAAATTTAAATATGACTATTACATTTAAATCACTACAAAAAAATGGGGCTTCAGCAACAACCGATTTTCGTTGCTAAAGGTGCCAAATTTCGTTGCAAAAGGGTTTTGGCAACGACTTTACTGTCGTTGCGTCTTTCATTGCACAATGAGTGTTGCTAATTGTTCCGCAACGAACGTATTTTTTTCGTTGCCAAAAGTAATATATTTTGCAATGAAATTTGGCTTTCGTACAGAGACATCGATCCTTTAGCAACAAAATGTATTGTTGCAGAATAATTATAATTTCGTTGCTAAAAGGCCCATTTCGTTGCTAAAGCCTTCTAATTGGCAACACAATGAACTCTTTTTTTTTGCAACGACCATGCATTTTCGTTGCAATTGACACCATTTTGCAACAACATTTTTTGTTGCAGTAAATTATGAAAATTGTTGCCTAAGTTTGCTTTCGTTGCGGAATGTAAACTTTTTAGCAACGATTTTCGTTGTTGATTATATTATTTGGCAACGACATTATGCTGAATTAGCAACGAAAATGTTTGTTGCTGGTTATTTTTCAATAACAACGAAAGTCGTCGATTAGCAACGAAATTATATGTTGCCGTTTCTTTATATGTGCAACGAAAGTTGATATGATTTGCAACGATAAAAAATGTTGCCTTTTATTTTAGTATTAGCAACAATATCCTCTCCATTGTTATTAGGTTAATTTTTTGTTGCCAAATATTATATTTTTAATGCCATTAGCAACGAAAATTTGTTGCTAAATGTATAAAAAATTGTTGTTATATTAAAACTTGGTTCAATGCTTTGGTAATGAATTATATTGTTGCCAAATCAAAATTTGACATTCTTTTTGTGTACCTGGCTGGCTCAATATCCCCATAGCAAATAATGACAAAAATAAAAAAAACTAAAATATTATTAACTTAATAAAATCATCCACTACATAATCATTCATTATCTTTACAATTAACCATCTAAAGCTACCACAGTGTTTCAATCAAAGTATATATCTACATATATAGAGAGAGTAGTAAACTTCATAATTTCATCCCTTGTCTTCCGTAAACGTAGCACGGAAATTTGATACCCAGTATTGTAAGGCAGGTCGTAGAAGCAGTCTTCCTGCACATATATAAAAATAATAGCAAGTTAGGAAATGAAGCAAATAGGTCAGTAAAGTCACTTAGTGCCAAAATCAATACACAAAGACAACAAAGTTGCTACGTGGTACCAATGTACACCATATTGCTCATAAGCAGAAAAAGACAAATAGGTAATCACAATATCATAAGAAGGCATACCATGTTCTCTCACTAATGCCTGGGAATAAAGAAAATTTTAGTTGGCTCAAGAAGGTTTTGAAGTGGTCCACATATGAATACAGATTAGTTAAATTTTGACATAATTATTATTTTTAGGCCTACAATTAAAGAGTTTGTTTTCCTGGGACTAAAACAGGTTTTAGTCTCCTATGTACTATATAATGAACAAATTGGAATTTGGAACATCATGCATGAAAGAGGACTAATAAAGTAACAAGGGACTTCAACACAATCAACATTCTGGGATAACAAATTACCAATTCTTCAATACTTGCCAAAAATATATATGATCAGTTTTTCAAAATTTCATGGTAGATTAACCCTTTTATGCCATAAGATTTTTTAGGACTAAATAACAACCATGAAGAATATAGGAGCTCAGTAGTCCATGACGTTACTAACCACACATCGATAAATACTCCTTCAATTTCCAAATTATTATTGACTTTTAAAAATAAATTTGAGATATTTTTAAACTCAAATGATAAGATTCATTAAAATTTATGAAAATACAAATCTTATAATTAGTAGTACCTTTTAAACTAGTTTACAATATTCATCATTGTACTGACTAAAATTAAATATATTTACCCTAGTATGAAAAAAATGTCTCAAATTGACTTCAAGAAGTCAATAATCTTATATTTGTTCCAAAGGGAGTATTAAATTGAACATTTTAATAGTAAAAATATTAAGAAGCCTCTTCAAAAAGATGGAAAGAGTACACCTCTGCAAACTTGGCTGCTAACAAAGCAAAGGTGATGTCTTCGATATGTTTATCATTTGAACATGCATTACTCTTTAGGTGATCTGCTCCCTTCATATTTTTTTGCTGGTCCATTTTATTGAGTGAAACATTTGAAAATGAAGGTTCTGTATGGATAATTAGAGCAAGCGAAAAGCATACCGTGGAATATTAATAAGATAAAACACATACAATAAATTATAAATTTTACAAACTGATAACAATGCTTACTCAAAAAGACCATTGCATATATAATGTCCTTTAATTTCATCTTATTCCTTACTAGGGACAATACATATAAATTTGTGATTTAAAAACCTTATTTTTAGAGACTTTTTGTCTAGGACACATGGAAAATCAGATGTTGCACTTTAGCAAACCAAGGTACAGATTTCCCAGTTTTCTAGAATTCTATATGAGATTGCATGAAAACTGATCTCAAAATTTAATGAAGTCTTTGCAGAAAGTTATATTAGTGAGAAGGGATACTGGTTTCACATCATAGAAGAGACATAAATAAGCAGCCATAGTTCATTAAGATGTCATCAAGAACATACTCAATCAACCCCATGAGACATATGCCAACTTAATAATCAGTTAGAAAAACAGGGAGGGTGGATTAAGGAAAGTGCAAAGCAAAAACAAATGTGAGTATAAGGTTCACTATATAATTGTTAATTGACAGCACGAGGAAAAGAAGTATGCAGCCAGGGGAAATGGTAAATACGAGTCTTATGCGTGATTCCACACCACTTTTCATCTCGTAAAAAGCAGCAGTAGAGAAGGCTTGTGTTGATAACCAAATATCAGCAATGGTTCACAAGACAATCATAGACTAAAATGAATTTGCATAAATATTGAATGGATATTAGACTTATCATCCAAACAATAAACTTGCAACTTCATTTACAGCTATATACTTTATCTTTATCACTAAACCAGCAACTCTTTGCTGTTTTGGAACCTTTCTAATTCACTGCACCACTTTTCAAGGCAACCCTTTATCTTAAAATGGATTTTCTGTCGTCTTGGTCTGTCTGAAAAACTTGAGTCTGTTAAGCCCTCTAGTTTTAATTCAGACCCACCATGAATATGATCACATCCTTAGTGCCGGTTAAGTACTTTAAGATGTTTTTCACTGTCTTACAGTGATCTTCTCCAGAATATGACCGATCAACATCAGGTCTCGTATATTTCATTGTATACATGATAGTTACTCATGCGATCTCTCTTTTAGGAGTCTATGAGAACTATTAAGTGAGATACACTCCAAGGCTCATCAACATGAGACATCCCATGGAATTTGCCATGCTAAACGACTTTAACATCAAATGAATATACGTTCTTTGGGTTAAGTCGAGCATCCTCTTAAATCTATCTGTATAGATTTATATCCCCAATTAAGACACTCTTTCCAAATCATTCATGGAGGAATGTTTAGACAACTTTATCTTTACTGATTGTAGCATTGGTATGTCATTATTTATCCGTAGTATATCAACGTATAATATAAGGAATGTCACGACGCTCCCACTGACCTTTTGTACACATTAGGTTCATTCTTGTTTTTGATAAAATCCAACTCTTTTGAATATTTCATCAAAACGAATGTTTTGTTTTTGAGAAGCTTGCTTCAATTCATTTCTCTGAGTGTCTACAACTATTACCTCATCATATGTAACTGGATCATCATCATCATCATCTATGATGTGTACCTCATCATCATCATCATCTATGATGAACCCATACCTTCAAGGTATCTTTGGTACTATTCCAGATTTACGATTCGGTTGTGGTACAATAGGTCTATCTACAAGTTCCTCTTATTTAACTTATAGTGTTTTTGTGGTTCTTGAACTCTTCAAGATTATATTATCCTTCCACTAGCCCCTTCAATGATAAACACCTTTATCTTAGAACGCAGTGTGTTTCGCAACAAATACCTTTTGCTAAGTAGGATTATAGAACATATACCCTAAACTTACTTTAGGATGTCCCACAAATCTGTACTTGTCAAATCTTGTCCCAAGCTTATCCTTTGAAATCTTTTCACATAAGTTGGAAAACCCCTTATCTTAACATACTTAAGATTGAGAATCCTCCCTGTCCATAACTTTTATGGAGTCTTGGGGCCAGATTTTGAGGTTACCTTTTTCGTAGATATGCAACCATTTCTAGGACATGACCCCAGAGGGATACTGGAATGTCGGTAAAATTATTATGGAACGCACCATGTCCAACAAGGTACGATTTTTCCATTCAGATATATCAATCAATTATTGCGTATCAGGAGGCGTCCATTGTGAGAAAACCATTTGAGATAATCTAGAAACTTATTGCATAAGTATTTATTCTTTGATCTAATCAAAGAATCTTAATACTTTGCCAATTTGTTTCACTTCTTAATTCTTTGAACCTTTCAAATAATTCACACTTGTTTTTCAGCAAATACACACATTCAACTCTTTGAATGATCATCTCCTTTTGTTACACTAGTTTGTTCAATTTGTAAAATATATTTTTACGTAAGTCAAGTACACCAAAATCCATTAAGTAATATTTCAGTTCTATACAAAATATTATAATTATAAATAGAACAACAATTGTTCTTAAATATAATACCAAAGATTTCATTGTCTAATAACAAAATGGAAATAATGTTTCTAACGAGATTTGGAATACAATAACATCTTATTGACTTAATAGATTTACCCGTAGGCATTGCTAAACTATAAGTTTCTATGGCTAATTTAGCAACCTTTGCTTCATTTCACACACATAGGATTACTTATCTTTGTTTAGCTTTCTGCTTGGTCCCTTCATAAATCTATATTTATGATAACCAAAGCCGGTATCCAATAACCAAGTAGAATCTTGACTTAAAGAAAAATTTATTTTAAATCATGAACAAAATTATATTTATAACCGAAACTTCACTAAGCTTTTTCTGGTTAGCTTTGCAAGATACTTCTCGCAGTTTCTTTTCCAGTGTCCAGGTTTATTGCAGTGGAAGCAAACTCCTTTGCTATCCGTATCAATTTTTTTTCTTATTATCTTTTGTTTATGCCTTTCCATTTACCTTCTTTGAATATTTCTTCTTTTCAAAAGATCTTTTGGCCCCTACTAGTAAGACTTGGTCTTTCTTGGTTAGAAAGTGACTCTCAACATTTTTCAACATGTTAAGCAAATCAACGAGGCTGATCTTTAGCTTGTTCATATGAAAAATTCACAACAATTATGAGGAGTCTAGAGTGACTAAAAGATCAAATCTTGGCTTAACTCTCCATCCATGACAAAACTCGTTGTCCTTATTGTTCAATCAAATTGATCATGTTAAGGACTTTTGTCTGTACTGTAGTGTCGTTGGTCATTCTAGATCGGAAGAGCTTCTTAGATATCTGATATCTATTAGTCCTACTTTCCTCGCCATCAACTTGTTGATGTGTAGGAATATCGTAAGAGCATCCATAGTTTCATGCTGACGCTGAAGCTCGTTACTCATGGATGCGAGCATGATGCATTGAGCCAACTGTGCATCATTTTGCTACTTTCTAAAAGTAGCAATCTCTTCCTCAAAGGCATTGTCTGCAACCATTGCAGGGATAGGCGTATTAAGGACATAAGATAGCTTTTCAGCCATAAGAACTATTCTCAAATTCCTTAACCAATCCGAGTAATTCGATCCGGTTAATTAACATCTAATATGTTTCGCAGTGATGGTAATTTAAACATTATAAAATTCTGTAAATAAATTTGTTCTTAACAACATTTTAGCATACATTCTTTTATTAATTACCAAAATAATTTAGGTCTTATTTTAAATTGGTATCTCCCACTATTTTTTTTCAAACTATATTACCCTCACTTATATAGTTCGATAAAATCTAATTAAAGATTTGCTAGTGAGAATAAGGATCCCATTTCAAATGTATATAGCCTTGTGGTGACACAACAAACTATATATAAATAAATAGGTAGACAAACTCTTGTCAATTACATCAACTATGTAACTCCTTATATTTTACCTCTTAAATCATAATGGTCAAGTGTGTGCACATCCGAACTAAGATGATTTAAGTTAAGTCCAACCTAGCACTTCATATATTCAAAAAAGAAAAATATTGTCCTTGTGGTGACACAACAAAATAATATTGTTCAATTTTCTTTATAAGCATCAAATGTGATAAAATTAACATCTCAAAGAATTAAGATAAGCCTTGTGGTGACACAACAAACTTATAATAATTAATTGATACTCTATTATTTTTATCATGCTAGAAGGCGACGTTCGATATTCCAAATATCTTTGAACGATTAAGACTTAATATAAAAAATTGAGGGGTTTGCATGTAATTAATTTGTCTCATCTTGTTTAGCGCACATGCACATATATATATAAAATACGCGTCATATTAATGAACATGCGAAGCATGTTTGCATAATATATAATATATATAGTATAAGCATGCACATATAGAATACTATATTCCACTTGGATTGATTATGAACTTTTATTCTAGTTTGGTTCACTAGAGCCACCAAGTGAACCAAACGGTCAAACCCTAGAGGTGCAAGAATTAATATTTAAATATAACTATTACATTTAAATCCGGGCTCCATTACAAATGAGTCTTCAAGCGCTCCTTGCTCCTTGCTCCTTGATCTCTAATTCTTCAAAATAATTCTAACTATTCCTATTACAAAACTATTTAAAATAAATAGAAACCTTAATCAGCAGTCAAGGGGAAGTACATAGGAGGGAGTTAGAATTTATATTAAGAAAAAATTAGAGAAGATGAGGTACGCAGACCCCATTTAATAAAACCCATACATTCATGCATCCAACTAAAATAAAATTCAATCACATTGGTCAATAGTCCATAATCAATCTCATTTATTATCATACACATCACTATATGCATCAATAAATAACATTCATCTCATGAATTATAAACATTCAATATATATATTGATATCATTTTAATGGGCAAATTTAGTTAGTATAAAATCTAATTTTGAATCAAAATAAACTCCTTTATTTTAATCAAAATTTAGATTAAAATAAACCTCTTTTATTTTAATTTATCCAATTTTGAATAAAAAAACTATTTTATTTTAATCAAAATCTTTAATCAAAATAAACTCATTTATTTTAATTAATTATGGAATCCAATTCCAAGTAAAAAAATCATTTATTAAAGGAAACACTTAATTCTTTTTTTCTATTCACAAATAAACTCCTTTATTTTGAATAATTTGAAATTTTATTCCATATTTAAATAAACTCCTTTATTTAAGGAAATACATATTCTCTTTCCTATTCACAAATAAACTCTTTTTATTTTGAATAATATGAAATCTTATTCATATCTAAATAAACTCCTTTATTTAAGGAAACATGAAATTCAATTTCAACTCCAATTAGTTATCATAAAATCCAATTCCAACTCTAATTAGTTGATGAAATCTAATTTTAAAATTAAAATAAACTTTTTATTTTAATTATAAAATTATTAAGAATATTATATATATATATATATATATATATATATATATATTATAATAGCAAGCAAAAGTGATTCACGCCATATATATACATAATATATACCAAAAGTGATTCATATATATATTCCAGGAAAAGTGATTCACAAGGTGGTTTTTGGTGGTTATCATGTTAAGGGTCATGCACCATATATTATAATATATAGTAATAATTAAATCACATGGAATCACTGATATACTAATGCTTCAGAATAAGTAACGTGAATCACATGATATATTAAGAAGTAAAAGCATACTACCCACGTTAATTATAATATATATATATATATATATATATATATATATATATATATATATATATATAAATATATGTATAAGTAACCCACGCGAATCAGATATGATAAACCGAAGCCGTGACCTTGAATAAACATGAATAATAACGGTTTTTCCCTTCTTTTTTTAAAAAAATAAATTTTATGTAACAAATTATGCCCAATTAAATTGTTCTAAACATATATCAATATACATATCAAATTAAAAGCAATTAATAATTTGCATAAAGTTTTGGCTTTGATGCCACTGTTAGGTTTGTAATATTCATGAACGCAATCAAATTGCATAAAATAAGCGAAAACGTGTAAAAATAATTTTGAAATTTTACAAACCATATACCCGGATCATCCTTTATGCACAATTATTAATTAAACAAAATATAAAGGACGAGAATCATACCCTTGAAGATTCGAGCTTCCTCAGGTACAAGTTCACCTCCAAATCTTTTTCGTGTTCAACTTGAATCCACCGGGTTGGGTTCGTTCCTTTGATCAACGTTAACCACCCAAGTGTTTGGCCTCTAGAGATGATCCACCAAGGAAGAAGAAGTATTCAAGAAGAAGGGTATTTGGCAAAATTCTAGTTTTTCTATCTCTCATAGAAAATGGTGTACTCTCCCAACTATTGGAATTACGTATTCTATGAAAATGTCAACAACCACCTCACCCATAATAAGACTCCTCTTATTTATAGATGTGTGCAACCCTCCTTAACAATTAACGAATTGAGTTTTATTTTAATTAATTAAAATCCTTTAATTAATTAGCCTCCTAATCTTATTAGGAATAAATGAGAGTACTAATATTAAATTAATTTCCAACTCTTTAGAAATTAAAATAATAATAAATGTAATAATATTAATAAGACTCCTCTTATTAATTTATATATTTAATATTTCTAAAATATTAAATAATAAATATTAAGTTATTTAATTTATTCTATCACCATAGATTAAATTAAATATACTTAACATATTATTACGATTATGTCATTAACTTCTTAAATAATTATTATTTCTTTCATGGTGTGGCCCTTTAGGTTATCCATATTAAATTGGTTGTAAATAAATCAATTAGAACAATTCTAATCTTATTTAAATAAATAAATTAAACTATTAATTTATTTAAATAAATAATATTTATTCTACAATAGGGATAAGCCTCCCCAACGATCAACGACTTTTCAGATAATATAGATTTCAACATTAATCATAAAAGAACCTTTGAGTAAATAGTTACCGTATAATTTGATTCTTCCGCCATACAATGTCCCAATTAAATATAAGACATGAAATTACTGTCAAGTCTTATTTTATTTAATTATATGTATTTCGACTCTTAAATGCA
This sequence comes from Panax quinquefolius, assembly GCA_020205615.1. Classification (NCBI taxonomy): domain Eukaryota; kingdom Viridiplantae; phylum Streptophyta; class Magnoliopsida; order Apiales; family Araliaceae; genus Panax; species Panax quinquefolius. The sequence goes on along the minus strand of CM035172.1, from coordinate 94,139,015 downwards.
CAACTCCAAATAATGAAAATTAGAAACTCCTTTCTAACTTCATTCTGCCTTGGCCAAGGACTATTGAGTTGTCATTTATCGAATCACATAGGACATTTCTCTTCTTTTACTAGAAGCGGTAGATTTTTTATTGATCTTACATTATCTCCATGTACAACTTATTATACCCAAGCATACCCTTTGATATACCCTAAGAGTCTTAAGGAATAAGTCAAAGTATAACTCATTATACACAAGATACTATGATGATCTCAAGTCCAAGGATTACTTGTACTACTATCACTATAGGAATTCCTATTGACAGGCAAGTAAAACTCCATTAGGTATTTCTTAGCGAGCCACGTTCAGTGAACTTATTCTCTAATAAGCACCTACATACTTGCTTTAGTGTCTCCACACAAATGATCATGAGATCAATCATCCTCATCCAATGAGCAAGCAACGTGTGACAACCCCAAAATAGGTCCATTCCACCCAACCTATTCTGAGTCGCCAAATACATGGTATAAAAATAACTAAAACTTTATTACAACAATTGTTGTGCAAAATACAACAACACATATGCTGTGAGTTTTAATACAAATATATACCAACTGTGGCTCTTATCCCAACCTTGGATAACACGTCACAATGGCACCTTACATAAAGGTATAGTCAAAAACCGTTTTAGAAATTATAATCTTTGGGAAGTGCTCAAGGAAACCTTCGTACATGGGAGGCCATGCGTTTAGGTTATTATAGATATCATATGTCCACAAAATTATCCTTGGTTGACCCAATAGACCCCAAAGAAAAACGAGAAGATTACTATCATATTCTTTCCAATGTTGAGTCTTCTCTTGACATATCATTATCTCCACTGTCTCTAATTGAGAATTATACTTCAAACAAACACCAAGATTATATAGGTAGTGCTCGTAGATATACTCAGCAAGTGGATGTGCACAACCCTGTCTTATGATGACACGAGATTGTATGTCATTAGATATCTTGTATGATAGTGGCAAAACACCCTTCTAACGTTGAGTTTGCCTCACCCTATTTGATTCACCAAATATAACTACTAAATGATGACCACCGTTCTATTCCTTGTTACCCCTGCTTTCGACCCAAATACACTCTTATTACACGAAAGGAATTGTGAAATGTAGGGTGAGCACAACTAGCCCAAAAAAGAATATCATGACTAAAGATAATTAAATTATCAATAGCCTTCATCAGTAATAAATCAGAGATTTAGAACATATGGTAGATGATAATACTTTTCAACCATAGTTGCAGCGGAACGAGCAATCCATTAGAAGAGTCAAATAGACCATAAAGTCTATTATCTTCTCCATGTTAAAAATCCACCAACAATGTTTTATCCCTGTAACATCAATCAACAGTTCTGGTCCACAATCATATGAATAACTCATAATCATAATTGTGATTCTAAGTTCCTCTTGTCATCCAGGACGAAGATAATTTTCATCACATATCTTTACCTGAAACATCGAAGATCATGGTTATACCAAATCATAATTCATGTTCATAATCATACTAATAAATTCATCTTTGCACTACGACCAAAGATATTCATCAAAAGTTCATCTTTGCACTACTAGACAAAGATATTCAACCACATATCATCTTTACACTATAGGCCAAAGATATTCAACAACAGATCATCTTTGTAATACAGGCCAAAGATATTCAACCACAGATCATCTTTGCACTACAGGCCAAAGATATTCAACCACAAATCATCTTTGCACTACAGGCCAAAGATATTTAATATCTCAAAGAAATATATAATCATTTTGGAATTTATATAAACAATAATTATAACCATGTTGATCAATTCACCTTTGCACTTAAGCTAAAGATATTCAATTATAAATTCAATGGTCATGATCATACTAGTTAACAATTCATCTTTGCACTACTGGCCAAAGAGAACCCTTAGTCACGATTATACCAATAATCTACCCATCTTTACACTCAAGTCAAAGAGAAATATCATCTTCAGGGTTATAAAAATGTTATATATGATAATAAAAATAATATAATCAACATATAGTTTTAATCTCAAGAGTAATATTCATAAATCAACTATAATTTGGTCAGAAAAAAGAAACCAATTTTGTCGTGAATAGTAACTCATGAATAGTAACTCGTGAATAGTAACCTCAACATGAAAAAGGTAGAAATTCCACAATAAAATCCAAACCAATATTTCTGTATAATGATATTGAAATAATAACATTTCGTAAACTTATAAACAATTTATTTTAATTGTTTACACTTTACTAAATAATGCATTTAATCATCCTAAAATGCCAAACTCAAAAGATTTTATCACCAATAACCAAAACCCTCATCAAAAATCTGCATATACCTCATATAGGATTCTCAAGCCATAAAATCCTATTTTCAAATTTTCTTACTCCACATAACATATTTAATTCATTTACTCATAACTAGTCCATTTTCATGAAAAATACCAAATCAGTACCAAAAATATTTTGTTTCTGGGATTTAGCAAAATATAGTCCCATATTGAACATATATTTTTTCCAGAATTTTTAAAATTGATTTACTATTTTTCATATGGCCAAAACAACCGAATATTTAGACATTTATCAAAAACTGTACTTTTATCCAAAAATTCCAAAATTTACAGAGTATACTAATATTATATACATGTACTCCCAATAAAAATTTCACTAATTTTGGAGTTAACCACAAGGAGTTATAAGGGTTTACTTTTAAAATAGTCTTTTGCCATAAAATTCATAACTCATAATCTATACATCCAAAAATAACCATTTTTGGACACAATCTAGAAAACTCATCAAATTATCATTTCAAATTTTTCTAGAATTTTGGAGAGTCAGAAAAATTATGAAACTGAAAAACATAATAACCCTTACAATCTCTTACCTCAAAAGAGCAGTATTTCTGACTTGAATATCGGATGAAAAGTCGAAGAAAACTTGCACTGAATAGCAACTCTCAAAGTATCTAAATACTCACTATAATATGCCCGACAATATAGAGAGAAAGAAAACTTGTTTCTGGTGTGATTTTCAATTCTAACTTAAGCATCTATTTATAGGAAAATGCTAGAACGCCAAAGGAGACTAAATTAATAAAATATTATTAATTCATTTTTCTTCTTCTACGCAAGCCACCTTTGAAAAATCATCAGCCACCACAGTGGGGCCCACAAATTCAGTACATGTTTTCTACACCAACCAAAAGTGGGTCCCACCCATAATTTTAATAAAAACATTTTATTTTCCGAAACTTCAGTAATTCATAGAAAATAGCCCGTTTATCAGAAAAGTACAAATTTTATATCCATTCCACACGAAATCGAATTCTCTACAACTTTGTAGCTTTGAGTTTTTCCAAATTCCAGACAAAAAATATCCGAAACCCACAAACGGATGATTTTTAACACCTTTTAAAATTCATAACAAATCATGCGTTAATTTTTAACGGTTCAAAATTTGTGGACATATACTCAACTTATATATGTATAACATATCCAAAAATCACAACGATCCAATGGTCGGATCAAAATTATAACTCACGCAATAGAGCTTTAAGAACACCGATTTGATTTTTTAATACCTCCAATCCGACAAAATACTGATAAAACACCTCAACATTAATTCCTTCATTTATAACCACATAAATAAATCCATCATTTATATCCACATCAAATAAATATTTCCTTATCATATAAATCAAAAATTAATTATTCCCAAATAATATTATAGGATCACAATAATGACAACCAGGTAGTTCCCAGGAAAGAGAGGGCTTTCCGATAAGGATTTCTCCTTACTGGCGCACAATTAGGTGACCAAACCTCTCCTTGACAAGACTTTCTAGACATTGCCAATAATGTTATCTAATAATATTATTCAAATAATATGAATTATTGATCTGATAATGGAGATACTGTGCAGTGACAATTATTGAACAACAATAATATAAAATATCAACGTAGCAATTATTGAATCAATAAAATAAAATATTGAATAAGAATTACTGTAATAATTATTGAGTAGTGCCTTCTTACGTAAGAATCAATAATTCAAAAATATTTATGCGTAATACCGCATTACTCATAAACAACGCGTATTACTTTACTTTACCCACCGGGTATTCCACCAAAGTTAATTGATACGATTCTGTTATTATTTATAAAAATTCAAATTTGTCATTTTTTCATCCGAAGATATTCTCTTTATGGGGCCTACAAATGGTCAACCTCCGCCGTTGTAAGAATATTCCCCGACAGAAAGAATATTCCATGACCAAATGAATATTCCCCGATAACAATGAATATTTTATAACCACTTGCTTATTTTGAAAAATTTGCACATTTCACCCATAACCAAAGCATTATATCAAATTAACACCTTATTATTCACAATAATAAATAGAGGAAATTCGATTTTATTCATTAAAAAGTTGGGGTCTTACAACCTCCCATCCTTATGAAATTTCGTCCCCAAAATTTACGTACCTGGTATTTCGAAGAGTTGAGAATACCTTGCTTTTATTTCAGATTCTATCTCTCCGGTCATCATGATTTCTCCATTGCTCATCTCCCGTGATAACTTCATTTGGGTTCCTCACTTGTTGGGAAGTCATGACAACCGCTATCCCTTGAATTACTCGGCTTTGACTTGTCTGGGGCAGTATTTGGTGTCATCACTACCGTTGGAATATACTTTTCTATAGGGCATATTCCACCCTCAACTGCTTCTTCGTACTCCTGATTCATGATTTGAATCATCAATCTTCGATCCATATCGAATTGAGGTTGACCGCTCTGTACAGGGTAATTCAAAACTCGTTGTTGGGTTCTCCCAATTGCTGTCCAAAAAGAGAAATTGATATCATCTATTTTAGCCTTTTTAGATCGGACATCTCTTTCCACAATATCAACACGTCGTGCGGCTTTTTCCCATGCATCACTCATTCTCACTCGTTCAGTTGTTTCTTCTTTCAGCTCAGATTCCAGCTTTATCATCTTATACTCTGCCAAAGAATGCTTCTGTTCAAGCATCACATATCGGGTAACACAAGCTTGAATCGTTGCATCCTTTTGCTCCACGACCGCCTGTCGTTCTTCAGCCTGCTCTTCTAACTTATGAATACGATTTTGCAATTCTACATTTTGATCATAAAATACCTCTAATAAATTCTCCTCAGGTTCCTCTTCTTCCTCACTCTCAGCTGCTACCTCTGCGACTAGCTCAGGTTCAACTATTAATTCTTCCCTCACCACAAGAATATCTCTAATTCCTTCTTCGCCTGACATCACATTATCATGGTTGGTGATTAAAGGTATCCCCATTGTCTCATTCACTCCATTATTAACATTCTCAGCTGTCATTCTCAAATACTGCCATAAAACAAGGGTTAATTAAACAAATTAACATATTACATAATATCCCGATATTATGACTGACCAACAAATAAGCTTAGGTAGGACACACTAGCGAAGGATTTACTCATCTCTCCCCTCCTAGTTCTATTCCCCGATCTCTGCCAGAGACCGTATCCCTAAGCTCTGATACCAACTGTGACAACCCCAAAATAGGTCCATTCCACCCAACCTATCTGAGTCGCCAAATACATGGTACAGAAAATAACTAAAACTTTATTACAATAATTATTGTGCAAAATACAACAACACATATGCTGTGAGTTTTAATACAAATATATACCAACTGTGGCTCTTATCCTAACCTTGGATAACACGTCACAATGGCACCTTAATAAAGGTATAGTCAAAAACTGTTTTAGAAATTAGAATCTTTGGGAAGTGCTCAAGGAAACCTTCGTACATGGGAGGCCATGCATTTAGGTTATTATAGATATCATATGTCCACAAAATTATCCTTGATTGACCCAATAGACCCCAAAGAATATAATAAATATACTTAACTTATTATTACAATTATGCTATTAGCTTCTTTAATAATTATTTTTCCTTTTATGGTGTGACCCTTTAGGTTCTCCATATTAAACTGGTTGTGAATAAATCAATTAGAACAATTTTAATCTTATTTAAATAAATAAATTAAACTAATAATTTATTTAATTTAATATTATTTATTCTATTATAAGGGTAAGCCCTCTTAGCGATCAACGACTTTCCAGATAATCTAGATTTCAACATTAATCCTAAAAAAACTTTTGAGTAAATAATTACCGTACAATTCATTCCTTCTACCATACAATGTCCCAATTAAAATAAGACATGGATTTACTATCAAGTCTTATTTTATTTAATTATATGTATTTCGATCCTAAATGCATAAACTCCGGTAGTGCAAATTAGAAACAACTTTCTAATTTCATTCTGCCTTGGCCAATGACTACTGAGTTGTTATTTATCGAATCACATAGTACATTCACTTCTTTTACTAGAAGTGGTAGATCCTTTATTGATAATTTATTATCTTCATGTATAATTAATTATACCCAAGCATACCTTTTGATATACCCTTATGGTCTTAAGGGACATGCCAAAGTATAACTCATCATACATAAGATACTTTGATGATCTCAAGTATAAAGATTACTTGTACTTGAAATTCAGATAAGGCACACTTAGAAGGGGAAAGGGGGGGGGGGGGGGGGGTTGAATAAGTGTGGGAACATACTATGACCAATTTTTATATCTTATATCAAAACACTAGATTCAGCCTACTATATAAACGAATGCAGCTTGCTGAATGAATATGGCCTACCGAATTGACTATTTGATTTTAAGAAAATTTCTTGCTGAAATTATAATTTAGAAAAGAATATTTGGTGTTAATGAATTATCTCAAGATAATGCAAATATTCAAATTTAGATAATTAAAATAATTAACTAGCATTAGTGAGTAAATAAAGTAAAGCAAGTAATAAAATCAACACCAAAATTTTTTATGTGGTTCAACTATTACCCTCTATAATAATAGCCTAGTCCATGTCCAATACCAACTATTATTGGAGACTCACTTTTATTTCTTTAAAATGACCCTTGTTACAAAATAGATTCTATCAAATTGAATTACAATAATTCACTTGAGCACTCTTGCTCCTTGTGCACCAATGCACTCCTTAAGCACCTATGCTTCCTTGAACCCGTTTGTAAACAAACATTAATCCACCTAGATTAAATTCCTTTAGACAACACTTAGTCTAAAAATATAAGATTACAAATATAGAGGTCTAATGATAAAAGCAAATAAGTAATTTAACAATGCAAGACCCAACTAATGAATGCAATGATCAAATAGTAAAAGAGATATCACCAATATGAAGCTCACAAAAATTAGCTGAGAAAAATCTGAATATTAATTACACAACAGCTGAGAATTTGCACCAAGAATAATGGTATAGCTTTTCAAGTATATGAGTGCAAAGATTAATTCAAGTGTTGTATTTTTCACTGATATATCAATTCTTCTTTTATAGCCTAGAATACTACTGTTGCTTATAGAGTTCCGTTGAAATAGAATATTTACGTTGCCTATAGATAAACTTTGTGTAACATTCCAATTACAATCAAATATGAAGTCTGTTAGGAACGTATAAATATATCTAGTAGAATAAGTCTCGTGAAAAACTCTTGGATAATAAGTTGACTTCATCTAATACTAATCCACTAATATTGACATTCCTCAGCCTTTTTCGAAATTTCCGTAACAAATAACAAAGGCACATACTGATAGGAATAAGCAATACTAGCACATGCAAACTCTTTTAACTTTCCCAAGATAACATGTGAGTGCCGAGATATTTTGAGATTTAAACCAAAAAAAGATAATCATTATCCTGCCATCACAATTTAAATTACTCCAACAAATCTGATTTCTTACACATGTCCCATGCTATATAATCTTTTATATAATCAGGACAAACAAATGATTTTCTTAAATAACAAATGGCAGTATTAATCAATTAATCCGGACAGATAAAGATTATCATTTTATCTTAATTTAGAGCATTCAATAATAAATAATCATGTTGAATGGACACATAAAATGTCCTAGAGCCTTGTATTGAAAAATTAAGTATTTGCAATGACCTTACATATTAATCTTAGGACTTAAAAAGTCTTCAAAACCTTTAGACAATAAACCTTTCATCAATTTCCTGAAATTCCATAATAAACAAATTAGTACAAAATATCAAGTCATCATCAAAACAATAAGGTTAGAATATTAACAAGTCAACATTCTCCCTCTTTTTGACGATGACAACACCAAAAATTATAACTCCCCCTAAATTCATGCATATTCAAAATTCAGGATATAATCAATAGTATTCAATAATCCAAACAGATTATCATCATGCCTCTTGTTTAGGCATAATTCATCCTGCAAAATTGTTAGCCTTAACAAATATTAGATAAACAAAAAATTTAAAACATAATATCAAATTATCTAATACTGGTGCCAACCAATTGTTCAAAAACAACCCATCAAAAACCAGAAATAGAAACTAAACAAATACTGGTGCCAACCAAATCATTTTTAAATAAAAGACAATAAACCATCATAAAATTAACAACATTCTTCACTCTCAGCTTCGTACTTCTTCACAACAAATCGTCTAGTGTCTCCCCCTTTGTCATTAACAAAAAGGTCATCAGATGTCAATGTCGTTAACATGTGTCACAGGTAGAGGACGGGAAGTGAAATAAGGACGATGCAAAAGACGATGAAGTTTTTCTTCCAAAGAAAAGTCATGAGCAAAACGAGGGGGACAAGGAATAAAGGTCTCATTTGGTAAAGGCAGGTCTAGAAAATCTCCAATATACTCGGCCATCCAATTGCATCGAGGCCATTCCAGGATCGGAGAGTGCATCCTACTAAAATGCAGCTGCCTACTAACATCATTCATACGATGAGACATAATATCAACAATTCTCTAATTTGATAACTAACAAACTTAAGTTCTTGACTTAATTGACAAGAGTTCCTGTTGATTTTCCTTTGAAGTGCTTCAACCATACCAATTGTTTGTAACTCAAAACTGGTTTGTAAATCAATGAATTCATCTTCTATTTGGGAAAAACATTGTTTTAAATCAGTAGCCCGAATGGGAAATTTCCCTTTTTCCAGAACCAAAAGTCTGTGTTTAACATCAAGAATATCAGTACGCATGAATTCTTGATTCTTAAGAATTTGAGTCAATAAATTGATTACTTCTGGAGATGAGATTGATAAACTAGGAAGGGTAGAGGAAGTAGAAGCATCAGATGGTAAGTCAGATGATACAATACTTGGTGGAATAGAGATAGGATCAGGAGCAATCCGAACAAATAGACCATCAACAAACATGATATGCGATTTTTTTAGATTTGCAGAGTTAATGAATTCATTGTATAAAACTATAATATCATCATCAAGAAAAATTTTAAAATGCTGAAACATTTTTGTCAGAAATAATCTATAAGGAAGACATTTTTTGACTTGTTGAATACAACTGAGCATGTGGGACAACATCATGAGAGAATAATTAAAAGTAACGCCTTTTAAAATCATATTAATAACCGCAAGATCTTGATAAGTAAAATCTGCTCCACCACCAACTCGGGGAAACAAATTATAACGAATCAACTTATGTATGATAGATGCAGTTGGACACACATCTATGGTTTTGGGAGTGAACAAAGTTGATAAAGATGAATCATTCATCACAGCGCGAAGTTGTTCAAGCGGAGGAAATGGTATATTAGCAGCACCCCTTAGGGTAAAAGGACAAGGACTAGAAGAAGGAATATCAAAAATACTTGCAAAATCAACAACCGTGAAAAATAGAGATTTTCCCTTCACAAAAGACGTGTAACAATCCCCATTACATTCTAGATTTGTATAGAACTATTGTACTAACCAGGGATACGCTCTAGTGGGGGAAAAAGCATAGCAGACATACCACAAGAAGTGAAAAGTTTTTCCAAAGAAGAATTTTTGAAATAAAATAGATCCATTGTGACAACCCGAGTAAAACCAGATTGTCTAGAATTTAGTTTAAAGAATTAGTTATTAATAAAATGAATTTTTATTAATACTATTATGTGCTATGTGTTTATTAATCGTTCTAGAACCTAGGATGATTATAAGTCGGGAGGATTCTGGCTACGAGCTAGATTGAACGAATAAGAATTTTCAAGATGAAAATAAAATTTTTCCGGGAACAAAAATATTTCTGGAGAAAAAGATGAAATAGGCACTATTCATCCGTTTCTACTTGGAGATTGAGTTTGAATTTCTGAGAAACGCGTAATGATAGAAGTTTAAGACGTGATAGAATATTCAATAATATTTCAGTTATGGTAAACGAAGTTTTCTCCTGCGGACTTAAAGCCTAAGGGTTAGGAAAAGTGAGTTTCGAGAATTTAATGATTACGTATAATAATTAGGGTTATTATGCGTGAGAAATACGAGTATGATACTAGTTATTATATGAGTATAGTACGAAGATTATTACTACGTATAATACGAATATCGTACGAACTATATACGAAGAGAATCCGAGTATGGGATGCATAGAATACGATTAGTCTTAATAGACTTTGAGTTCATGGACTTTGTAGAATCCAATTGGACTTGGATTATGTCAAGCCCAATGCTTTGTGAAATCAAGCCAAAATAGGGCCAATAAGAATTAATGTTAAGGCCCAAACCAAGAAAATAAATCGCTGATCAAACCGATTGGTCACCGGATGGGTAATAACCCATGGGGAAACCCATGGAGCATGTGGGCTGGCCACTTGGCTAACAAGTAAAGTGGTTACTTGGTGGCTAAGCCATGAATAGTAAGGAGGTTTGGGGAAAAATGACTATTTTGCCCCTAGCCTTGAAAATTTATAAAAAGGAAAGCTTAAGCTCATTTGTGGTTAATGAAAAATTATCCCACACTTGAGAGAGAGAGAGAGTTCAAATGAAGAGGGAGAGAAAGAGGAAAAGCTAGCCCGAGTGCACGCTTTGTCCAACGGAGGATGATTAAAGAAGAGAGGTAATCTGAAAACCTAACTTATAATAAATTTTCTTTAGGTTTTCTATGTTAAAACATACCTTAATGATAATAAGAAGTAATAGATGTTAAGAATGATTTCATATGGTTGAAATCATGAGAAAATGAGGAAATAAGAATTAGAAATTTAGTTTATAAATTTCTTAAGGAAGTATGAATTTTATAATTAATTTGAGCGATCCGAATGAATCATATGAACGATTCGGTGAAATAAGTAAGGAATGGTGTTTCATAACACTAAATTCCAAGAAACAGTGAAATTGTAATCAAAATATCGATTAAAAATGAAGAACTTACGAAGAACGCGAAGAACACGAAGAACGTTGTTGAGGGACAAATTTAAAACCAACAAAGTATAATTTGTTGTTGATGGAAAAGTTTAAAACCATCGCGTATAAGTTAGTTTCTTATTATTTGGTTAGGAACGATAGAAACGTTCATGAAGAACGGATTAAACTTAGCTATAACGAAGTTATGGCAAAAATTTTGTAAAAGAAGAACGAGAAGTAGAAAGTATATAAATGAACCCAAATATGTAGGGTTTCATAAGAATGTAAGAGAACGTAGAAAACGTGAGTCATGGATTACCCTTAACTTTAAAATTTTATCAATTTAACTATTTACCAAAATAGAAAAATTTAATACTTTTATTTCATAAAATTTGGGGTCTCACAATCACCCCTCCTTATGAAATTTTGCCCTCGAAATTTACGTATGTACCTGATATTCGAAGAGATGAGAATATCTTGCTTTCTTTTCGGATTGTACCATCACGGTTATATCCTCTGTATCATGATTTTTCCATTGCTCATCTCCTGTATTTCAAATATCATTCTAGAATATATCTTCAAAACAAAGGTTAATTGGCATATCACAATTTGTCAATTTATCAAGTAAACAATTTCAGCTTAGGTAAGTCATACACTAGCGAAATATATAACTCGTCTCTCCCCTCCTAGTTCTAGACTCTTATCTCTGCCAACGACCATATCCCTAAGCTCTGATACCAATTGTGACGCCCCCAAAATTAGGTATACATCACCCATCTTGAGTCGCCAGATACATGGTACAAAATTCAAATACAACTTCATTTATACAACTGTTGAGCTGTCGTATAGAATACGACCATAGTTAACTATGAGTTTTAATACAAATGTATGTAACTCTCATGGTACCTCGACCACAACCTTACAATGATATTTTACATAAAAGTATAGTTAAAAACTATTTTAGAAATTAAAATCTTTGGGAAGTGCTCAAGGAAACCTTCGTACATGGGAGGCCATGCGTCTAGGTTATGATAGATATAATATGTCCACAAAATTATCCTTGGTTGACCCAAAAGTCCCCAAAGAAAAACAAGAAGATTACTATCATCTTCTTTCCAATGGTGAGTCTTCTCTTGACATATAAATATCTCCGTTGTCTCCAAGTGAAAATTATGTTTCAAATAAACTCCAAGATCATATAGGTAGTGGTCGTAGATATATTTAGCAAGTGGATGTGCACAACCATGTCTTATGAGAACACGAGGTTGTATGTCATTAGACATCTTGTATGATAGTGGCAAAACACCCTTCCAAAGTTGGGTTCGCCTCACCCTATTTGATTCACCAAATATAACTACTAACTGATGTATAGAATAAAACACACTTTTCTATCTTTGTTAGGAGAACCTCCATGACTAGAGACCACTGTTCTATTCCTTGTTATCCCGCTTTCGATTCTTTAAACACTCTTACGGCAACACTCTTATTACATGAAAGGAATTGTGAAGCAGAAAGGGTGAGCACAACTAGCCCAGTAAAGAATATTATGACTAAAGATAATTAAATTATCAATAGCTTTCATCAATAATAAATCAGAGATTTAGAATATATGGTAGATGATAAAACTTTTTAACCATAGTTGTAGCGGAACGAGCAATCCATTAGAAGAGTCAAATAGACCACAAGGTCTATTATCTTCTCTATGTTAAAAGTCCACCAATAATATTTTATCCATGTAAAATAAATCAACAGTTCTTGTCCACAATCATATGAATAACTCATAATCATAATTGTGGTTCTAAATTCCTCTTCGCAACCAGGACGAAGATAATTTTCATCACCTATCTTCACCTGAAACATCAAAAATCATGGTTATACCAAATCAGAATTCCTGCTCATAATCATACTAATAAATTCATCTTTGCACTACGGCAAAAGATATTCATTAACAATTCATCTTTGCACTACATGCCAAAGACACACAACTATATTTTAGAAGAGTCAAGTATAACATGATATCTACTATCTTCTACGAATTAAAAGTGTATAATAAATATTTTATCGCTGAGACTTAGCTTAATAAATAATCCACATCATCGAATCACCCCTGCACTACGGCCAAGGATATTCGTTAATATCACATCCATGAATTTATATTTCATCGTTGAGACTCAGCTCGATAATCAATCCATATCACTGAATTATCCATGCACTACGGCTAAGGATATTCGTTAATATCACGACCACAAATTATCCATGCACTACGGGCTAAAGATAATCGTGTTTTCATCAACGGTCATGATCATGCCATAAAACAATTCAACTTTGCACCCTTGGCCGAAGAGAATCCATAGCCATAATCATACCAAAAACTGTCCATCAATGCATTATGGGCCAATGAGGACTTTTTCCACATCATTTGTAATATTACGGTCATGATTATACTTAGAATAATCCCTGGTCATAATCATACCAAGTCCATCTATGCACTACGACCAAAGATGACTTTCAACACAATATAAGCATGAGGATGATGACAATGATATAAGAATTAATCAAATAAGATAAAGGATAAATATTAAACATTTATAATACAATTTATCCAAATGCTTCAATAATAACCAAATGTTATCAATCACTTAATAATCTCATAATCTAATATCATTAATATTATAACAATATTTTAATCATTTCTTAAACTTATAAACAATTTATTTTAATTATTTACACTTTATCAAATAATACATTTAATCATTCAAAAATGCCATACTCATAAGATTTCATAATCAATGATCAAATCCCTCATCAAAATCTGCATATACCCTATATAAGATTCTTAAGCCATAAAATCATATTTTCCAATTTTATTACTTCACATAACATATTTAATTCATTTACTCATAACTAGTTCATTTTCATGAAAAATACCAAATCAGTCCCAAAATATTTCTTTTAAGATTTAGCAGAATATAGTCTCATCTTGAACATATATTTTTCTTAGAATTTTTAAAATTCATTTACTATTTTTCATATGGCTAAAACTGCCGAATATTTAGACATTTATCATAAATTATACTTTTGTCCAAAAATTCAAAATTTACAGGGTATACTTACATATATACATGTACTCCCAATAAAAATTTCACCAATTTTAGAGTTAACCACAAGGAGTTATAAGGGTTTACTTTTAAAATAGTCTTTTCCCATAAAATCCATAACTCTTAATCTATAAATCCAAAAATCGCCATTTTTGGACACAATCTAGAAAACTCATCAACTTATCATTTCAAATTTTTCCAGATTTTTTGAGGGTCAGGAAATTTACGAATATGCCCCTGGCAAAAACCCCTTTTTAATGAAAATACTATTCGTATGAATACGAATGATCATTTACCATGCATGCGGTAACCTACATAGACATGTTATTTTAACAGAATAATAAAGAATGGAACCAGGTCATGCATAAATGCACAAACAGGATATTCCAACAGAATAATAAAGAATGGAATAACAGAAGAATTTCACCATGTATGCGGTACTTCGCATAAACAGGTTATTCCAACATAATAATAAATAATGGAACCAGGTCCAGCGTAAACACATATACAGGATATTCTGACAGAATAATAAAGAATGGAATAACAGAAGTTCTCTTCATGAATACAAAAGAAATAATACCCCTTACTTAGTAAAAGAAACCTAATATAAGAGTAGAGAAGTAGCAGAATACTTTTCTATAGTTTCTCTATAATTTCTCTCTCTAGAGTTTCAGTGAATTCGTAAGAAATTATGAAGGAATGAGTTTCTATTTATAGAAAAATTAACTGCATAGTAACTAACTCATGAACGGTTCAGATTGATTTACTTTAATTTGACGGTCCATATTTAAAGCAAAATCTTTTAAATAAAATATAATATATTCTATTTATAATCTAATAAAATGAATAACTTTATAAAAGATTTTACTATGCAAACACTATGCGAAACTATGCAAACACTATGCATAATAAAATATAATATATTCTAATTATTGTCTAATAAAATGAGATGACTTTATAAAAGTATTCTCACATTTTATATAAAAAATTTTACTATTAGCCTAATAAAACGAATAACTTTATAAAAGTATTTTGTTTTATATAAAAAGTTTTTCTATTTTATTACATTAATAATACCAATAAAACAAAACTGAGTAACTTATCACATAAGCATCAATAATTAATACTGCGTGTTACTATGCAACCACGCGTATTACTGTACTTTTACTACCGAGTAGTTCAACAATATTAATGGTAAAACTTCTGCCGTTATTTTCATAAAAATATTTTTGTCATTTTTTCCATCCAACAATAATTCTGTTGTGGGGTCCACCAATGATTGTACCGTCGTACGGATATTCCCCAATAAAAAGAATATTCTCTGACTAATCGAATATTCCCCGACACAACGAATATTTTATATCAACTTGCTTACTTTGCAAAAAAAAATTCACATATTACCCTTAACTTTAAACTTTTATCAATTTAACTATTTACCAAAATAGAAAAATTGAATACTTTTATTTCATAAAATTCGGGGTCTCACAACATGTGTGTACTATTGATTCACATACCTGTACTATTAGGGGAGGTGGTGCAAGATTGATAATACTTGCATGACTAAATTTAAAATGGAGGTATAGATGAAGGTACTATATTGTAATTAATTTTTCACATGTATAGAACTATTGATTCACATGATGTACTATTACGGGAGGTGGTGCAAGTTTGATCATACTTGCAAGACTAAATTTAAAATGAAGGAAAAGATGAAGGTATTATACTATAATATTTCGAGCCCCAAAACGTGCAATTATCGAAACTATATTTTCCTATAAATAGAAGCTCTTCTTCTTTCATTCTCACCAATTCACTATGACTCACAAGAGCAATTATAGAGATAGAAGTTATAGAGAGAAAGAAGAAGAGAAGTCTGCTACTTCACTATTCCAGTATCCAGTTTTCTTCTGAGGTAAGGGATATTATTTTGTTCAGTATTCATAAGAATAATATTTTCTTCCATACTCTGTAGTATGTGAGTAATATTATTTTGTCTCGTATTCCTGATTATACCCTCATTTTGTTAAAGTATTGCTTCTATACTGTAAGACCCCAACTTTTTATAAATAAAGATTTAATTTCTCTAATTATTATTTTGAAATAGTAAGGGGTTGATTTGATTAATGTGGTTAGTTATGGGTAAAATGTGCAAATATTTTAAATAAGTATGTGGTTATAAAATATTCATTGTTGTCGGAGAATATTCGTTTGGTCGTGGAATATTCTTCTTTGTCGAGGAATATTAAATACGATTATGCGAAATTTGTGGGCCCCATAACGGAAAGCGATTGGATGAAGAAAACGAAAAGTATAAGTTGTTTATAAATAACGGTGCAGTTGTTACCGTTAATACTATTGGAATACCCGGTGGTTAAAATATAGTAATACGCGTTGTTGCACACTAACACACGGTATTGCACCAATTATTAATTCTTACGTAAGAAGGCACTACTCAATAATTATTACGTGATGGAATTACTTTTTCAAGATTTTATTTTATTGATTCAATAATTGCTGCGTTGATATTTTATATTACTGTTGTTTTAATAATTGTCACTACACAGTATTTTCCATTATCGAAGCAATAATTCATATTATCTGAATAATATTATTAGAAAACATTATTGGCAATGTCTAGAAAGTTCTGTCTAAGGAGAGGTTTGGTAACCTAATTGCACGTCAGTAAGGAGAAATTCTTATTGGAAAGCCCCATCTTTCCTATGAACAGTGCAGTTGCCGATGCCAGATTACGTAATATTATTTGTGAATAATTAATTATTGATTTATATGATGAGTAAAATATTGATTTTATGTGGATATAGATGGAGAAAATTTTTAAAGTGACAATTGTTAAAAAAATTGATATTTTATCTTTTCTGATAAAATAATATTTTATTATATTATTATAATATAATAATGATATTTTTACAATGAATGTGGGATATATGAGTATATGAGGAGGAAGAGTATTTTTGTTGCATTAAATGATTAACACATGTTTTGTGTGTCGGTGGACCCCATTTCTTGACTGAAATTTGATTATAGCTTGTAAAATCGTCCGTATGTGGATTTCGGTTAATTTTTGTTTGGAATTTGGAAAATCTTTCTTCTGCAAAGTTGTAGAGAATTGAATTTTCTATAAAAAATTGCGAGATTCGAATTTTCTGATAAAAGGACTATTTATTATGAATTATTGAAGTTTTGGAGTTCTGAAATAATTGATTTTTGGAAGTTTTATTTATTTTTATTAATAAAAATGTTTTTTATATTTTGTGGGCATCATTAACATGTGCAAGGTGGCTTAATTCAGATTTAAGATGTGGGCGTAGGAATTTTGTATATATATATATATATATATTAATATTATATTAAATTTTCTGCTTTGGTGTTCTAAACATTTTTCTATAAATAGGGTGCTTAGGTTAGAATTTAAAATCACTCCAGAAACTAAAGATTTCTCTCTCTATAATATCGAGCGTATTTTGTTAGTATTTTAGTACTTTGCGTATTGCTATACAGTAGAAGTTCTTTCAGCACTATATCTAGTATTCCAGTTAGAAGTACTATTCTTTCTGAGGTAAGGGATATTATTTTAAAAAAAAATGATATTATTTCTTCAATATCATTATGCCGAAATATTGGTTGGAACTTTTTATCAAATTTAGAACTTTTTCATGTTGGGGTACTATTCATGAGTTACTATTCATGAGATACTATTCACGAGTTACTATTCACGAGTACTATTCACGAAACATGATGATGTTTTTTTGTGAAATTTCTATCTTTTGGTGTCGGAGATACTATTCACGTATACGGCACTATTCACGTATACGACACTATTCACGAATACGACACTATTCACAGAAAAAATTAAATTTTCTTTTCTGTGTCCAAGATTGTCTGTTATGTTTCCTATCTTTGATTAGATCTATGTTTTGATCTTCATTCTTGAATTTTACTCCAATCTGGTTATTTATGAAGTATTTTTGAACTTGGATTATTTAAAGTACGAATCCTTAATACTTGTTCTTTTGTTTCACTGGATTCGTTTTCTTTAAAATATTTTTCATCATCCTCAGTCTTCAATGATGATATTACTGAATATCTTTGGCCTGTAGTGCAAAGATGAATGATTTCTTGATGAATATCTTTGGCCCGTAGTGCAAAGATGAACAGGTGTTGAGAAAAACATGACCGACTGATTAATATCTTTGGCCCGTAGTGCAAAGATGAACAGGTGTTTAGATGAACATGACCAACTGATGAATATCTTTGGCCTGTAGTGCAAAGATGAATATTTGATTCCAGATATATATTGATTGATGTTACAGGGATAAAATATCGACGATGAACTTTTAAATTCATATATAGAAGATAGTAGTTTGCATTCTCTACTTAACTCTTCTAATGAATTATTATTTTCGCTGTGAAGATTGATTTAAAACTGGTTGTCTATTGTATTCTATTAGATTTTTCCCTTTGAGGACTAACGATAATTTGTTCTATATTATCTTAGTCATAATGTTCTTCTTCGGGCTAGTTGAGCTCACCCTTTTCCTTGTTGTTCCATTTTTCTTCTCAGGAGGCGAGAATGTAGCGAGTACTAGTCGGGGTGTGGAATGATGGTTCTATGAGTGGTTCTAGTAGTCCTCACTATTCTATAAAATAGTGTATCAATAATTGTAATGAGGACTTATTTGAGTGTGGATATTGTCTAGATGACAATATTTGTATTTAAACTCACAGTTTTTATGTTGTATTAATAAAGTTGTAGTTGTTTCTGTACCATGTATTTTGACGACTCAGAATGGGTTGGATAGAATGGACCTATTTTGGGGACGTCACAGTTGGTATCAGAGCTTAGGGATATGATCTCTGGCGGAGATCGGGGAATAGAACTAGGAGGGGAGAGACGAGTAAATCCTTCGCTAGTGTGTCCTACCTAAGCTTATTTGTTGATCGGTCATAATATAGGGGTATTATGTGATTTGTTAATTTGTTTAATTAACCCTTATTTTATGGCAGTATTTAAAAATGTCGACTGAGAATGTTAACAGTGGAGTAAATGAGACCGTGGAGAAACCTCTAATCGCCAACCAAGATAATGGGATGTCAGGCGAAGAAAGAATTAGAGATATCCATGTGGTGAGTGAAGAATTAATAGTTGCACCCGAGATAGTCGCAGAGGTAACAGCTGAGAGTGAGGAAGAAGAGGTACCTAAGGAGAATTTATTAGAGGTATTTTATGATCAAAATATAGAATTCCAAAATCGTATTCATGAGTTAGAAGAACAGGCTGAACAACGGCAGGTAGTCGTGGAGCAGAAGGATGCAACGATTCAAGCTTGTGTTATCCGATATGTGATGCTTGAGCAGAAACACTCTTTGGCAGAGTATAAGATGATAAAGCTGGAATCTGAGCTGAAAGAAGAAATAACTGAACGAGTGAGAATGAGTGATGCATGGGTAAAAGCCGCACGACGTGTTGATATTATGGAAAGAGATGTCCGATCTAAGAAGAGAAGATTTGATGATGACGAGAAGACGTCATCAGCAGCACCAACAACAAATTCTAGGGGAAAAGAACGACCGCCAGTTAGATGCTACAAATGCGGAGAGGAGGGACATGTCCAAACTGTTCACAACCTTCCAAGGTATGTTATAATTATGGAAAAGAAGGTCATATCGCTCGAGATTGTACGGTAGCGAAACCCAATCTAGTGGGGATGGTGACTCAAAAGGCTGTCCCAGAAAAGTCAAAGTCAACGATTCCTGGAAGAGCGTTTGTCGTGTCTGGTCAGAATGCAAGGAACCCGAACGAAGTTAGCACGGGTTAGTTAATTATAAATTCTTGGGAAGTCTATACCTTATTAGATACCAGTTCTACCCATTCTTTTATCTCTCCTGCTTGTGCTCAATGTTTAAACTTGACTCCGGAGAAAATTAGACTTTGACTTATCTGTTGAAACTCCGTTAGGAGAAACTTTTGTTACATCCACTGTTTATAAATCTTGTTTGATCCAAGTTGGCACCATCACATTACCTGTTGACCTTATTCCTTTAAAAATTCTTGCATTTGATGTGACCTTAGGGATTGATTGGTCAACCACTCATCATGCTAAAATTGATTGCTTTTGTAAGGTTGTTAGTTTTCATATTCCTAAGCAACCTGTTATTCGAATTTAAGCAACCAAACCGTTGAAGTCAAATACTTTTATATCAAGACATAAAGTCATTCATTTATTGAAAAATGGATGTTAAGTTTTCTTAGCCTATGTTATGGACTTGAACAAAAAATACGTCAAATTTGAATGATATTTCTATTGTTAGAAAATTTCCTGATGTATTTCCTGAAGAATTTCTTGGCTTACTCCCACAGTGTGATATTGAATTTTGTATCAACTTTGAACCCGGTACAAAACCCATTTCTAAAATCTCATGGCTCCTATTGAACTTCAGGAGTTAAAAATTCAACTGTAGGAGTTGGTACCTTAGCCTCTATCTGGTGACTTCCTTTGTGGAATACATCGAAGCCAGACTCTCCGTAGGGGACACCATATTCGTGTGATAGTAAACTGATAGGTGTCATTGTGACGTGCTATCCAAGGTTAAGGTATGAGTCACAGTTGAGAACAACCTAAGTCGGTAATCGAAATACGTAACTTTCTAGGCTTAGTTGGTTATTATCGGAGATTCGTTGAAGGATATTCTCGAATCGCTATTCCATTAACGCAGCTGACTCATAGAGATACAAAAATTCGAATGGAGCAAGGAATGTGGGAAGAGCTTCGAAGAACTCAATAGGAGACTCATTTCGGCACATGTTCTGACCATACCATCCTTGAAAAGCGAACATGGTAGCTGACATGTTGAGTAAAAGATCGTATATGAGTACGAATGCGATATTGTCAATGACCCATTTCATATAACTTACAAATGATAGATATAGAGTTAAAGACTCTAGGGACTCACGTGATGATATACAAGTAGAACCGACTTTAATCGATAAAGTTAAAAACGTTCAAGCTACACACCGTAGCTGATGAATATGAAGAATGAGGTACAAGAAGTTGTTATTCCAAAAGCGAGAATTGGCGATGTGAGGAAAGCTCAAACCTTCGATTTATTAGTCTATTTTAAATCCTCGATCGAATAGGAACTGTGGCCTATAGACTCGTTTTACCGCCAAGTATGAAGCGTGTTCATAACGTTTTTCACGTATCGATGTTACGTAAATATGTGGACGACCCAAACCACATTATTGAGTTAGAACCAGACGAGATAGCAGAAGATTTAACGTCACGGAGGTACCGTCAAAATCTTGGATATGAAGGAGCATCTCTATACGTCGAATTCGAGGGACGAAATTTCATAAGGAGGGAGGTTGAAAGACCCCAACTTTTTATAAATAAAGATTTAATTTCTCTAATTATTATTTTGAAATAGTAAGGGGTTGATTTGATTAATGTGGTTAGTTATGGGTAAAATGCGCAAATATTTTAAATAAGTAGGTGGTTATAAAATAATCATTGTTGTCGGAGAATATTCGTTTGGTCGTGGAATATTCTTAGCTTATGAGGAATATTAAATGCATTTGCTTGTGACCTTATGTGGGCCCCATAACGGAAAGCGATTGGATGAAGAAAATGACAAGTATAAGTTGTTTATAAATAATGGCGTAGTTGTTACCATTAATATTGTTGGAATACCCGGTGGTTAAAATATAGTAATACGTGTTGTTGCACACTAGCACACGGTATTGCACCAATTATTAATTCTTACGTAAGAAGACACTACTCAATAATTGTTACGATGAATTCTTGCTCAAATTATTTTATTTTATTGATTCAATAATTGCTTGCGTTGATATTTTATATTACTGTTGTTTTAATAATTGTCACTACACAGTATTTTCCATTATCGAATCAATAATTCATATTATCTGAATAATATTATTAGAAAACATTATTGGCAATGTCTAGAAAGTTCTGTCTAAGGAGAGGTTTGGTAACCTAATTGCTGCCAAGATGGAGAGAAATTCTTATTGAAAGCCCCATCTTTCTGAGGAACTAGTGCAGTTTGCCCGATCTTGTGATTCTGTAATATTATTTGTGAATAATTAATTATTGATTTATATGATGAGTAAAATATTAATTTTATGTGGATATAGATGGAGAAAATTTTTAAAGTGACAATTGTTAAAAAAATTGATATTTTATCTTTTTTGATAAAATAATATTTTATTATATTATTATAATATAATAATGATATTTTTACAATGAATGTAGGATATATGAGTATATGAGGAGGAAGAGTATTTTTGTTGCATTAAATGATTAACACATGTTTTGTGTGTCGGTGGACCCCATTTTTTGACTGAAATTTGATTATAGCCTGTAAAATCGTCCGTATGTGAATTTCGGTTAATTTCTGTTTGGAATTTGGAAAAACTTTCTTCTATAAAGTTGTAGAGAATTGAATTTCCTATAAAAATTCGCGAAATTTGAATTTTCTGATAAAAGGGCTATTTATTATGAATTATTGAAGTTCTAGAATTCTGAAATAATTGATTTTTAGAAGTTTTATTTATTTTTATTAATAAAAACATTTTTTATATTTTGTGGGCATCATTAACATGTGCAAGGTGGTGAATTGATTCAAGATCTTGAGCGTAAAATTTTGTATATATATATATATATATAATATTATATTAAATTTTCTGCTTTGGTGTTCTAAGCATTTTTCTATAAATAGGGTGCTTAGGTTAGAATTGAAAATCACACCAAAAACTAAAGATTTCTCTCTCTTTCTCTCTCTATAATATCTAGCGTATTTTGTGAGTATTTTAGTACTTTGAGTATTGCTATACGGTGCAAGTTCTTTCAAAGACTATATCCGATGTTCCAAATCGAAGTACTATTCTTTCTGAGGTAAGGGATATTATTTTTTTTAAAAAATGATATTATTTCTTCAATATCATTATGCCAAAATATTGGTTGGAACTTTTTATCAAATTTGGAACTTTTTCATGTTGGGGTTACTATTCATGAGTTACTATTCACGAGTTACTATTCACAAGTACTATTCACAAAGCATGATGATGTTTTTTTGTGAAATTTCTATCTTTTGGTGTCGGAGATACTATTCACGTATAAGGCACTATTAACGTATACGGCACTATTCACGAATACGACATTATTCACAGAAAAATTAAATTTTCTTTTCTGTTTCCAAGATTGTCTGTTATGATTCCTATATTTGATTAGATCTATGTTTTGATCTTCATTCTTGAATTTTACTCCAATCTGGTTATTTATGAAGTATTTTTGAACTTGAATTATTTAAAGTCTGAATACTTAATACTTGTTCTTTTGTTTCATTTGGATTCGTTTTCTTTAAAATATTTTTCATCATCCTCGGTCCTAAATGATGATATTCTTCGAATATCTTTGGCACAGAGTGCAAAATGAATGATTTCTTGATAAATATCTTTGGCCGTAGTGCAAAGATGAAAAGGTGTTGAGATGAACATGGTGATGATTAATATCTTTGGCCGTAGTGCAAAGATGAGCAGTGTTTAGATGAACATGACCAGTGATGATATCTTTGGCACATAGTACAAAGATGAATATTTTATTCGGATATATATTGATTGATATTACAGGGATAAAATATCGACGATGAACTTTTAAATTCATATATAGAAGATAGAAGTTTGCATTCTCTACTTAACTCTTCTAATGAATTATTATTTCCGCTGCGAAGATTGATTTAAAACTGGTTGTCTATTGTATTCTATTAGATTTTTCCCTGTTGAGGACTAACGATAATTTGTTATATATTATCTTAGTCATAATGTTCTTTACTGGGCTAGTTGAGCTCACCCTTTTCCTTGTTGTTCCATTTTTCTTCTCAGGAGGTGAGAATGTAGCGAGTACTAGTCGGGTTGTGGAATGATGGTTCTAGAAGTGGTTCTAGTAGTCCTCACTATTCTATAAAATAGTATATCAATAATCGTAATGAGGACTTATTTGAGTGTGGATATTGTCTAGATGACAATATTTGTATTTAAACTCACAGTTTTTATGTTGTATTAATAAAGTTGTAGTTGTTTCTGTACCATGTATTTTAACGACTCAGAATGGGTGTTGTATACCTATTTTGGGGGCATCACATATACTCTGTAAAATTAGTAGAATATCCTTGAAATTTGCGCTTCATCTAGTGTCGTTTCACAAGGATATTTTCTGTACATTCTTGTTAAATTTTAAGCTTTTCATGTCAGAGTACTGTCCATGAGTAGTATTCATTTTTACGGTACTATTCACAAAGTACTATTCACGGGGTACTATTCATAAAGTACTATTTACGAGTACTATTCACAAAGTACTATTCCTGAAGTACTATTCACTGGATACTATTCACTCAAGTACTATTCACCCGGGGAATTATTCATGAGAAAAATTGATTTCTTTGTTGTCCAAATCATTTTTGATACAATATTATTCTTGAATTTTACTCCACAAAGCAGTATCATGTTGACAATTTGGACATTATTGAATTCTGGATAAATTAAGTTATAAAACTTTAAAAATTTATAATTTGCTTTCTTTTAATTGAATTGTTATATCATTGTCATCGTCTTCATACTTATATTGTGATAAAAGTCATCTGTGGCTTACGTGCATAGATGTACTATTGATTGGTATGATTATAACCAGAGATTATTCGGTATAATCATGACCGTAATGTCACAAATGATGTGGTAAAAGTCTTCATTGGCCCGTAATGCATTGATGGACAGTTTTTGGTATGATCATGACTATTGATGATTAAATAAATATCCTTGGCCCGTAGTGCAGGGATGATTCGATGATGTGGTTTATTTATTAAGCTAAGTCTCGGCGATAAAATTGATGAAAAACTTTTTAAATCATAGAAGATAGTAGATATCATGCTCTACTTAACTCTTCTAATGAATTGCTTGTTCTGCTGCAGTTAAACTTGATGTTTATTGTATTTTATCAATTTAACACTGTTGAAGGCCAAAGATAATTTATTCTGCATTATCTTAGTCATAATATTTCTTACTGGGCTAGTTGAGCTCACCCTTTTTCTTTCATTATTCTATTCGGGAAATGAGAATATAGCTGGGACTAGTCGGGGAATGGAGTGACGGTCCAAATGTTTACATTAGTAGTCCTCACTATTCTGTGAAATAGTATGATAATAAATGTAATGAGGACTTATTTTGAGTTTGAATACTGTCTAGACGACAATATTTGTATTGAAACTCACAGCTCATGTTGTATATTTAAGTTTGTATTTGTATTCTGTACCATGTATTTGGCGACTCAGATTAGGTGATGTATTCCTATTTTGGGGGCGTCACAGTTGGTATCAAAGCTTAGGGATATGATCCCTGACTGAGATGTGAGACAAGAACTAGGAGGGGAGAGACAAGGAATTCCTTCGTTAGTATGACCTACCTAAGTTTATTTGGTATTTAATTAGTTGGTTAGAGTATAGAGATAATATGTGACATGTCAATTAACCCTTATTTTGTGGCAGTGTTTGAAAATGACATCTAAAAATGTTGAGATCAGCAATGAAGCACATGAGACTGTTGAGTCGCCAACAATTAATACCCAGGATAATGTGCAACAGGAAGACAATAATCCTCAGGTAAATAATAACATCGATCAAATGATGAACGATGGGATGTTCAGAGGCTTTATGCAATTCATGCAACATCGAAGAGAGGCGGCTCTGCTCAAAAATCTTTGGTGGAAACACTGGCAACTCTTGGATGGTCATCGCTAAACAGTTCAAGGAGCTGGGACCACCAGAGTTTATTGGAGAGCCAAAACCACTTAAGGCAGAGACGTGGATAAAACAGATCACCAAGATATTTGATGTCTTGGGATGCTCCGAGGAGAGAAAGGTTCTCTTTGCCACCTTCATGTTGCGAGGAGAGGCAGATTACTGGTGGGAATCTGTAAAGTGTACTCAACATGCCGCACTCAAGATATCTTGGGAGAAGTTCCAAGAACTGTTCAACGACAAGTACTTTTCCGAAAGTATTCGTCACATGAAGGAGGTAGAGTTCATCAAACTGGAGCAGAATAATATGACCGTGTCACAGTACGAAGCTAAGTTTGCCGAGTTGTCCCGGTTTGCGTCCCACTTGGTTGATAATGAGGAGAGAATGACACAAATATTTCTAAGAGGTTTGAAACCTGAGATACGTCAATACCTAATTTCTTACAAACTGTGTTTGTATTCAGATGTTGTAAATAGGGCTCAGTTATTGGAGTGCGATAACGAGTCAACCCTGTAACATTCCGGAATTTTAAATTTAATATTAAATATTTATTGATTTATATAAATATTTAATGGATGTGATTATCGTTGAATAAATATTTGTTCAATTGATTTAATTTTGTTTAGTTAATTATTTATTAAATAAATAATTGATGAATTAAGAAAATTATTATTATATTGATATTTCAATTTAATGGTTAATTATTTGTATTATGTTATGTGATTAAAGTTTATTTAATTAATTATGATTTGAATTAATTAAAATTAAATATAAAAGCTTGATTAATATAGTGTGACAAATAACTATATTATAAGAAGTTATTAAAATAAATTAAAGTAGCTTAATTTAGTTTTTAACAAACAAGGCTTAATATATTAATTCTTTAATATTTAAAGGGTTTTTGCCAAACAAGCGTTATGACTTTTGAGATTTCTAGTTTTTGAAATTAAATAAAATAAATAATATAAATAAAACAAATAAAATAATAAATATAATATATTTATATTATATACGTTAGTTTTGTAACTGATATAATAAGTAGGCTTATTATTGCCATAGCAGTTTTATTTTTGACGCAAACTATTATCAGTTAGTTTACGCTTACTATTGTTAGTACCTAGTCTAATACTGAGAGAAGAAATAAAAAAATTTCATAGAGAGTTGTTTGAGAATTGATAGAAGTTCTGAATTTGCAAAGTAATCAGCAATTGATTAGCAAGGAGTTCTTAAGCAACAAAAAGGTAAATTTTTTCATAATCGTAGTATATATATATATATATATATATATATATATATATATATATATATATATATATATATATATATATGAGTTACGGCGAATTTTGCTTATGTTTTGTGAATTCTAAATCCTTTTAAAAATTATTGGTATACTACTGATTGTGATGATTATATATGGTTGTGATGTTAGAACTACTATTTAGACAAGAAATTCATGCTATTTTCATTTGTCAGTAGTAGAAAAGTTTGACAATATATGTGTTCTTCATATGGCTTGAGTAATTTTCAATTATAGTGGCCAATTCGTATGTGAAACTGTAAATTTACGCTTATATATGATAGTTCATTGAGATACGAACATAACATAATTTGAACGAGGTGATTTGGCCAACTAATGAATTCACAGTGATGATTTTTAGGATGAATGTCAAGAAAATTGAGTTTTTCATGAAAATAAGAATTTTGAGAAATTAAAATAGTTTTAGTTAGTGTTAAATTGTTCTAATTGGTTGTAAATGTGAGCAATCATGTTTATGATAGTTTTATATTTATTTTACGTGTTGATATTACTGTCTATTGGGTGAAACTTGTGTTTGTTGGGCCAAAGTCATCTCTTTTCATCATCTTTATGTATGCAAATGCATGCAATACAACAAAGTAGCATTCTTGTGGATCCCCAACCTTTGTATGGTGCAGTTGCACCATCCCCTGGTTTGAGATTCTAATTTCTGCTATTTCTGGAGATTTGGGAAAGCTTCATAACATGGTCTGAAATTGTGTTAGCATGTAAATGTGTAATGTTAAGGTTAACATAACATAGTGAATGGTGGTTACTAAGTTCTGTAACGCCCCCAAAATAGGTCCATTCCATCCAACCCATTCTGAGTCGCCAAATATATGGTACAAAAAACAACTACAACTTTATTACAACAATTGTCGTGCAAAATACAACAACACATATGCTGTGAGTTTGGATACAAATATATACCAACTGTGACGCGTCACAATGACACCTTACATAAAGGTATAGTCAAAAACTGTTTTAGAAATTAGAATCTTTGGGAAGTGCTCAAGGAACCTTTCGTACATGGGAGGCCATGCTTTTAGGTTATGGTAGATATCATATGGCCACGAAATTATCCTTGGTTGACCCAATAAACCCCAAAGAAAAGCGAGAAGATTACTATCATATTCTTCTCAATGGTGAGTCTTCTCTTGACATATCATTATCTCCACTTGTCTCTAATTGGGTATTATACTCCAAACAAACACCAAGATTATAAAGGTAGTGCTTGTAAATATACTCGGCAAGTGGATGAGCACAACCATGTCTTATGATGACACGAGGTTGTATGTCATTAGACATCTTGTATGATAGTGGCAAAACACCCTTCCAAGTTAAATTCACCTCACCCTCAACATCTATAGACCACCATTCTATTCCTCGCTATCCCCGCTCGACCCGACTACACTTTTATTACACGAAAGGAATTGTGAAACAAAAGGGTGAGCACAACTAGCTCGATAAAGAATATTATGGCTAAAGATAAATAAATTATCAATAGTCTTCATCGATAATAAATCGAGATTTAGAACATATGGTAGATGATAAAACTTTTCAACCATAGTTGCGGTGAACGAAGCGATCCATTAGAAGAGTCAAATAGACTATAAAGTCTATTGTCTTCTCCACGTTAAAAGTCCACCAACAATGTTTTATCCTCAGTAACATCAATCAACAATTCACATCCCACAATCACGTGTATAACTTCATAATCGTAATTGTAGTTCTAAATTCCTTTCCTCATCCAAGACAAAGATAATTTTCATCACTTGTCTTTACACGAAACATCAAAGATCATGGTTATACCAAATCACGATTCATGTTCATAATCATACTAATAAATTCATCTTTGCACCACGACCCAAAGATATTCATCAACAGTTCATCTTTACACTCTGAAAGCAAAGATATTCATCAACAATCGTCTTTGTATTACAGGCAAAGATATTCATCAATAATTCATCTTTGCACTACTACGTAAAAGATATTCATCAACGAATCATCTTTGCATTACGAGCCAAAGATATTCATCAATAATTCATCTTTGCACTTCTGAAGCTAAAGATATTCATCAACAAGTCATCTTTGCTGACTCTGAGCCAAAGATATTCATATATCAAAAAATACATAATCATTTGAAGTTATATAACAATAATTATAACCATGTTGATCAATTCACCTTTGCACTTAAGCTAAAAATATTCAATTGTAAATTCAATGGTCATGATCATACCATTCAACAATTCAACTTTTGCACTACTGGCCAAAGAGAACCTATGGTCACGATCATACCAATAATCTACCCATCTTTACACTCAAGTCGAAAGAAATATCATCATTACGGTTATAAGAATGTTATATAAAAACAATATAATCAAAACATGGTTTTAATTTCAAGAGTAAGATTCATAAATCAACGATAATTTGGTCAGAGAAGAAACCAATTTGTCGTGAATAGTACCCGTATGTTAATACGTAAATACCCAGTATACATGCGTAAAGTAACCTCGACACGAAAAGATAAAGTTTTATAATAAAATTCATATCCATATTTATAACACCTTAATCCAAATGTTATAAATCACTTAGAAATCTCATAATCTAATATTATTAATATTACAATAATATTTTAATCATTTCTAAAACTTATAAACAATTTAATTAAATTGTTTACACTTTACTAATTAATGCATTTAATCATTATAAAATGCCAAACTCATAAGATTTCATCACCAATAACCAAAAGCCTCATCAAAATCTGCATATACCTCATATATGATTCTCAAGCCATAAAATCATATTTTCCAATTTTCTTACTTCACGTAACATATTTAATTCATTTACTCATAACTAGAATATTTTCATGAAAAATACCAAATCAGTTCCAAAATATTTATTTTCTGGAATTTAGAAGAATATAGTCCCATATTGAATATATATTTTCTCAAAATTTTTAAAATTCATTTACTATTTTTATATGGCCAAAACCACCGAATATTTAAACATTTATCATAAATTATACTTTTATCCAAAAATTCTGAAATTTACGGTATACTGATATTATATAGATGTACTCCCAATAAAAATTTCATCAATTTTGGAGTTAATCACAAGGATTTATAAGCGGTTACTTTTAAAATAGTCTTTTCTCATAAAATCCATAACTCCTAATCTATACATCCAAAAATCGCCATTTTTGGACACAATCTAAAACTCATCAAAATATCATTTCAAATTTTTCCAGAATTTTTGAAGGTTCAGAAAAATTTCAAAACTAAAAACATAATAACCACTTAAAATCCCTTACTATCCCTTACCTCAAAAAGCGATGACATTGGAATAACGCTTTGAACGAACTTGCTCCGTATAGCAATACTCAAAGTATACTCACAAGAATACGCTCAATATATCGAGAGAAAATAGAGAAAACTTGAGTTTACGGTGTGATTTTCAATTCTAACCTAAGCACCTATTTATAGAAAATCTTTAGAACACCAAAGCGAAAATTGAATATAATAATATTATTTATAAACAAAATTCCTTAGCCCACCTTTGAAATCTGATTTCAGCCATTAACATGTGCAAGTGAGGGCCACCAAAGTACAAAAAACGTTTTTCTAACAAAAAATCATTTAAACTCCAAAAATCAATTCAGACCAGATATACCGAAACTTTAATAATTCACAATAAATAGCTCTTTTATCAGAAAATTCGAATCTCGCGATTTTTTATAGGAAATTCAATTCTCTACAACTTTGCAGAAGAAAGTTTTTCCAAATTCCAAACAGAAATTGACCAAAATCCA
This sequence comes from Panax quinquefolius, assembly GCA_020205615.1. Classification (NCBI taxonomy): domain Eukaryota; kingdom Viridiplantae; phylum Streptophyta; class Magnoliopsida; order Apiales; family Araliaceae; genus Panax; species Panax quinquefolius. The sequence goes on along the minus strand of CM035172.1, from coordinate 94,107,670 downwards.
CAAACGGGCGATTTTACAGGCTATAATCAAATTTCGGTCAAGAAATGGGGTCCACCGACACACAAAACATGTGTTAATCATTTAATGCCACAAAAATACTCTTCCTCCTCATATACTCATATATCCCACATTCATTATAAAAATATCACCGTTAATATATTATTAAAATAATATATTTAAATGAATTATTTTATCAGAAAAAGATAAAATATTAATTTTCAACAATTGTCATTTTAAAATTTTTCTCCATCTATATCCACATAAAATCAAAATTTTCCTCATTATATAAATCAATAATTAATTATTCACAAATAATATTACGAGAATCACAATACAGAAACTGACGAATGCTCCCCGAGAAAGAGGGGCTTTCAATAAGAATTTCTCCTTCTTGCATGATTAGGTGACCAAACCTCTCCTTCGACGAAACTTTCTAGACATTGCCAATAATGTTTTCTAATAATATTATTCGGATAATATGAATTATTGCTTCGATAATAGAAAATCTTTGTGTAGTGACAATTATTAAAACAACGATAATATAAAATATCAACGTAGCAATTATTGAATCAATAAAATAAAATATTGAGCGATAATTCTTTGTAACAATTATTGAGTAATGCCTTCTTACGAAAAAAAATTATCATGCTTCATGAATAGTACTCGTGAATAGTAACTCATGAATAGTAACTCATGAATAGTAACTCGTGAATAGTAACTCGTGAATAGTAACTCATGAATAGTAATTAAAAAAATTGAATACTTTTATTTCATAAAATTCGGGGTCTTACAAGTTCAGTGTTGCAAAAATGATTAGTAAAGTGAGAACGCATTATGTGATAACTTAGTTTATACAATGAACGTTAATTAAGTGTTGTGATGATTAACAATTGGGAATTCTGAAATGTAAATGGTAGCTTAAGACTTGTGCTAAAATAATAAGTTTAGCTAGTAATGCGTTTTATATTGAAAAGTTAATATTAGTATGTCTAATAGATAATACTGTGTATATGTGAACGTGAGTTTTAATATTTTAGCTTACGCTCGAGGCAAGTTTTCTAACTCTACACTTTCGTTAAGTTAGTTCTATTATTATATTGTATAACTTCATGCTTTTGATTGAGCAAGCTTCTTATCTTAACTGTTATTGAATAAATCAATTGTCCTAAGATTCATTCTAACTTGTTTACAGTTAAGCAAGTGTTTTAAGTTCTATTATTGTATAATGAACGTAGTTTTGAACTCTCGTCTCTATTATTGAACTGTTTTAATTCTTTGCATGAGTTAATACATTATTGGGCAAGTTTTTAGTTTTCAGCTTGCTATTAGTTAAATGTACGTTTAGGAATTTCATTTCTAATGTTATAAGACTCGAACCTTAGCTTATTTTACTGTTCAAGCAAAGGTTAATCATTTTATTCATTTTATTGAATGCTTATGCTCTATAGTTATTCCAAGAATGAGTTTAATATGTGGAATCAATTCATTTATGATTCTCAAATATTCTAAGTTATGTTGTTATTACACAACTGTTGCGTTATCAAGCGTTGTTGATTCAACTAGTTCCCTAGTTGATGATTATTAAACTTCAATTACCCTTGAAAGCTTATCCAAACCAAACTTTCTCTGGTGCAGACTTGTACTCTAAATACTGAGATGAACAACCCTATTTTTAGGGGTTTACACTTAGAGTTGAAATTGTTGTGCACAATACATTATACGAAGAATTGATCCCCCTAAGTACGTGGAGTCCTTATAGTCATATGACGGTTAAAGTTAAAGTTGAAAGATTACTTATAACTGTGGACATGGTGCATGGTCAATTGACCCTCAGTAGTATATTTAAGAATGTTAATAGAACATATCATTCAGTTCTATTGAGCCTATGAATTGGCAAATGTTGTTATGTTAATAGAACATATCATTTAGTTCTATTGAGCCTATTATTTGGCAAATAATGTAAAGATATTTATTCTTAATTCAAGTGAGCTTTGTTTGCTCTGTAACGCCCCCAAAATTAGGTATACGTCACCCATCTTGGGTCGCCACTTACATGGTACATAAATTCAAATACAACTTACTAACATAAGCGTAAATATACAATACGACATAAAGCTGTGAGTTTGAATACAAATATTGTCTACTAGATATTATACAAACTCAAAAGGAGTCCTCATTACAACTATTATCACACTATTTCACGTAATAGTGAGGACTACTAATGCTATCCTCGGACCATTACTCCGTTCCCCAGAGCTCGTCCCAAATTTATGTTCTCATTTCACGAGAGAACGGTGAAAGAAAGGGTGAGCTCAACTAGCCCAAGATGAAATATTATGACTAAGATAATGTAGAATAAATTATCATTAGCCTTGATAGTGTTAAACGATAAAATACAATGAAACAACCGGTTTAACTGCGATGAATATCTGATCCATTAAAAGAGTCAAGTAGAAAATAAAATCTACTATCTTTTAGGTTTTAAAAGGTTTTCATAAATTTTATCATTAAGACTCGGTTTAATGAATAAACCACAATATCTAATCATCCACAGTACTACGGTCAAGGATTTTCATCAAATTATCAATGGTCAAATGACTATACTTAGAATCACCCCTAGTCATAATTATACCAAAAACTATCCATCATTTGCATTCTGAATACTTTGAGGACTTTTATCACATCATTTATAACAAGCCGTGATTATCTAGAATGATCCTGGTCATAATCATACTAAGTTCATCTATGCACGTAAGCAAAAGATAACATAATATATCATGAGGATGATGACAATGACATAATAATTCAATAAAACAAGTTCAAGAATTATTTTATCCGAGAATTAATAACGTCAAATTGTCAACAAGATATTGTTTTGTAGAGTAAAATTCAAGAATGATCGGAAGAATATTTCCATGAAAAGATCTTTGGATGAAACGCAAATATCAAGGATATTCTACTAATTTCATGGAGTATAGAAGTCAAAGTTTTAACCAACTGGGTATAATAAAGAATGGAATAACAAAAGAAATCACCATGCATGCGGTGCTTGCATAGACATGAGTTATTCAACGAAATAATAATAACGGAACCGGTCGGTGAAATTCACAAACAAGAGGATGATCAACGAGAATAATAAATCTTTGAATAATAAACAATGGAACTAGGTCCTGTAAAACACACGAGCGAGGATATTCCAACGAATAATAAATGCGGAATAATAAACAATGGAACCGGTCCTGTAAAAACACACGACGTGATATTCCAACGAATAATAAAGAATGGAATAACGAAGAAGATCACCAAGTATAGGGGATTCCGTGTCTGAGTTATTCCAACAGAATAAATAAGAATGGAATAACATAAGGATTTCACCAAGTATAGGGTATCTGCATATCTCGAGTTATGTATAGGGTATACCACTTTTACAAAGTTATTCGAATAGAATAATAATAAATGGAATAACGAAGTTCTCTTCATGAATAAGAAAGAATAACACCCCTTACGAGTACAACAAATAATACCCCTTACTAGTAAAAAGACCTTTGGATATCAAAGTGGTGAAGTACCGAATACCATTCTTCTTTCTCTCTATAGATTTTCTATCTATAGTTTCTCTCTATAATTTCCCTCTCTAGAGTTTCAGTGAATTTGTAAGAAAATAATGAAGGAATGAGCTTCTATTTATAGGAAAATAGAATGCATAGTAATTAATCCATGAACGGTCCAGATTGATTTACTTTAATCGACGGTCCATATTTAAAGAAAAATCTTTTAAATTAAATATCATATATTCTATTTATACTAAAATATTTTACTATGCAAACACTATGCAACACTATGCAAAACACTATGCATAATAAAATATAATAATATATTCATTTATAGAATAACTTTAATAAAGTATTACATTTTATATAAAAGATGTTTACGCTTTTATTACGTTAATAATACTGAATAAAACAAAACGTCGATATCGCTATAATAATTCATATTATTAATCGACAATAATGGAATCAAACCGAGTGACTTCTCACATAAGCATCGATAATCAATCTTTGTGTGCTTCTACTATGCAACCACACGTATATTCTTTTCTTTACTATCGAGTAGTTCAACAAGATCAACGGTAAAACTTCCATTGTTATTTCAATAAAATATTTTTGTCGTTTTCTCAATCCGACAATGAATTACATTATGGGGTCCACCAATGATTGGTAGTTATACGAATATTCCCTCTTCAAATTGAATATTTCTAATAATTCGAATATAATATAACCACTTGCATACTTTGCAAAATTTATAAATACTACCCACAACTATAATATTTATCTCAAATTCACACCATAATATTAAAAATTATTTAAACAAAATTTAAATCTTTATTGATAAAATCTGGGTCTCACAATCTCCCCTCCTTATGGAATTTTGCCCTCGAAATTAGGGTACGTACCTGGTATGATAAGAGGTGAGGATACCTTAAATACCTTTATCGTCAAAAATATTAAATTCATCTTCGCAATCCTACCAAAGATATTCATTAACAATTCATCTTTGCACTACGGGCCAAAGATATACAACTCAGAAAACCAATAATTTTGAGACTTCGACTTATAAGTATCACGACCACGAATTATCCATGACTTATTAATATTCGTGTTTTAATTACTTCGCCATGATTATACTAATCCACGTCATAATCAACCAAGTCCATCAATCCTACTACAAAGATCATTTACCACATCCATGAATTAATATTTCATTCCTCACCAATAATTAATCCACATCATCGAATCATCCCCGCACTACGCCGAGGATATTCATTAGTATCACGACCACGAATTATCCATGCACTACGACCAAAGATAATCGTGTATTCATTAGTATCACGACCACAAATTATCCATGCACTACTACGAAAGATAATCGTGTATTCATTAGTATCACGACCACAAATTATCCATACACTACGACGAAAGATAATCGTGTATTCATTAGTATCACGACCACAAATTATCCATGCACTACTACCAAAGATAATCGTGTATTTATTAGTATCACGACCATAAATTATCCATGCACTACTACCAAAGATAATTGTGCATTCATTAGTATCACGACCAAAATTATCCATACACTACTGACCAAAGATAATCGTGTATTCATTAGTATCACGACCACAAATTATCCATGCACTACTACGCCGAAAGATAATTGTGTATTCATTAGTATCACGACCACAAATTATCCATGCACTACTGACCAAAATAATCGTGTATTCATTAGTATCACGACCACAAATTATCCATGCACTACTACCAAAGATAATCGTGTATTTATTAGTATCACAACCACAAATTATCCATGCACTACTACCAAAGATAATTGTGTATTCATTAATATCACGACCACAAATTATCCATGCACTACTGACCAAAGATAATTGTGTATTCATTAAGATATCACGACCACAAATTATCCATGCACTACGACCAAAGATAATTGTGTATTCATTAGTATCACGACCATAAATTATCCATGCACTACTGCCAAAGATAATCGTGTTTTCAATTTACGGTTATGATTATACCGAACAATCCTCAGTCATAATCATACCAAGTCCATCTATGCACTACTGAAACCACGGATGACTTTCAACATAATATAAACATGAGGATAATGATATAAAGAATCAATCAAATGAGACAAAGGATAAATATTAAACATTTATAATATAATTTATCTAGGATTCAAGAATATCCCCATGTTATCAATCACTTAATAATCTCATAATCTAATATCATTAATATTATAACAATATTTTAATCACTTCTTAAATTTATAAACAATTTATCTCAATTGTTTACGCTTTACCATATAATGCATTTAATCATTCAAAATGCCATACTCATAAGATATCATCACCAATTATCAAATCCTCATCAAAATATGCATATACTCTATATAGGATTTTCTAGCCATAAAATCCTATTTTCAACTTTATTACTTCACATAATATATTTAACTCATATGTTCGTAACTAAACTATTTTCATGAAAAATACCAAATCGGTCCCAAAAATATTTCTTTTAAGGGGATTTAGCATAATATAGTTCCATAATGAAAATATATTTTTCTCGAATTTTTAAATTCATTTACTATTTTTAAAAATCAATTTCTAATTAATTCCTTAAGAAATTAGCTACCTCAAGTTTAACTCCAAAATTCCCAAATCTTGGCAGGACCTTACACATGTTAACGTGAGCTTCCAGTTTAAATTTCATGGTCATCGGAGTTATAGAACTCCGGTTATAGCGTTTTTAAATCGGAAAAACCTAAATATTGAAATAGTCATAACTTGCTCATTTTAAGTCGAATGAGCTCATTTTTGGACAGGAGGTACTTTATACCATATACTTTCATGTCCCAAAAGGCCAGAATTTTCTCATAATTTAAGTGGCCAGAAACAGCCCTCTAAAATCATGGTAGTAGCTTTTTTGGTTTTTGCAGCTTTGCACTCCTTTGCTAAAATCAGTCCACACAAAAATCTACAACACCTTTTCCAGTAATTCCACTTGGATTAGTTAGGTAACTTATAGATCTAACTCTAGGACTTGACGAAACTAAAAAATTCAAAATATAATAGGAGATATGGTCAATTGAATTTCATGTTACGTTTTTCACCAAAATCTGATTTTCAACTCTTTGTGATTTCTAAGAAACTTTCATGTTTTTACATACTAACTAACATAACTCATCATAAAACTTACTAATATTTCATTTACCCATGATTTTCATCAGTTCTATACTTTTATTATGACTTTCATCATAATCCACATAAACAGATCCTTTTAGTTGAAGAAATATTTGATGTTTAAGAAATGAGTTTTGTACTGGGGTCAATACAAAATTCAATTTCACGCTCTAGGGTAGGCTAGGAAATCTTCAAGAATATGCCAGGAAATTTATTAATAATAGAAATATCATTCAAAACTGTGACTCTCATCCAAGACTTGGATAGTAAGTCACATTGATACCAACTGTGACTTCTATCCTTTAACCTAGATAGCACCTCATAATGATACCTATAAACTTGCCATCTTCATTCACGATGTTGCCTACAGAAAGTCTGGCTTCGGTGCATTCCACACAAGGAAGTCAACAACGAAAGGTTCGGGGCACTTTACTTATGGCTTGATATGACAATGATTAACTTTAGGGTTTGGTTACTTTGAATTCGTATAACATGTTGGTTATGAATATAAAAGCTAACAACCTTATGAAAAGCATGATGAGTAGTTAACCAATTGATTCCTAAAATCACATCAAAGGCAAGTGTTTTCAAAAAGATAAGATCGACAGTAACGCGTGGAGTGTTTATTTGAATCAAACAAGATTTAAAAATACTAAGCGGTACGAAGGCTCCTACTAACGAAGTTTCAACCATTAAGTAAAAGTCTAACTCCTGAGTCAAATTTAAGCGTTGAGCGCAAGCAAGAGAGATAAAATAATGGGTAGAATCGGTATCTTATAAGGTATAGACTTCATGAATTTATAATTAACTAACTCGTGCTAACTTCGTTCGGTTTACTCGCTTTTTTGAGAAGTCATGAAAATGCACTTCCTAAAACCAACGACTTTGTTTTGTCCATATCCACCTTTGGTGCCACCGTCCCAGCTAGACTTGACTTTGGTGCGCAACAAAATTGAGCTAAATGACCTTCTCTTCTTGCAATTTCCACTTCTATTATCTTTGCCATGATTACCACCGAAGTGGTTACCATTCTTAGCATGATAATTTCCCCCACGATGGTTATCATTGTTCTGATAGCCGTTGCCATCAGTATGATTATTATAGTATTGTTGGTCGTTACCTTTTGTTTGAGCTAAATCAACACTCTCATGTGCTTCATTGTTTATCTCAGCATTTTCAGATGTCATTCTCAAACACTGTCACAAAACAAGGGTTAATTAACATATCACATATTATTCCTATACTCGTGAGCCAATTAAATACCAAATAAATTTAGGTAGGTCATATAGCTAGCGAAGGAATTCCCGCCTCTCTCCCTTCTAGTTCTTATCTCACATCTTAGCCAGGATCATATCCTAAGCTCGATACCAATATAACGCCCCCAAAATTAGGTATACGTCACCCATCTTGGGTCGCCACTTATATGGTATATAATTCAAATACAACTTACTAACATAAGCGTAATGATACAATACGACATAAACTGTGAGTTTGAATACAAATATTGTCTACTAGATATTATACAAACTCAAAAGGAGTCCTCATTTCAACTATTATCACACTATTTCACGTAATAGTGAGGACTACTAATGCTATCCTCTGGACCATTACTCTGTTCCCAGACTAAGTCCCATTTATGTTCTCATTTCACAAAGAGAAAAAGTGAAAGAAAGGGTGAGCTCAACTAGCCCAAGAAGAAATATTATGACTAAGATAATGCGAATAAATTAACATTAGCCTTCAACGGTGTTAAACCGATAAAATACAATAGACAACCAGTTTAATCATGATGGAATATGCAATCCATTAAAAGAGTCAAGTAGAAAATAAAGTCTACTATCTTTTAGGTTTTAAAAGGTTTTCATAAATTTTTATCATTAAGACTCAGTTTAATGAATAAACCACAATATCTAATCATCCTTGTACCACGGTCAAGGATTTTCATCAAATTATCAATGGTCGTGACTATCTTAGAATCACCCCGGTCATAATCATACCAAAAACTATCCATCAACGCATTACAGCCATTTGAGGACTTTTATCACATCATTTATAACAAGCCATGATTATACCGAATGATCCTAGTCATAATCATACTAAGTTCATCTATGCACGTAAGCAAAAGATAACATAATATATCATGAGGATGATGACAATGACATAATAATTCAATAAAATAAGTTCAAGAATTATTTTATCCGAGAATTAATAACGTCCCAAATTGTCAACAAGATCTTTGTTTTGTAGAGTAAAATTCAAGAATGATCGGAAGAATATTTCCATGAAAAGATACTGGATGAAAAGCAAATATCAAGGATATTCTACTAATTTCATGGAGTATAGAAGTCAAAGTTTTAACCAACTGTGTAAGACCCCGAATTTTATGAAATAAAAGTATTCAATTTTTCTATTCAGGAAATGGTTAAATTGATAAAAGTTAAAGTTAAGGGTGATATATGAATTTTTTTTCAAAATACACAAGGGGGGTATAAAGTATTCATTATTGTTTGGGAATATTCGTTTGGTCGTGGAATATTCTTTACGTAGGGGAATATTAAATGCGGCGGCCACAGACTATTTGTGGGCCCCATAACGTAATAAGCTGTCGGATGAAGAAAAGCGACAAAATTAAGTTTTTATAAATAACGACGTAATCGTTACTGCTTAACACTTGTTGGAATACGGTTGGTAAAATAAAGTAATACGCGTTGTTGCACGATAGCACACGGTATTACGATATTTTTGAATTATTGATTCTTACGTGAAAAGGCACTACTCAATAATTGTTACACGATAATTCTTGTTTAATATTTTATTTTATTGATTCAATAATAATTGATGCGTTGATATTTTATATTATTATTGTTCAATAATTGTCAACGCACACGATATCTCCATTATCGGATCAATAATTCATATTATTTGAATAATATTATTAGATAACATTATTGGCAATGTCTAGAAAGTTACATCAAGGAGAGGTTTGGTCACCTAATTGCGGCGCCAAGAAGGAGAAATTCTTATTGAAAGCCCCTCTTTCTTCGAACCTGCTGGTTGTCATTATTGTGATTCTATAATATTATTTATGAATAATTAATTATTGATTTATATGACAATGAAATATTTATTTGATGTGGATATAAATGATGGATTTATTTATGTGGTTATAAATGAAGGAATTAATGTTGAGGTATTTTATCGATATTTTATCGGATTGGAGGTATTAAAAGATCAAATCGATTGTTCTTACAAACTTTATTATGTGAGTTATAATTTTTAATCGTAGTTGGATCGTTGGGATTTTTGGATATGTTATACATATATAAGTTGAGTATATGTTCACAAATTTTGAACCGTTAAAATGAACGTATAATTTGTTATGAATTTTAAGAGGTGACTGATTCGTAAATTAGGTTATAAATGATTTTGGTGGAAAATTCTATAATTGGTGGGCTCCACTTTTGGTTGGTGAGAAATGTGCTCAATTGAATTTTCAAATGTGGTGGGTGGGAATAGTAGCGAGTAAAAGCCATCAGTTGCGAGTTAAGTCTGCCTTGGCGTGCTAACATTTTCCTATAAATAGAGGCTAAGTTAGAATTGAAAATCACACCGTAAACAAGTTTTCTCTCTTTCTCTCTCTATATTATCGAAGCGTATTCTTGTGAGTATTTTGAGTATACTTTGAGTATTGTTAGATTCGGTGCAAGTTCCTTCACCTTATATCCTGTTTCAACTAGAAGTCTTGTCTTTTGAGGTAAGGGATGTTATTTTCTTCTCAAATGATATTATTTCTTCAATATCATTATCTTTGAAATATTGGTTGGAACTTTTTATCAAATTTGGAACTTTTTCATGTCGGGGTTACTATTCATGAGTTACAATTTATGAGTTACTATTCATGAGTTACTATTCACGAGTTACTATTCACGAGTACTATTCATGAAGCGTGAAGATGTTTTTTGTGGAATTTTATCTTTTGGTGTCTGAGTTACTATTCACGTACTCAAGACTATTCACGATATCTGACTATTCACGAATCTGGCACTATTCATAGAAAAATGAAAATTTTTCTTTTAAATCTAAAATATCTATTCGGATACTAGCTTTGATTGTATCCATGTTTTGATCATTCTTGAATTTTACACCACTATGATTATTTTTGAGGTAATTTTGGACGTGGATAAAACCAATGCAAAGATGAATGATTTCTGAAGAATATCTTTGGCCTGTAGTGCAAAGATGAACAGGTGTTTAAATGAACATGACCAACTGATGAATATCTTTAGCCAATAGTGCAAAGATGAATTATTGATGAATATCTTTTGCTCGTAATGCAAAGATGACCTGTTGTTGAATATCTTTAGCCGGTAGTGCAAAGATGAATTATTGATGAATATCTTTTGCTCGTAATGTAAAGATGACCTGTTGTTGAATATCTTTAGCCTGTAGTGAAAAGATGAATTATTGATGAATATCTTTGGCTTGTAATGCAAAGATGACCCGTTGTTGAATATCTTTAGCCTGCAGTGTAAAGATAAACTATTGATGAATATCTTTGGCTCGTGGTGCAAAGATGAATTTATTAGTATGATTATGAACAGGCTGTGATTTGGTATAACCATGATCTTTGATGTTTCGGTAAAAGACAAGTGATGAAAATTATCTTTGTCTTGGATGAGGAAAGGAATTTAGAACTACAATTACGATTATGAGTTATACACGTGATTGTGGGCGAAATTGTTGATTGATGTTACGAGGATAAAACATTGTTGGTGGACTTTTAACATGGAGAAGATAATAGATTTTATGATCTATTTGACTCTTCTAATGGATTGCTCATTCCGCTTAAACTGACTATGGTTGAAAAGTTTTATCATCTACCATATGTTCTAAATCTACGATTTATTCTTGATGAAGACTATTGATAATTTATTTATCTTTAGTCATAATATTCTTCTTCGAGCTAGTTGTGCTCACCCTTTTGTTTCACAATTCCTTTCGGTAATAAAAGTGTAAATTTGGGTCGAGAGGGGGATAGCGAGGGAATAGAGTGGTGGTCTATAGATGTTGAGGGTGAGGTGAATTTAACTTGGAAGGTGTTTTGTCACTATCATACAAGATGTCTAATGACATACAACCTCGTGTTATCATAAGACATGGTTGTGCTCATCCACTTCTTTGAGTATATTTACAAGCACTACCTATATAATCTTGGTGTTTGTTTGGAGTATAATACCCAATTAGAGACAGTGGAGATAATGATATGTCAAGAAAAGACTCACCATTGGGAAGAATATGATAGTAATCTTCTCATTTTTCTTTGGGGTTTATTGGGTCAACCAAGGATAATTCTGTGGCCATATGATATCTACCATAACTTTAAAGCATGGCCTCCCATGTATGAAGGTTTCCTTGAGCACTTCCCAAAGATTCTAGTTTCTAAAACAGTTTTTGATTATACCTTTATGTAAGGTGTCATTGTGACGTCTTTCTGAGCTTGGTATATATTTGTATCCAAACTCACAAAGATATGTGTTGTTGTATTTTGCACGACAATTGTTGTAATAAAGTTGTAGTTGTTTTTCGTACCATATATTTGGCAACTCAGAATGGGTTGGATGGAATGGACCTATTTTGGGGTTGTTACAAACTGGGTATAATAAAGAATGGAATAACAAAAGAAATCACCATGCATGCGGTATTAGCATATGATGAAAAGTTATTCCAATGTAATAATAATAACGGAACCGTGTCGTGAAATTCACAATCGATAGGATGATCCAATGAATAATAAATGCTTTGAATAATAAACAATGGAACCAGTCCGAATTGTAAAACACACGCATGGATATTCCAAATGTAATAATAAATGCGAATAATAAACAATGGAACCAGTCCGGTGTAAAACACACGTACATGATATTCCAAATGTAATAATAAAGAATGGAATAATGTAAGAAGATCACCAAGTATAGGGGATTCCAGCATATACAAAGTTATTCCAATGTAATAAATAAGAATGGAATAACATAAGGATTTCACCAAGTATAGGGTATCTTAGAATATACAGGTTATGTATATGGTATACCACTTTTATAGGTTATTCCAACAGAATAATAATGAATGGAATAATAGAAGTTCTCTTCATGAATAAGAAAGAATAACACCCCTTACGGGTACAACAAATAATACCCCTTACCGTAAAAGACACTGGATATCAAAGTAGTGAAGTACCAGAATACCATTCTTCTTTCTCTCCATATATTTTCTCTCTATAGTTTCTCTCTATAATTTCCCTCTCTAGAGTTTCAGTGAATTTGTAAGAAAATAATGAAGGAATGAGCTTCTATTTATAGGAAAATAGAATGCATAGTAATTAATCCATGAACGGTCCAGATTGATTTACTTTAATCTGACGGTCCATATTTAAAGAAAAATCTTTTAAATTAAATATCATATATTCTATTTATACTAAAATATTTTACTATGCAAACACTATGCAACACTATGCAAAACACTATGCATAATAAAATATAATATATTCTATTTATAGAATAACTTTAATAAAGTATTCTGCTTTATATAAAGATGTTTCGCTTTTATTACGTTAATAATAATGAATAAAACAAAACGTCATTATCGCTATAATAATTCATATTATTAATCGACAATAAATGGAATCAAACCGAAGTGACTTCACACATAAGCATCAATAATCAATACTGTGTAATGCTACTATGCAACCACACGACATCGTACTTTTTACTACCGAGTAGTTCAACAATGATCAATCAGTAAAACTTCCGCCGTTATTTCAATAAAATATTTTTGTCGTTTTCTCAATCCGAAATAATTACGTTATGGGGTCCACCAATGATTGAGTAGTTGTACCGAATATTCCCTGCTAAATTGAATATTTCTCGACCAATCGAATATAATATAACCACTTGCATACTTTGCAAAATTTATAAATACTACCCACAACTATAATATTTATCTCAAATTCACACCATAATATTAAAAATTATTTCGACAAAATTTAAATCTTTATTGATAAAATCTGGGGTCTCACATGCTCACTCTTGCATATTTATACACTTATTGCATCTATGAATGAGAAGGTAGATAAACCTACAACTAGCAAAGGAAAGGGAAAAATGTACAAGTGATGAAGACTTGTAATTTTGTTTTATCGTTATGATGATAGACTTTTAATAATGATGTGATGTAATAATTTAATTTCCGCACTTGAATGATTGTATTAAAGGTTAGAGAACCTGGGAGATAATGTTTTTATTAAAGTAATCCTGTATGGGCAGGTTTTTATTATTCAATATATTATGATTGGGTAGTTAGATATGAATATTTTGATTACGTGAACACCAAATCTTGAGGTAATGAAGTACCGGGATTTGGAGGTGTCACAAGTTGGTATCAAAGCCTTAGGTTATGAACCTTAGGTGGGGAAAAGTCTTAGGAAGTAAACTTTGAAAAGATAGTGGTGATTAACTCTTATCGAGTTTAAGGAAGAAATAATAAAACACTTATGTGATTATGTGTTTATAACTTATGTGCTCGTGAGTGTCGAGTAGTAATGATTAATAATTGAAAACTAAAAATTTATTTGTCAGGATGACTAATGTCCGAGAATCCAGTCAGGCTAGGGAGGGAGGACCTCAGATGCCTATAGAGGAGGAGCCTCGCAATATTCAGGTTTTTTGGGAACAACTACTACCATGGGAGTCAGCCCCGTTGGTCACAGTGGTTGAAGATGAGGATGATGATGTGGAGACGGATGAGGTGGATCCCGTTGAGTTGCCATAGGAGGATGAGGATGACAAGGAGGAGAAGGAGGAGACTCCACTAACCTCGATAGCTGCTCATATGTACGACGAAGTCTACGACCATAACGTGGAACTTCAGGATACAGTTGAGGAATTGCAAGAGATAGTAGCTGAACAACAGACTGCAATGACACAGAAAGATGATGAGATCCAAGATCGTTAGGAACGACTGACTAATGTCGAGGAGAAGCTAGAACATACTGAAGGAGAGAAAGAACAACTGATCGAGGAGTTCACTGAATTGAAGAATAAGCTAAGGGAAGAAGCTACGAAGAGGGCAAGAGCCGAGGACTCATATGAGGAAATGTTTCAACGAGCTGGGATAGCAGTGAAAGACGTGAAAGTAGTATGCACACAAGCCAATCATGTTTGATGATAAAGCATATACTTTGTAACAATCTTATTCATTTATTAATAAAAAGTATTAATTTATTAAAGGCTTTTAATTATCTACATGATGTCGCTTTTTATAATATGTGATAAACCCATAGTTTTAAGCAATGCTTTTAGAATAATGATGATGATCATTCTAATGAGATCTAAATTCTTAGAAAGCTTAAAACTAAAATAGTTCCCAATCATTGGATTACTAAATTGGGGATTAGTGAATCCGGATAGATTGGTACATACGTTGCTTGCTCATTGGATGAGGATGATTGATCTCATGATCATTTGTGTGGAGACACTAAAGCAAGTATGTAGGTGCTTATTAGAGAATAAGTTCATTTGACGCGTTGGCTCGCTAAGGAATACCTAATGGAGTTTTACTTGCTGTCAATAGGAATTCTGTGAGTGATAGTAGTACAAGTGATCCTTGGATTTGAGATCATCATAGTATCTTGTGTATGATGAGTTATACTTTGACTTATTCCTTAAGACCCTTAGGGTATATCAAAGGGTATGCTTGGGTTTAATAAGTTGTACATGGAGATAATGTATGATCAATAAAGAATCTACCACTTCTAATAAAGAAGAGAAATGTCCTATGTGATTCGATAAATGACAACCCAATGAGTCCTTGGGTTATAAGCGTAATGAAATTAGAAAGGAGTTTCTAATTTGCATTATTTGGAGTTGTGCATTTAAGGATCGAAATACATATAATTAAATAAAATAAGACTTGACATGAATTCCATGTCTTATATTTAATTGGGACATTGTATGGTGGAAGGATTGAATTGTCTGATAACTATTTACTCAAAGGTTCTTTTATGATTAATGTTGAAATCTATATTATCTTGAAAGTTGTTGATCGCTAGGGAGGCTTATCCTATTGTAGAATAAATATTATTTATTTAAATAAATTAATTGTTTAATTTATTTATTTAAATAAGATTAGAATTGTTCTAATTGATTTATTCACAACCGATTTAATATGGAGAACCTAAAGGGTCACACCATAAAAGGAAGAATAATTATTTAAGAAGTTAATGGCATAATTGTAATAATATGTTATGTATATTTAATTTAATCTATGGTGATAGAATAAATTAAATAGCTTAATATTTATTATTTAATATTTTAGAAATATTAAATATAAATTAATAAGAGGAGTCTTATTAATATTATTACAATTATTATTATTATTTTAATTTCTAAAAGAGTTTAGAAATTAATTTAATATAAGTACTCTCATTAATTCCTAATAGGATTAGGAGGAAAAATTAGTTAAAGGAGTTTAATTAATTATCCCTAATAAGATTAGGGAGCCCATTTAATTAAAAGAGTTTAATTAAATAATACCTTATTTTTAATAGGGTTACTTGATATCTTTATAAGAGAAGTCTTATATGATATATTGATAATACGACATAATTCCAATTTGTTGGAGAGTACGTTCTTTTCTATAGAGATAGAAAACTAGGGTTTGAGCCAAATACCCATCTTCTTGAATTCTTATTCTTCCTTGGTGGATCACCTCTAGATGCCAAACACTTGGGTGGCTAACGTTGATCAAAGGAAGGAACCAAACCCGGTGGATTCAAGTTGAACGCGAAAAGGATTGGAGGTGAACTTGTACCTGAGGAAGCTCGGATCTTCAAGGGTATGTTTGTTCTTCATATCTTTTCGTTTAATTAATAATTGAGCATAAAGGGTGATCCGGGTATATGGTTTGTAAAAATTTTTAAAACTCTGATTTTACACGTTTCCGCTTTAATTTTGCAATTTGATTGCGTTCATGAATATTACAAACCTAACAGTGGCATCAGAGCCAAACCTTTATGCAAATTATTAATTGTTTTAATTTGATATGTATATTGATATGTGTTTAGAACAATTTTATTGGGCATAATTTTGTTGTATAAAATTAAAAAAAATAAAAAAAAATAAAAAAAATAATAATAATAATCGGTAATCCTTCTTTTTTTCTTTTTTTTCCGCTGAGCCTAGCACGTGGACTAACATAAATGATTACCTATTATCATGTTTCCATGTTTCCAAACTTTTTTGATTCACGGATTATCATGATTACCGAATATTATAATATATATATATATATATATTAGTTATTATATATATATATATATAATAGTTATATATATATATATACTATATATATATATATATTATTCTTAATTATTTTATAATTAAAATAAAATATTTATTTTAATTTTAAAATAAAAAATTTATTTTAATATTAAAATAAAAGGTTAATTTTAATTTTAAAATTAAATTTCATGCTAACTAATTAGAGTTGGAATTGGATTCCATGATAACTAATTGGAGTTGAAATTGGATTCTATTCTTTCCTTAAATAAAGGAGTTTATTTAAATATGAAATAAGATTTCATATTATTCAAAATAAAGGAGTTTATTTGTGAATAGAAAGAGAATCCATATTTCCTTAAATAAAGGAGTTTATTTAAATATGAAATAAGATTTCATATTATTCAAAATAAAGGAGTTTATTTGTGAATAGGAAAGATAATCCGTGTTTCCTTTAATAATTTTTTTTTACATGGAATTGGATTCCATAATTAATTAAAATAAAGGAGTTTATTTTGATTAAATATTTTGATAAAATAGTTTATTTTATTCAAAATTGGATAAATTAAAATAAAATAGTTTTATTTTGATTTAAATTTGGATTAAAATAAAGGAGTTTATTTTGATTCAAAATTAAATTTTATACTAACTAAATTTGCCCATTAAATGATATCAATATATATATTAAATGTTTATTATTCATGAGATGAATGTTATTTATTGATGCATATGGTGATGTGTATGATAATAAATGGGATTGATTATGGACTATTGACCAATATGATTGGATTTTATTTTAGTTGGATGCATGAATGTATGGGTTTTATTAAATGGGGTCGTAATACCTCTTTTCTCTAATTTTTCTTAATGTAAATTCTATTCCCTCCTATGTACTTCCCTCGATCACGATCAAGGTTTCTATTTATTTTAAATAGTTTTGTAATAGGAATAGTTAGAATTAATTTTGAAGAATTGGAGATCAAGGAGCAAGGAGCGCTTGAAGACCCGTTTGTAATGGAGCCCGGGTTTAAATGTAATAGTTATATTTAAATATTATTTCTTGCACCCCTAGGGTTTGACCTTTTGGTTCACTTGGTGGCTCTAGTGAACCAAACTAGAATAAAAGTCCATAATCAATCCGGGTAGAATATAGTATTCTATATGTGCATGCTTATACTATATATATATTATATATTATGCAAACATGCTTCGCATGTTCATTAATATACGCGTATTTTATATATATATATGTAAATGCCGCTAAACAAGATGAGACAAATTAATAACAAAACCCTCAATTTTTTATATTAAGTCCTAAGCGTTCAAAGATATTTGGAATATCGAACGTTAAGCCTTCTAGCATGATAAAATTAATAGAGTATTAAATATTTAATATGAGTTTTTGTGTCACCACAAGGCAAGTATTAAGTATTTAAGATGTTAATTTATCACATTTGATGCTTATAAAGAAAATTGAACAATATTGTTTTGTTGTGTCACCACAAGGATGATATTTTTCTTTTTTTTTCAATATATGGAGTGCTAGGTCGGACTTAACTTGGATAATTTTGATTGGATGTGCCACCACTGATCAAAATAATCTAAGAGGCAAAAGAAAAGGAGTTGCATAGTTGATGTAATTGACAAAAGTTGTCTACCTATTTATTTATATATAGTTTGTTGTGTCACCACAAGGCTATATACATTTGAAATGGGATTCTTATTCTCACTAGCGAGATCTTTAATTAGATTTTGCCAACTATATATATTGAGGTAATATAGTTTGAAGAAAATAGTGGGAGATACCAATTTAAAATAAGACCTAATTTATTTTGGTAATTAATAAAAGAATGTATGTTAAAATGTTGTTAATTACAAATTCATTTACGTAATTTTACAATGTCTAAAATTACTATCATCACTGCAAGCATATTAGATGCTAAATTAACCGTAATCAATTAAACGGATTGGTTAAGGAATTTGAGAATAGTTCTCATAGTGAAAAAGCTATCTTATGTCTTTAATACGCCTATCCTTGCAATGGTTGCAGACAATACCTCTAAGGAAGAGATTGCTACTTTTAGAAAGTGGCAAGATGATGCACAGTTGGCTCAATGCATCATACTCGTATCCATGAGTAACGAGCTTCAAATACAAGATGAAACAATGGATGCTCCTACTATATTCCCGCACATCAAGTAGTTGATGGTGAGGAAAGTAGGGCCGATAGATATCGAGATATCTAAGGAGCTCTTCCAATCTAGAATGGCCAATGACACTATAAATACGATAAAAAGTTCTTAACATAATCAATTTGATTGATCAATTAGGACAATTGGTTTTGTCATGGATGGAGAGTTGAGCCAAGATTTGATCTTGCACTCACTCCCTGACTCCTTTTTCATTAATTGTTGTGAATTTTTCATATGAACAAGCTAGACATCGCCTTTGGCGATTTGCTTAACATGTTGAAAAATGTTGAGAGTCACTTTCCAACCAAGAAAGACCATGTCTTACTGGTAGGGGCCAAAGGATCTTCTGAAAAGAAGAACGATTAGAAGAAGGTATATAGAAAGGCAAAACAAAGGATAATAAGAATAAAAGCGATACGGATAAGAAAGGAGTTTGCTTCCACCGCAATAAGCCCGACACCTGGAAAGAAATCTGCGAGAAGCATCTTGCAGAGGCTAACCAAAGAAGCTTAGTGAAGTTTCTGATTCACAATACGCTTTTTGTTCATGATTGAAATAAATTTTTTCTTTAAGTCAATGTTCTACTTGGGTATTGGATACTGGCTTTGGTTATCATAAATATAGATTTATGAAGGGACCAAACAGAAGTAGAAAGTTAAACAAAGATAAGTAATCCTATGTGTGGAAAATGAAGCAAAGGTTGCTGCATTAGCCATAGGAACTTATAGTTTAGCAATGCCTACGGGCAAGTCTATTAAGTCAATAAGTTATTATTGTATTCCAATTCTTGTTTGAAACATTATTTCCATTTTATTGTTGGACAATAAGATTTTTGGTATTATAATTAAGAACAATTGTTGTTCTATTTATAATAATAATGTTTTGTATAGAACTGGAATATTACTTAATGGATTTTGTGTACTTGACTTACATGAAAAATATATTTTGCAAATTGAACAAACTAGTATAAGAAAAGGAGATGATCATTCAAAGAGTTGAATGTGTGTATTTACTGAAATACAAGTGTGAGTTATTTGAAAGGTTCAAAGAATTCAAAAGTGAAACAAATTGGCAAAGTATTAGGATTCTTTGATCGGATCAAGGAAGGAATACTTGTGCAATAAGTTTCTAGATCATCTCAAATGGTTTTCTCATAATGGACGCCTCTCGATACATAATAATTGATTGATGTATCTGAAAGGAAAAATCATACCTTGTTGAACATGGTACGGTCCAAAATTATTTTACCGACATTCCAAAGATCCTTCTAGGATCATGTCCCTAGAAATGGTCATATATCTACGAAAAAGTAACCTCAAAATCCAAATTTTGAAGACTCCATAAAAGTTATGGATGGGGAGGATTCCTAATCTTAAGTATGTTAAGATAAGGGGTTGTCCAACTTATGTGAAAAGGTTTCAAAGGATAAGCTTGGGACAATATTTGACAAGTACAAATTTGTGGAACATCCTAAAGTAAGTTTAGGGTATATGTTCTATAATCCTACTTAGCAAAAAGGTGTTTGTTACGAAACACGCTTCCTTCTAAGATAAAGGTGTTTATCATTGAAGGGCTAGTGGGAGGATAATAGATCTTGAAGAGTTTAAGAACCACAAAACACTATAAGTCAAATAAGAGGAACTCGTAGATGAACTGTTGTATGTACCACAACCAATTATAAATCGAATAGTACCAAAGATACCTAGGAGGTATGGATTCATCATAGATGATGATGATAAGGTACACATCATAGAAGATGATGATCCAGATTATACTGATGAGGTAAGTGTTGTAGACACTCAGAGAAATGGATTGAAGCAAGTTTCTCAAATATGGAACATTCATTTTGATGGGGCAATCAAAAGAGTTTGATTTTATCAAAAATAAGAATGAACCTAGAGTGTACAAAAGGGTCAGTGGGAGCATCGTGACATTCCTAGTACTATATGTTTATATACTACGGATAAGGAATAACATGCCAATGCTACAATCAGTAAAGATAAAGTTGTCTAAACATTCCTCCATGAATGGTTTGGGAAGAGTATCTTAATTGGGGATAAAATCTATATAGATAGATTTAAGAGGATGCTCGACTTAACCCAAGGAACATATATTCATTTGATGCTAAAGTCGTTTAGCATGGAAAACTCCAAGAGATGTCTCATGTAGATGAGCTATGGAATGTATCTCTCTTAATAGTCCCCACAGACTCCTGAAAAGAGAGGTCGCATGAGTGACTATCATGCATGCAATGAAATATACGAGACTTGATGTTGATCACCATATATTATGGAGAAGTTCACTATGAGTCGATGAAAAACATCTTAAAGTGCTTAACCCAAGCACTAAGGATGTGATCTTATCCATGGTGGGTCTAAATTAAAACTAGAGGGCTTAATGACTCAAGTTTTTCGTAGACGCACCAAGATGATAGAAAAATCCACTTTAAAGGTAAAGCGTTATCTTGAACAAAGGTGCGTTGAATTGAAAGGTTCCAAACAAAGAAAGAGTTCTTTGGTTTAGTGATAAAGACAAAGTATATAGCTATAAATGAAGTCTGCAAGTTGATTGTTTGGATTAAAAGTTCATTATAGAACTAGGAATAGTTCCTAAGTCTCATCTTGGATCTAAACATGTGTTGTGGCACTTTCATTTGATTATTAGAATCATTGAAAGATGGGAAATCACTATAGAGATAGTGGACTCTCATGAACAACATTACATATCCATTAACTAAAGCTTATCCAACAGTAGGATAATCGTCACTTAGAGAAGAAGAGTATGTGTTACCATGGCGATTGGCTTTAGTGCAAGTGGGAGATTGAAAGTAGTATGCACACAAGCCAATCATGTTTGATGATAAAGCATATACTTTGTAAATAATCTTATTCATTTATTAATAAAAAGTATTAATTTATTAAAGGCTTTTAATTATCTACATGATCTTTGTTTTATAATATGTGATAAACCCATAGTTTTAAGCAATGCTTTTAGAATAATGATGATGATCATTCTAATGAGATCTAAATTCTTAGAAAGCTTAAAACTAAAATAGTTCCCAATCATTGGATTACTAAATTGGGGATTAGTGAATCCGGATAGATTGGTACATACGTTAACTTGCTCATTGGATGAGGATGATTGATCTCATGATCATTTGTGTGGAGACACTAAAGCAAGTATGTAGGTGCTTATTAGAGAATAAGTTCAATGAACGCGTTGGCTCGCTAAGGAATACCTAATGGAGTTTTACTTGCTGTCATTAGGAATTCTGTAGTGATAGTAGTAGTACAAGTGATCCTTGGACTTGAGATCATCATAGTATCTTGTGTATGATGAGTTATACTTTGACTTATTCCTTAAGACCCTTAGGGTATATCAAAGGGTATGCTTGGGTATAATAAGTTGTACATGGAGATAATGTATGATCAATAAAGAATCTACCACTTCTAATAAAAGAAGAGAAATGTCCTATGTGATTCGATAAATGACAACCCAAAGAGTCCTTGGCCAAGGCGTAATGAAATTAGAAAGGAGTTTCTAATTTGCATTATTTGAGTTGTGCATTTAAGGATCGAAATACATATAATTAAATAAAATAAGACTTGACAAAGATTCCATGTCTTATATTTAATTGGGACATTGTATGGTGGAAGGATTGAATTGTCACAGTAACTATTTACTCAAAGGTTCTTTTATGATTAATGTTGAAATCTATATTATCTCTGGAAAGTCGTTGATCGCTAGGAGGCTTATCCCTATTGTAGAATAAATATTATTTATTTAAATAAATTAATTGTTTAATTTATTTATTTAAATAAGATTAGAATTGTTCTAATTGATTTATTCACAACCGGTTTAATATGGAGAACCTAAAGGGTCACACCATAAAAGGAAGAATAATTATTTAAGAAGTTAATGGCATAATCGTAATAATATGTTATGTATATTTAATTTAATCTATGGTGATAGAATAAATTAAATAGCTTAATATTATTATTTAATATTTTAGAAATATTAAATATAAATTAATAAGAGGAGTCTTATTAATATTATTACAATTATTATTATTATTTTAATTTCTAAAAGAGTTTAGAAATTAATTTAATATAAGTACTCTCATTAATTCCTAATAGGATTAGGAGGAAAAATTAGTTAAAGGAGTTTAATTAATTATCCCTAATAAGATTAGGGAGCCCATTTAATTAAAAGAGTTTAATTAAATAATACCTTATTTTTAATAGGGTTACTTGATATCTTTATAAAAGGAGTCTTATATGATATATTGATAATACGACATAATTCCAATTTGTTGGAGAGTACGTTCTTTTCTATAGAGATAGAAAACTAGGGTTTGAGCCAAATTCCCATCTTCTTGAATTCTTATTCTTCCTTGGTGGATCACCTCTAGATGCCAAACACTTGGGTGGCTAACGTTGATCAAAGGAAGGAACCAAACCCGGTGGATTCAAGTTGAACGCGAAAAGGATTGGAGGTGAACTTGTACCTGAGGAAGCTCGGATCTTCAAGGGTATGTTTGTTCTTCATATCTTTTCGTTTAATTAATAATTGAGCATAAAGGGTGATCCGGGTATATGGTTTGTAAAAATTTTTAAAACTCTGATTTTACACGTTTCCGCTTTAATTTTGCAATTTGATTGCGTTCATGAATATTACAAACCTAACAAGACGCACATGAAAAGAGAATGAAGATGGAAGAAATGAATAGAGTATTCAACACCGTGGTTAATCGAGCTCAAGATCGGGTCATGGGTTATCCGATTCAGTTCGAGACGCTGCCATCATATGTATTAGATCGCAGAACAATGTTTCGGATTATGGAGGAAGAACGTAGTAAGGCTAAGAAGTATCTTAGTAGAACATCATAGTTGTTATGCGATTAAGATATGTTAAAGAAATTGTAAATCCAAAGTGTTATGTAACCTATGGGATATGACGATGATGTTGTCCTGAAACTTTTGTTGTTCAGAAAAGTAATGTAAATAGCAGTGATGCTATTGTTTTATATTTTCAAAGAGGTTATGAATAAATAAAAGTTGTTATTTTATTCAAAGTGTTATATGATTATGTGATTATGCGGTTATTTCTTTTGTGGAGGCAAGTTAAGTATAAATCACTTAAAAGAGTTGAATAATAATCTAATGAGTGTATTTTTAATAGAAAATGCCTCCCAGACGTCAACCACCACGACAGAGAACCACCGAAGGAACCAACAATAACGACAATGTTGATGCTAACCCAATTCAACAATTAGTGACGTTACTGACATGAGCGTTGCAGAATCAACCACAGAACCAAGGAACAACGTTTAAGGAGTTCAAGGCGGTTGGACCACCTGAATTTTGAGGGTATGTCAATCCAGTCGAGGCACATACTTGGATTATGGAGATAGAAAAGGTGTTCGATGTTGCTAGGGTAGGGGATGATCAAAAGACTGCTTTCGCAACATTCATGTTGAAAGTAGAAGCTAGTTATTAGTGGCAGGCCAATAAAACTCGAGAAGGACCAGGGATGATGACCTGAGATAGGTTTAAGGAGATATTCTTTGAGACCTATTTCCTTGAAAGTTCAAAGGGTCAGCTGGAGGTGCAATTTCTGGAACTGAAGCAGGGACGATGATGGTATCCGAGTATGCCGCTAAATTTAACGAGTTGGCGAGGTTTGCGCCTTATCAAGTCAGCACGGACGAACGCAAGGCGAAGGGATTTGAACAAGGACTGAAGCCCTGGTTGTACAGTAGGGTTTCCCTATTTCAATTGAAGACTTTCGCAGTAGTGATGGAGAAAACAATACTCGCTGAAGGTGGAGACGAGGCAGTGACAAAGTTCAATCAGGAATAGAAAAAGAAGAAGAATGAGGGGGAGATTAAGAATGGAGGTGGTAGTGGTGGAAATAATAAGAACAACAACAACAACAACAATAACTTGAAGAGGAAGTGGAATGGAAACGTGGGTGTTGGAAACCAGCAGGGTAACTAGCAAAACAAGAAGTTTGAAACATGTGCTACATGCGAGAAGTTTCACATGGGTGCGTGCTTGATGGGGAAATGAGTATGCTTCAATTGTGGCCAGGAGGGTCACATCGCCCCAAATTTCACTCAACCTAAGAAGAACGTGTGCTTCACGTGCGGATCCAAGGATCACTTTGCTCGTGAATGCCCTTAGAAGAAGGATGGAGTGATAACCAGAAGCAATGGAGGTAACAGTGGAGGTACAACATCAAACAAACCCACAGCTAGAACCTTCAACATGACTGTGCAAGATGCTGTGCAATCAAAAGATGCCGTGTCTTGTATTATCCCAATCAATGATATTGATGCTTATATATTATTTGATTCGGGTGCTACTTGCTCGTTTATCTCTAATGAATTCTCTAAGAGGTTAGAATTGCCCAGAGAAGAACTGAATTTTCCTTTGAACATAGAAATTGCGAATAAAGAGGTAATCCTTGTTAGATTAATATACAAGAACTGTAGGGTGAACATTAAGGAGAATATTTTGATGGTAGATTTGATTACGATTAGACTTGGAGAGTTTGATGTTATTTTGGTAATGGATTGGCTGTTCAAATATGGAGCGATAATTGATTGCCAAAAGAAGTGTGTAAACCTTATGACCCCGTTAAAGGTAGTATTTTATGGTAGCAAGTCGCCTAGACAAATGAAATGTCTGACGATTATGCAGGCCAAGAAATTGTTGAGTCAAGGCTGTGTGGGCTATTTAGCTTACATAGTCGATACTCAAAAGAAGAATGTGAAACTGGAAGAGATACCAGTGGTGAGGGAATTTGAGGTTGTATTTCCAGAAGATTTGCCAGGACTTTCGCCTGATAGAAAAATTGAGTTCATGATGGACTTAGTGCTGGGAACAACACCGATATCGAAGGCCCCGTACAGAATGGCTCCAGTAGAAATGAAGGAACTGATGGTACAATTACAAGAATTGTTAGATAAGAAATATATTCAACCAAGCGTATCACCGTGGGGAGCACCGATGTTATTCGTGAAGAAGAAGGACGGGTTAATGCATCTTTGCATTGATTATAGAGAATTAAACAAAGTCAATATTAAAAACAAATATCCATTACCAAGAATAGATGACTTGTTTGATCAGTTGAAGGGTGCTAAATACTTCTCGAAAATAGATTTGAGAAGTGGGTATCAGCAGTTGAAAGTGAGGAAGGAGGATATACCTCGAACGACATTCAAAACTCGGTATGGACATTAAGAGTTTCTGGTGATGTCTTTTGGTTTAACCAATGCACCTGCTGCATTCATGGATTTGATGAATAGGGTGTTTAAACCATTCTTAGACAAGTTTGTAGTGGTATTCATCGACGACATTCTGGTGTATTCCAAAACTTAAGAAGAATACGTGGAACACTTACGTTTGACATTGGAAACACTAAGAAAGGAAAAATTGTACGCAAAATTCTCTAGGTGTGAATTTTGGCTAGATCGTGTGCAATTTCTTTGGCATGTGATTGACAAAGATGGGATTTCAGTTGATCCATCAAAAGTGGAAGCTGTAATAAATTGGGAACAACCAAGAACATCGTCAAAAGTGAGGAGTTTCTTGGGACTGGCTGGTTATTATAGACGATTTATTTAAGATTTTTCTAAGATAGCCACTCCATTAACAAATTTGACAAGGAAAGCTGTGAAATTTGTTTAGACGGAGAAATGTGAAGAAAGTTTCCAAGATTTGAAGAAGAAATTAAGCATGACACCTGTGTTGTCATTACTAGATAGTACAGGTAACTTTGTGGTGTATAGTGATGCCTCATATAAAGGGTTGGGATGTGTTCTTATGCAGAACGGCAAAGTAATTGCGTATACATCAAGACAATTGAAGGATTATGAGAAAGGTTATCTGACTCATGATTTGGAATTAGATGCAGTAGTATTTGCTCTCAAGATATGGAGACACTATCTCTATGGAGTGAAATATGAATTCTACACAGACCATAAAAGTCTGAAGTATATTTTCACACAGAAGGACCTGAATATGCGACAAAGAAGGTGGATGGAATTGATAAAGGATTACGATTGTGAGATCTTTTATCATCCAGGCAGAGAGAATGTGGTTGCAGATGCTTTGAGCAGGAAAGTTCGGGAGAAGTTGATGCTGATAACTACTCAGGATGAGCTTATTTCAACAATGACAAAGCTAGAGCTGGAAATCAAATTTCCAAAGGAATCCAATGTACGACTATTTCAGATAGATGCTAGTCCAACTTTGGTGGACAAAGTGAAGAGTGCTCAGCTACAAGATAAAGAATGCGAAATGATCAAAGAGAAAGTGGTTGACGGTAGTGATGTAAAATACAAGATCGATACCGAAGGACTACTACGATTCGGGGGAAGAATCTGGGTTCCAGCAGTGCCAGAGCTTAAAGACAAAATCTTGACTGAAGCACACAACACAAGATATTCGATTTCATCCAGGAAGTACAAAGATGTATCAATATTTGCGGCGACATTTTTGGTGGCCGAATATGAAAAGAGACGTTGCAGATTGTGTTGCAAAATGCTTGACGTGTAAGAAGGTGAAAGCTAAACATCAACGACCAATCGGGTTACTTCAACCGTTGGAAATACCGGAATGGAAATGGGAGCATATCACAATGGATTTTGTGGTAGGTCTTCCAACGACTCAGAAAGGATACGATGCAATATGAGTAATAGTGGATAGATTGACAAAATCTGCACACTTTTTGCCAATAAAGATTAGATTTAATCTTGATCAGCTAGCGAAACTATACGTTAAAGAGATCGTGTCAAGACATGGAGTTCCAGTGTCAATTGTGTAAGATAGAGATCCAAGGTTCACATCAAACTTCTGGAAGAGACTACAAGAATGTATGGGAACACTGTGACGCCCCCAAAATTAGGTATACGTCACCCATCTTGGGTCGCCACTTACATGGTACATAAATTCAAATACAACTTACTAATATAACGTAGGTATACAATACGACATAAAGCGTGAGTTTGAATACAAATATTGTCTACTAGATATTATACAAACTCAAAAGGAGTCCTCATTACAACTATTATCACACTATTTCACGTAATAGTGAGGACTACTAATGCTATCCTCTGGACCATTACTCTCGTTCCCCGACTCGTCCCAAACTATGTTCTCATTTCAAGAGAACAAAGGTGAAAGAAAGGGTGAGTTGAACTAGCCCAAAGAAGAAATATTATGACTAAGATAATGCGAATAATTTATCATTAGCCTTCAATAGTGTTAAACCGATAAAATACAATAGACAACAAGTTTAATCTGCGGTGAATAAGAAATCCATTAAAAGAGTCAAGTAGAGAATAAAGTCTACTATCTTTTAGGTTTTAAAAGGTTTTTCATCATTGTTATAGTAGAGACTCGACTTTAATAAATAATCCACATCATCGAATCACCCCTCACACTTTTCTGCCAAGGATATTCATCAAATTATCAATGGTCATGACTATACCGAATCACCTCTCGTCATAATCATACCAAAAAACTATCCATCACCGCATTACAAAATAATTTGAGGACTTTTATCACATCATTTATAACAAGCCATGATTATACCGAATGATCCACGGTCATAATCATACTAAGTTCATCTATACACGTAAGTCAAAGATAACATAATATAACATGAGGATGATGACAATGACATAATAATTCAATAAAACAAGTTCAAGAATTATTTTATCCGTGAATTATTAACGTCCAAATTGTCAAATGATCTTGTTTTGTAGAGTAAAATTCAAGAATGATCGGAAGAATATTTCCATGAAAAGATCTTTGGATGAAGCGCAAATATCAAGGACATTCCACTAATTTCATGGAGTATAGAAGTCAAAGATTTAACCAATTTGGGTATAATAAAGAATGGAATAACAAAAGAAATCACCATGCATGCGGTATTGCAGCATGACAAAAGTTATTCCAATAGAATAATAATAACGGAACCAAAGTCGGGTGAAATTCACAAGCATGGATGATCCAACGAGAATAATAAATGCTTGAATACTACATTAATGGAACCGTGTCCTGTAAAACACACGACGAGGATATTCCAATGTAATAATAAATGCGAATAATAAACAATGGAACCGTGTCCTGTAAAACACACATGCATGTGATATTCCAACAGAATAATAAAGAATGGAATAATGTAAGGAGATCACCAAGTATAGGGGATTCCACGTATACAAAGTTATTCAATGAATAAATAAAAATGGAATAATATAAGGATTTCACCAAGTATAGGGTATGCCGTGTCACGAAGTTATGTATAGGGTATACCACTTTTACAAGTTATTCCAACGTAATAATAAACAATGGAATAATAACAGTTCTCTTCATGAATAAGAAAGAATAACATCCCTTACTAAGACAACAAATAATATTCCCTACCTTAGAAGAACCGAAATATTGGCAAGGTGAAGTAGCAGAATACTTTTCTTCTTTCTCTATAGTTTCTCTCTCAGAGTTTCAAAGAAATCGTGAAAATAATGAAGCACTAGGCCTCTATTTATAGAAGATTTCTAGCTTAGCACCTACCATGTGAAAAGGCAAGTGGCTTGACGAATGGTGATGTGAAAAGAAAAGTGGTTCGGCATTTTGTAATGTAAAAACGACAAGTGGTTCGGCCTTTGTAATGTGAAACGACAAGTGGTTTGATGCCTGTAATGTGAAACGGCAAGTGGTTTGACGCCTGTAATGTGAAACGGCAAGTGGTTTGACGTTTGGTAAAGGTAATTACTATTGACGAAGGTAATTACTATTCACAAGGGTAATTACTATTGACGAAGGTAATTACTATTGACGAAGGTAAATACTATTGACGAAGGTAATTACTATTCACAAAGGTAATTACTATTGACGAAGGTAATTACTATTGACGAAGGTAAATACTATTGACGACGATAAATACTATTGACAAAGGTAATTACTATTCACAAAGGTAATTACTATTGACGAAGAGACTCTTAGATAATGACATATGGGCCCCCCCATAAAATAATCAAACTTACCACAAACGTCTCATAACAGACTCTTTATATACATTAAGGATTGAATAAATATTACCACAAATCATTTTATTTTTAATCAACACATTTTTTTAATCTTTCAACAATTATTAATCATTTATAACTTGTCGTCTCAATTAATAATATAACATATTATACAGATGATCTTGGTGACAATAATTGAATCAATAATATAAGAGATATGATGCAACAATTCTTGTAGCAATAATGAGCATAGCTGAGTGACTTCTCACGTAAGCATCAATAATCAATACTGTAGTGTGCTACTTGTATGAAACCACGCCAGATTCATCGTACTTTTACCACCGGTAGTTCAACAGTTTTAACGGTAACACCTCCAAGTTATTTTTTTATAAAATATTTTTGTCGTTTTCTCGATCCGACAATAATTACATTATGGGGGTCCACCAATGATTGAGCCGTTTATGCGAATATTTCCTAACAAAAAGAATATTCCCAGACCAAACGAATATTTTATAACAACTTGCATACTTTGCAAAATTTATAAATACTACCCACAACTATAATATTATCTCAAATTCACAAACATAATATTAAAAATTATTTCGACAAAATTTAAATCTTTATTGATAAAATATGGGGTCTCACAATCTCCCTCCTTATGGAATTTAAGCCCTCGAAATTAGAGTGCGCACTGTTATGATAAAGAGGTGAGGATACCTTGAATACCTTTATCGTTGAAAACATTAAATTCATCTTTGCAATCCGGCCAAAGATATTTATTCACAATTCATTTTTGCACTACAGGCTAAAGATATACAACTGTAAAACAAATAATGCTGAGACGCAGCTTAATAGTATCACAACCACGAATTATCCATGCACTCTTGCCAAGGATATTCGTGTTTTCATTCTATCGTGATTATGATTATACCGAATAATCCTTGGTCATAATCATACCAAGCCTACTACTGACCAAAGATGACTTTTACCACATCCATGAATTAATATTTCATTCTTTGAGACTCATTCAATAATTAATCCATATCATCGAATCATCCACCACATCTCTGTGCCGAGGATATTCATTAGTATCACGACCACGAATTATCCATGCACTACTACCAAAGATAATCGTGTATTCATTAGTATCACGACCACAAATTATCCATGCACTACTGACCAAAGATAATCGTGTATTCATTAGTATCACGACCACAAATTATCCATGCACTACTACCAAAGATAATCGTGTATTCATTAGTATCACGACCACAAATTATCCATGCACTACGACCAAAGATAATCGTGTTTTTCAATTACGGTTATGATTACAATCAACAATCCTCGGTCATAATCATACCAAGTCCATCTATGCACTCACAAAAGCGACGATGACTTTCAACATAATATAAACATGAGGATAACGATATAAAGAATCAATCAAATGAGATAAAGGATAAATATTAAACATTTATAATATAATTTATCCGAGATTCAAGAATATCCCCATGTTATCAATCACTTAATAATCTCATAATCTAATATCATTAATATTATAACAATATTTTAATCACTTCTTAAATTTATAAACAATTTATCTCAATTGTTTACGCTTTACCATATAATGCATTTAATCATCCAAAATGCCATACTCATAAGATATCATCACCAATTATCAAATCCTCATCAAAAAATATGCATATATTCTATATAGGATTCTCTAGCCATAAAATCCTATTTTCAACTTTGTTACTTCACATAACATATTTAACTCATATGTTCAGAATTAAACTATTTTTATGAAAATACCAAATCAGTCCCAAAAATATTTCTTTTCTGGGTTTTAGCATAATATAGTCCCATAATGAAAATATATTTTCTCGAAATTTTTAAAATTCATTTACTATTTTTCAAAATCAATTTCTAATTAATTCCTTAAGAAATTAGCTACCTCAAGTTTAACTCCAAAAATTCCCAAATCTTGGCAGGACCTTACACATGTTAACGTGAGCTTTCAGTTTAAATTTCATGGTCATCGAGTTATAGAACTCCTTATATAGCGTTTTTTTCGGAAAACCTAAATATTGAAATAGTCATAACTTGCTCATTTTAAGTCGAATGAGCTCATTTTTGGACAGGAGGTACTTTATACCATATAACTTCATGTCCTAAAAGGCTAGAATTTTTCTCATAATTTAAGTGGCCGAAATAGCCCATCTAAAATCATGGCGGCGAGGTTTTTTGCTTACAGCTTTGCACTCCTTTGCTAAAATCAGTCCACAAAAATCTACAACACCTTTTCCAGTAATTCCACTTGGATTAGTTAGGTAACTCATAGATCTAACTCTAGGACTTGTCCACACTCAAAAATTCAAAATATAATAGGAGATATGGTCAATTGAATTTCATGTTACGTTTTTCACCAAAATCTGATTTTCAACTCTTTGTGATTTCTAAGAAACTTTCATGTTTTCACATATTAACCTACATAACTCATCTTAAAACTTACTAATACTTCATATACCCATGATTTTCATCAGTTTATACTTTTATTATGACTTTCATCATAATCCACGTAAATGCATCCTTTTGTTGAAGAAATATTTGAGGTTTAAGAAATGGGTTTTTGTATCGGGGTCAATACAAAATTCGATTTCACGTTCTAGGGTAGGCTAGGAAGTCTTCAAGAATACGCCAAAGAAATTTATTAATGATAGAAATATCATTCAAAACTATTACTCTCGTCAAGACTTGGATAGTCGTCACATTAATACCAACTGTGACTTCTATCCCTTAACACAGATAACACCTCACAATGATACCTATCAACTTGCCATCTTCATCACAACGTCGCCTCTGAGAAAGTCCGGCTTTGCATTTCACACAAGAAAGTCAACAACGAAAGGATCGGGGCTCTTTACTTATGGCTTGATATGACATGATTGACTTTAGTGGTTTGGTTACTTTGAATTCACACAACAAGTTGGTTATGAATATAAAAGCTAACAACCTTACGAAAAGCATGATGAGTAGTTAACCAATTGATTCCTAAAATCACATCAAAGGCAAATATTTTCAAAAGATAAGATCGACGAGTAACGTGAAAATATTTATTTGAATCAAACAAGATTTAAAAATAGTAAGCGATAACGAAGGCTCCTACTAACGAAGTTTCAACCAATAAGTCAAAGTTTAACTTCTTGAGTCAAATTTAAACATTGAACACAACTAGGTGAAATAAAAGGGTGGGTAGAACGGTATCTAACACGGTATAGACTTCGCAAGAGCTTATGATTAACTTACCCGTGATAATTTTATTCGGGTTCCTCGTCACGAGAAAAAAAACTCTCTCTTAAACTACGGCTTTGGTTTATGCAGGGATGACCTTTGGTGCCTCCATCCTAGTTGAATTTGTCTTGATGAACGACAAAATCGAGCTAAGTGACCTTCTCTTCCACAATTATAACATGCTTTGACGGCATGGCGCAGATTCGGATGATGTGTCCCTCTCTCGCATTTGAAGCATATGATATGTGGTCTTTCTCCTTCCTTAACAACGGGTCTTTGGTCTTGACGCCTTTCCATCATTGTTGAATCTCCTTTTCTTGAAATGTCCATTCTTATTGTTTTGGCCTGATTACCACCAAGTGGTTACCATATTTAACCCGTTGATTCCTCCACGCTTGTTGTCACCGCTTGATGACTACTCTCATTGTATTATAATTTTGCTTGCCGCTTCTCTTCTTTTAGTTACGTTGACTCGTTATCGCGCTCCACGAATCGAGAGCCCTATTTACAACATCCCGAATAAAAACGCAGGTTTATGAGAAATAAGATCTTGACGTATCTCCGGCTTCAAACCTCTTAAAACATTCGCCATTCTCTCTTCATTATCCACCAGTGGGACGCAAACCGTGTGATAACTCATAAATTTTGCCTCGTATTGCGACACGGTCATATTGTTTTGTTCCAACTTGATAAACTCCACCTCCTTCATGTGGCGAATACTTTCGGGAAAGTATTTGTCGTTGAACAAACTCTAAAACTTCTCCCAAGATATCTTGATCAAGACAAAGAAGTTGAGTACATTTTACTGATTCCCACCAAAGAATCATTCTCTCGCAAGCAACATAAAGGCGGCAAGGAACCTTTTCTCCTCGGAGCATCCCAAGACATCAAATATCTTGGTAATCTGCTTTATCCATGCTTCCGCCAAAGTGGTTTTGGCTCTCCTTAAACTCCGGTGGTCCCAGCTCCTTGAATTGTTTAGCGGTGGACCGCCTCGAGAGTTTTCCGTGTTTCCACCTACGTTTTGGGACAAAGATCGCTTTACTTTGATGTTGCATGAATTCTAAAACTTCTTAAACGCGTCTGTGCGTTCGTCAATTGATTAGTGTTGTTGTTTACGGGAGGATTATCGCCATCCTGTTGCACATTGTCCCGATTATTGATCCGTGGAGAATCAACGATCTCTGTGCTCCATTGCTATTCTCAACATTCTCGAATGCCATTTTCAAACACCGCCACAAAAAAATAAGGGTTAATTGACATGCAACATATTATCACTATACTCGACCACCAATCAAATACCAAATAAACTTAGGTAGGTCATACTAGCGAAGGTATTCCCGTCTCTCCCCTCCTAGTACTATTCTCACATCTTAGCTGTGGATCATATCCTAAGCTCGATACCAACCGTGGCGCCCCAAAATTAGGTATACGTCACCCATCTTGGGTCGCCACTTACATGGTACATAAATTCAAATACAACTTACTAATATAAGCGTAGGTATACAATACGACATAAAGCGTGAGTTTGAATACAAATATTGTCTACTAGATATTATACAAACTCAAAAGGAGTCCTCATTACAACTATTATCACACTTATTTCACGAATAATAGTGAGGACTACTAATGCTATCCTCGGACCATTACTCCGCTTCTCGACTTCGTCCCAAATATGTTCTCATTTCACGAGAGAACGGTGAAAGAAAAGAAGAGTCAACTAGCCTAGTAAGAAATATTATGACTAAGATAATGCGTAATAATTTATCATTAGCCTTCAACAAAGATGTTAAACCGATAAAATACAATAGACAACAAGTTTAATCTGCGGCGAATAAGCAATCCATTAAAATAGTCAAGTAGAGAATAAAGTCTACTATCTTTTAGGTTTTAAAAGGTTTTTCATCACTATTATAGTTTGAGACTCGACTTTAAATAAATAATCCACATCATCGAATCACCCTACACTTTTCTGACGAGGATATTCATCAAATTATCAATGGTCATGACTATACTGAGAATCACCCCTGGTCATAATCATACCAAAAACTATCCATCACTGCATTAC
Organism: Panax quinquefolius; assembly: GCA_020205615.1. NCBI lineage: Eukaryota > Viridiplantae > Streptophyta > Magnoliopsida > Apiales > Araliaceae > Panax > Panax quinquefolius. The sequence continues at coordinate 94,071,999 of CM035172.1, read as the reverse complement.
AGGCCACTGAGGACTTTTATCACATCATTTATAACAAGCCATGATTATACCGAATGATCCCTGGTCATAATCATACTAAGTTCATCTATACACGTAAGCCGAAGATAACATAATATAACATGAGGATGATGACAATGACATAATAATTCAATAAAATAAGTTCAAGAATTATTTTATCCAGGAATTATTAACGTCCAAATTGTCAAAATGATACTGTTTTGTAGAGTAAAATTCAAGAATGATCAGAAGAATATTTCCATGAAAAGATACTGGATGAAGCGCAAATATCAAGGATATTCCACTAATTTCATGGAGTATAGAAGTCAAAGATTTAACCAACTCGGGTATAATAAAGAATGGAATAACAAAAGAAATCACCATGCATGCGATTGCTTGATGCATGCGTTAGTTATTCAACGAATAATAATAACGGAACCAATGTCGGTGAAATTCACAAGCGGGATGATCCAACGTAATAATAAATGCTGAATACTACACAATGGAACCGTGTCCTGTGTAAAACACACGCATACATGATATTCCAACGAGAATAATAAATGCGGAATAATAAACAATGGAACCGAATCCTGTAAAACACACGCATGAGATATTCCAACAGAATAATAAAGAATGGAATAACGAAGGAGATCACCAAGTATAGGGGATTCACTTATCTGAGTTATTCCAACAGAATAAATAAGAATGGAATAATATAAGAATTTCACCAAGTATAGGGTATGTCGCGTATATAGGTTATGTATAGGGTATACCACTTTTACAGGTTATTCCAACAGAATAATAAGCAATGGAATAACAATAGTTCTCTTCATGAATAAGAAAGAATAACACCCCTTACGGGTACAACAAATAATATTCCCTACCTTAGAAGAACTGAATATTGGCAAGGTGAAGTAGCAGAATACTTTTCTTCTTTCTCTCTATAGTTTCTCTCTAGAGTTTCAGTGAATTCGTGAAAATAATGAAGCACTAGGCCTCTATTTATAGAAGATTTCTAGCTTAGCACCTACCATGTGAAAAGGCAAGTGGCTTGACGAATTGGTGATGTGAAAAGAAAAGTGGTTCGACGCCTGTAATGTGAAACGACAAGTGGTTCGACGCCTGTAATGTGAAACGACAAGTGGTTTGACACCTGTAATGTGAAACGACAAGTGGTTTGACGCCTGTAATGTGAAACGGCAAGTGGTTTGACGTTTGGTAAAGGTAATTACTATTGACGGTAGGTAATTACTATTCACAAGTGTAATTACTATCGACGAAGGTAATTACTATTGATGAAGGTAAATACTATTGACGAAGGTAATTACTATTCACAAAGGTAATTACTATTGACGAAGGTAATTACTATTGAAGAAGGTAAATACTATCGACGACTAAATACTATTGACAAAGGTAATTACTACTATTCACAAAGGTAATTTACTATTGATGAAGAGACTCTTAGATAATGACATATGGGCCCCCATAAAATAATCAAACTTACCACAAACGTCTCATAATGACTCTTTTATATACATTAAGGATTGAATAAATATTACCACAAATCATTTTATTTTTAATCAACACATTTTTTAATCTTTCAACAATTATTAATCATTTATAACTTGTCGTCTCAATTAATAATATAACATATTATACGATGATAATCTTTGTGACAATAATTGAATCAATAATATAAGAGATATGATGCAAAGAATTCTCAGTAGCAATAATTGAGCATAAATGAGTGACTTCTCACGTAAGCATCAATAATCATCTACCGTGTAACTACTATGCAACCACGCCATTATCGTACTTTTACCACCGGGTAGTTCAACAGTTTTAACTTGTAACACCTCCGTAGTTATTTTTATAAAATATTTTTATCGTTTTCTCTCAATCCGACAATAATTACATTGTGGGGTCCACCAATGAGTGAGCAGTTATGCGAATATTCCCTAACAAAAAGAATATTCCCCGACCAAACGAATATTTTATAACAACTTGCATACTTTGCAAAATTTATAAATACTACCCACAACTATAATATTATCTCAAATTCACACCATAATATTAAAAATTATTTCGACAAAATTTAAATCTTTATTGATAAAATATGGGGTCTCACAAGGACCGCCAGAGTTTAAAGGTACAACTGACCCTGTTGAAGCCCAGACTTGGGTTAAAGAGATTGAAAAAGCATTCGTGGTAGCTAGGGTAGCTGAACGAGAGAAAACCGCTTTTTCCACTTATATGATGAAGGGGGAGGCAAACTTTTGGTGGGAAGCGAATCAGGTGAGGGCAGGAGAAGGTGTAGTTACATGGGATATGTTCAAAACACTATTTTTGAAAACTATTTTTCACCTAGTATGCAGGCTAGGATGAAAGTGAAATTTTTAGAGTTGAAGTAGGAAAACATGACGGTGTCAGAATACGCCGCAAAATTTAATGAGTTAGCTAGGTTTGCCCTGCATCAAGTTGATACAGAGGCTAGGAAAGCGAGAAGGTTTGAGCTGGGATTAAAACCCTGGCTCTATAACAAGGTGGCAGTGTTGCACATCTCTACATTTGCAGCACTCATGGAGAAAACGATTATAGCTGAGGAGGGAAGTGAGGCCATGAGCCTCTACAATAAGGAAAGGAAGAATAAGGGTAAGACCGAAGGAGCTGGGAAGGTGGAAATTAATAGTGGGAATAGGGGTGGTAGCAGCAAGAGGAAGGGGAGCAGTTTTGGAAGTGTGCAGGTAAAACAAGAAGGTGTTAAGAAGACAGCAGTACAGTGTAAGAATTATGGAAAAAACCACTCGGGGGAATGTTTGAAGGGGAAGTTCGTGTGCTACAAGTGCGGGCAGGAGGGCCATATCTCTCCCAACTGCCCCAATCCTAGGATGAACAAGGGTGTTTTCATGACGGATCGATCAACACCGGTGAAGGATTGTCCGAAGAGGAGGACGGAGGCAGGAAGTGGGAATACTGGCACAGGCAGCGGGACTTTAGCAATCACCGGACCGACCTCGTCAAACAAACCAACAAAATCAACAACAAGGGTCTACAACATGACTGTCCAGGATACGATGGCAGCTGGTAATGCAACTCCAGGTATTATTCATATAACTCTTATTTTCTTTTGCATGATTTTCCTATATATAGTAAATTATTTTTAAAGAAATTTTGAGGGAGAAATTTGAGTTCTTTTAGAAATTAAATTTTTGTTTAATCAGAAAGACAAGCTTTATGTGAATAGTTAAAGATCAGTTCGATCAAAGTTGATCAAGATCTACTTGCAATGATTATGTGAGCTATGTACCCTTGTATGTATATGTTTTAAAACGGTGATTCTGGGGACAGAATCTTTATAAGGGAGGGTGAATGTAACAACCCGATATTTTTTATATAAATAAATAAATAATTTTACGTATAATTTTTTTTTTATTATTTTAAAGATGAGGATTTGTACAAGATAATGTGTATATGTATTTATGTGGTAAATAAAAATATATTTATTACATAAATGTTTACAAATAATTTTATTTTAGAATTATTGATTATTATAAAGTATATTCTTATAATAATTAATTTTATAGTAGAAAAATGATTTTTAGAATTATTATAATAACTATTTATTATAAGAATTTATCTTAGATTAATTAAGTTAATTATTTTTTTCTTAATTAATAAGGTTAAATATGGAAGAATAAATCAGATATGGAATCCAAACCCTAATTTTGGATTTTGATCAAGGAATGAGAATAATAATATAATATTAATTATATTTTTATTTTTTAGTGCTATAAAAATGTACTGTATGTACGTATAGATAATGGTTGGTCAATTATATTTGTAGCATTTCAAAACAGTAGCATTAATTCGTTAAACCCTAATTTTACTATGTTAAAGCCTAACTTGAAACTCAAACCGAAGTTTATGATTGGTAAGAAATTGTGTTATTTGATTAATGTTGAGTATTATAGAATTTAAGGTTAATTAGAAACCCTAATTATTATTTAGGAACCCTAATTATTTTAAAACCCTAATTTTCTATTAAAACCCCTAATTTTAATTAGTGTGGTTAAATTAAAATTTTATTAAACTTTAAACTTAAATTTTTAAACCCTAGAAATTATTTGGGAAACCTTAAGGTTTAAGATCTATTGATTTTAACCTAGATTCAAGCATCATGGACAAAAATACCCTTAAAATACTTTGTTAGTTTACTAAAATAGCCTTTTTGGTATTTATTTAATAAGCTAGATTGCAAGTCACTACTCTAGATTTATAGCATATGCCTAAAACTCCTCCAATCTTATCCTCTTTGACACCTTGCAAGATAGATACATTGAATCTAAGTTATATAAATAGATTAAGAGAGAGAAAGATGTACATTTTTGCTCATTCATTCCCAAATAATCAACTAGACCGTCTCTCTCTAAACCCACGAATTTCCAGTGCTAGACCAGTCCCCAAATCAAGCCACACGAATTCCATAACCAAATCAGAAGCACATAATTAAAGATTGAACAAAGAAGGTAAAAATCCTAGCTTGAAATCTGACCTTCGATCTGTTGTTAGATGTTAAATTTTTTGTGTTAATCATGTTAAATATGATGTATAATGATGATCTGGGTTGATAGATGTTAGATCCATAACATCTATAGGCTCGGATTTGATGTTCTTCAAAATCTGGAAAACTAAAAAATATGGTCTGACAAGCTAATGTAAGGTCCCATAGATCTCAGTATGATATGTGTTTTTGTGTTTTAATGTTTGATCATGTAGTATGACATGAGATCTTTATTCTAGAACTTGAATAAAAGTCAGAACATGAACCGATTGTAAGTTATTCAAGGTCAAAGTGATCAATTGGCCACGATCGATCGTCTATTTCGGGTTACCTAGAAAGTTTCGTGTCATTCGATAAGTAGGTTCATGGCTTTGGATCTTGCAGGTGTTAACTTATTTGTTGTTGTTGTTGTAATAGATTTGGACTATGGTATATGGACTTCAAGTTTAAGCTTTTAGATCGCCTAAATAGCTAATGGATCGAAGTCAGTGGAAGGTCAAACCAGGCCAGAAGATCACGAACTTAGTTTTCTGGGTAACCCAGAAAACTTAAGAGCATGATCTCTGACAAGGTTTGACCAGATTATATCTTTTGACTTTGTTGTTGGTTAATCGTTTTTATGTAATGGATCTCTAGCCTTACATGTTGTTTACACACTGCACGCATTATCTCACACAAAGGTTACATGAACAGAAAGTTGTGGAAGCCCAAATTAGGCCTCACGAACTGTTCTTCATTTCTGGGTAACCCAGAAATGAAGAACAGCTCTGACAGGTACTTTGGAGGCTTAGATCTCCTTTGTTAGTTGCTATGTGATCATGTTGATTGTTGGAGCTTGTAGTATGTTACTAGTACTACAAGGTAGTACGAGCAGAATTCCCAGAAACTTAACGAGCTAAGATCTACACGTGGTCAAACGTGCTCACTTGTTAGCTGTTATGAATGTTCTTGAGGGCTCAAGAACACCTTCGGCGACGCTTTCTATCACTAAAGGCTATAGCGGCAGATTTAATAATTATATTTATTTTAATTTCGCAAAATCATTTAAAAATAGTAAATAAATTTCAAAAATTACAAAATTAATTTTAAGTTATAAAAATTAACTTTTAATAATTTGACATATTTTTTCATAAATATTAATATTTATTTGGATATTATTGATATTTTATTTATTTAATAAATATATTAAATAAATTAATTAAAAATAATTTTAATATATTAAAATAATTTTAAATAATAAAAAGGTATTTATTAATATTTTAAGTTATAAAATATAACTTTTAATATTTTAAGACAAATTTCATTAATTATTTAATATTAATGATATTAAAGTTATTTAATAATTATATTAAATAAATTAGTTTAAAAATGATTTTATTATTATAAAAATCATTTTAAATAAAAATAAAGTGTTTAAAGATATTTTAAGTTATAAAATATAACTTTTAATATTTAAAGGATAATTTCATTAGTAATTTAATGTTAATGATTATTAATTTAGTATTAATGATATTAAATTTATTTAATAATTATATTAAATAAATAGTTTGAAAATGGTTTTATTAATTTAAAAATAATTTAAAAAGGATAAAATGAATTAAAAATATTATTAAGTTATACTTAATGACTTTTAATATTTTGATAAATATTACATTAATACTTTAATATTAATGGTAATTATTTAAAAATGATTTCAATTGTTTTAAAAATCATTTAAGGGTAATATTAATACTTTAAAAGTATTTTGAGTTATTATAAATAACTTTAACATTTTGGCAATAATTTCATTAATAGTTTAATATTAATTAAATATTAATGATAATAGAATTATTTAATATTTAAATCATTTAATAATGATTCTAGTGTTTGAAAATTCATGATAAATTATAATAAATGTTTTAAAATTATTATAAGTCATTTAAAAATAATATGACTGATACTAATTTATAAGACAGAGTCTTAGACTCGATAATTACCCGATAAAGTTGTCGCTACACTCGACATATTTCAAAAATTGATCTGGACTTGGATAATTTAATTAGATATGTGATTATTTGTGATTCAATGGTTGTTAAACATGGGTAATAATGTGATTAGGTTATGTGCTGACTGCGAAATGCAGTACTATGTGTTATAGTATCTTGTTCTAATCGAACGAATGATCTGATTAATGATAGTTCGTGATATAAAAGATAAAACTAGGTTGTGAACTGTAAGCAACGCATCAGGCAAATATCTTACCTTTGCATTTTCTTTATGCAATGGACATGAGTAAGAATATTTATGAATTATATTATTACTGTACAGATTATTGACATTATATTATATACGCTCATTGATTATCAACATGTTAGTATATGGTAATTTAGATATATATTCTGTTCGTTAATTTCTATAAATGTTTATACAAGTGTCCTCACTTGGATAATCATTGTATTTAATCACATGTTGATATACCTTTGTCAATTACCCGTATATATATATATATATATATATATATATATATATATATATGTTGAATTATTGATTATTGTTGAACAAGATAAAACCTTTGATTTGGAAACCAGACAAGTATGAACATCCCTACACGGGGAAAACTGTTTATGCACCCAAGGTGGACAGAGTGAACGATACCCTCGTTCTTGCATGTAATATTGATCAATGCAGGGCATAACGGGCTGATCAGCCCCCGTGCCCGTAAGTTATGACGGTTTACAAATGAATTTATGTTTAACCTTTTCGAAAATGAAAACAATGTTCATAGCATGTCACCATAACTCTAGTTATAGTCAATATGTAGTTTCAAAAATTTGAAAGAGAGTTGCTATGTTATTATTATCGGTTCAAATTACTTCATAACTATTAACTTGTTGTAGAAGGGTAGTACAATGAAAACATTTAAATTCTTTCAGCTTATATATATATAATTGCTATTACTTGCTGGGCACTCAAATGCTCATCCTTGCTTAATTTAAATGTTTCCAGCTAAGTGTGAACGACCAGAGAGCTCTGCTAAGAACATGGGAAAGGGAAAGGTTGCTGAATAAACGAAATATGATTTTTTGTAGTAGTTAACTTTATTAAGACAAGTATGATATATATTATCTATCATGGATTGTAATAAATGTTTAAAGGTTACGTACTTGGGACTCAGACTCTTATGAATATGTAAATTAAATTGATCTTTTTATTATTGTTATTATTATTAGTATTATTCCGCTCATAGAAATGGTATCGTGAAGCACCGAGTTCGGGTTTCAAGTACCTGGATTTGGGGGCCTTACAGGCCACAAATGACTTTCAACATAATATAAACATGAGGATGATGACAATGATATAAGAATTCAATAAAACAAGTTCAAGAATTAATTTATCCAGAAACTAATAACATCCACATTGTCAACATGATACTTCTTTGTAGAGTAAAATTCAAGAATGTTCAGAAGAATATTTCAATGAAAAGATACTGGATGAAGCACAAATATCAAGGATATTTCACTAATTTCATGGAGTATAGAAGTCAAAGTTTTAACCATTTGAGTATAATAAAGAATGGAATAACAAAAGAAATCACCATGCATGCGATAGACCGCACAGACATGTTATTCCAATAGAATAATAAATAATGGAACCAGGTTCGGCGTAAACGCACAGACATGATATTCTGACAAAATAATAAATAATGAAATCACAGAAGAATTTCACCAAGTATAGGGTAGCCCGCGTATACAGGTTATTCCAACAAAATAATAAATAATGGAATAACAGAAGTTCTCTTCATGAATACAAAAGAAATAATACCCCTTCTTAGTAAAAGAAACCGAATATAAGAGTAGGGAAGTAGCGTAATACTTTTATATAGTTTCTCTATAATTTCTCTCTCTAGAGTTTCAAAGAATTAAATAAGAAATAATGAAGGAATGAGCTTCTATTTATAGGAAAATGGACCTAATAATAGTAATTCATGAACTATCAGATTGATTTACTTTTAAGCGGACGGTCCATATTGATTTACTATTAAAACGTAAAAGCAACGGTCCATACTAATTTACTATTAAAACTTTAAACCAAAGAATCCATATTGATTCACTATTATAACTTTCCACCAATGTCCATATTGATTTACTATTATAACTTCAACCAACTGATTCAAAAATTAGCACATCTCCTCATGGAATAATATTGTACCCAAAAATAATTTGGACCGAAAAGAAATATATCTTCTGGTGATGGTGAATAGTACTCCATCAATAGTAACTCGTGAATAGTAACTCATGAATATGAATAGTAACTCATGAATAGTAACTCATCATGAATAGTACTCGACACGAAAAGTGTCCCGAATACCCGATCGAACAATCTTGGTGACTTCTCACATAAGCATCATCAATAATCAATACTGTGTACTACTATGCAACCACGCCGACATTCTTGTACTTTTAACACCGTGTTTCAACAAATTAAGCGGTAAAACTTCTGCCGTTATTTTCATAAAGTATTTTTGTCATTTTCTCAATCCGACAATAATTCCGTTGCGGGGTCCACCAATGATTGTATCGTTGTACGGATATTCCCCGACAAAAAGAATATTCCCCGACCAATCGAATATTATACAACCACTTGCTTACTTTGCAAAATTTGTAAATATTACCCACAACTATAACATTACATCAAATCAACACCATAATATAAAAAAAATTATTTCGAGAAAATTAAATCTTTATTCATAAAATTTGGGGTCTCACAATCTCCCCTCCTTATGAAATTTCGCCCTCAAAATTTACGTACGTACCTGGTATACCGAATAGGTGAGGACACCTTGACTTCACTTCAAATTCTAACTCTTGAGGTATAACCTTTGAGTGTTGAATACGATCTTTCTTATCCAAGATTTTAAAACGTAGCTCCTCATACGTTAAATCTTCTGCTATCTCGTCTAGTTTTAATTCAATAATGTGGTTCGGGTCGTCTACATATTTACGTAACATCGATACGTGAAAAAAAACGTTATGAACACGCGACATACTTGGTCGTAAAACGAGTCTATAGGCCACAGTTCCTACTCGATCAAGGATTTCAAATGGGCCAATAAAATCGAGGGTTGAGATTTCCTCTCTTTATCGATTCTTGCTTCTAGAATAACGCCCTCTTGATCCTTGTTCTTCACATTCTTTAGCTCTGAGTATGTAGCTTGAGCAGCTTTAACTTTATCGATTAAAGTCTATTCTAATCGTATATTCGTTATCCTCACGTGTGTCCCTAGAGTCTTTAACTCTATCTCCATCATTTGTAAGTTATACGAAATGGGTCTTTGTGTTAACAACATCACACTCGTAAACGCATACGATCTTCTACTCAACGCGTCAGCTACCATGTTCATTTTTCCCACGATGATATTGAATGGTACGATCGTAATCTTCAACAGCTCGAGCCAACGTCTTTGGCACATTACAAATTCGTTTTAGGTGAAGAAAATATTTGAGGGTTTTAGAAATGGGTTTTGTACTGGGGTCAATACAAAATTCGATTTCACGCTCTAGGGGTAGGCTAATCAGTCTTCAAGAATACGTCAGGAAATTTATTAACAATAGAAATACCATTCAAAACTGTGACTCTCATCCAAGACTTGGATAACACGTCACATTGATACCTATCAACTTGCCATCGTCATTCACGACGTTGTCTACAGAAAGTCTGGCTTCGGTGCATTCCACACAAGAAAGTCAACAATGAAAGGATCGGGGCTCTTTATTTATGGCTTGGTATGACAATGATTGACTTTAGTGGTTTGGTTACTTTGAATTCGCATAACAGGTTGGTTAGGAGTATGAAAGCTAACAACCTTACGAAAACATGATTAGTAGTTAACCAATCGTTTCCAAAAATCACATCAAAGGCAAGTATTTTCAAAGAGATAAGATCGACAGGTAACGTGAAAGTGTTGATTTGAACAAGATTTATAAATAGTGGAGGTAACGAAGGTTTCTCCCAACTGAGTTTAAACAGATATATCAAAGTCTAACTTCTCCGGAGTTTACTTCAAACATTGAACACAACTAGGTGCAATAAAAGAGTGAGTAGAACCGCTATCTAACACGGTATAGACTTCAAAAAAGTTTATGACTAACATACCCGTGATAATTTTATTCAGGTTCCTCGTCACGAAAACAAAACGCTCTCTCTTAAACTACTGGCTTTGGCTTGTCTGGGACATCCTTTGGTGCCTCCATCCTAGCTGAACTTGTCTTCGGTGAACGACAAAATCGGGCTAAGTGACCTTCTCTTCCACAATTATAGCATGCTTTGGGCGATCGTCAGCTAGCTTTGACCGATGTGTCCCTCCCTCCACATTTGAAGCATATTATAGGTGGTCGTTCTCCTTCCTTAACAACGGGTGTTGGTGCTGATGTCTTTCCATCATTGTTGAATCTCCTCTTCTTGAAATGTCCATTCTTATTATTTTGACCACGATTACCACCGAAGTGGTTACCATTTCAGGCATGTTGATTCCCTCCATGCTTATTGTCACCGCTTTGATGATCAAGTATCACCAGAGTATTATCATTTCTTAAATTTGCTCTTTTTGGTTGCTTTGACTCGTTATCGCGCTCCACTAACTGAGTCCTATTTACAACATCTGAATACAAACATAATTTATGAGAAATAAGATATTGATGTATCTCCGGCTTCAAACCTCTTAAAAACATCCGCGTCATTCTCTCTTCATTATTAACCAAGTGGAACACAAATCAGGACAACTCGGCAAACTTGGCTTCGTACTGCGACACGGTCATGTTGTTTTGCTCCAACTTGATAAATTCCACCTCCTTCATGTGACGAATGCTTTCGGGAAAGTACTTGTCATTGAACATCTCTTGGAACTTCTCCCAAGACATTTTGAGTGCGTCAGGCTGGGTACGTTTTACAGATTCCCACCAGTGATCTGCCTCTTCACGCAACCTAAAAGTGGCAAAGGGAACCTTTTGCTCCTCGGAGCATCCTAAGACATCAAATATCTCGGTGATCTACTTTAACCACATCTCCGCCTTAAGTGGTTCTGGCTTTCCTAAAAACTCTGGTGGTCCCAGTTCCTTGAATTGTTTAGCGGTGACCAACCGTGGGTTGCCATTGTTTCCTCCTGTATTATGAACAAGAGCCGCCTTCGCCTGATGTTGCATGAATTCTAAAAAGCTCCTAAATGTACTGTCATTCATCAATTGATCAGTGTTGTTGTTTATAGGAGGATTATCGCCATCCTGTTGCACATTGTCCTGATTATTGATCTGTGGAGAATCAACGGTTTCCTATGCTCCATTGCTATTCTCAACATTCTCGGATGTCATTTTCAGATACTGCCACAAAACAAAGGTTAATTGACATGTAACATATTATCCCTATATTCTGACCGACCAATTAAATACCAAATAAACTTAGGTAGGTCATACTAGCAAAGGAATTCCCCGTCTCTCCCCTCCTAGTTCTATTCTCACATCCTAGCCAAGGATCATATCCCTAAGCTTTGATACCAACTGTGACGCCCCCAAAATTAGGTATACATCACCCATCTTGAGTCGCTAGATACATGGTACAGAATTAAATACAACTTAATAAAACAACTGTCGTGTACAATACGACAAAACATAAAATGTGAGTTTGAATACAAATATTGTCTACTAGAGAGTATAAAAACTCAAAAGAAGTCTTCATTACAATTATTATCACACTATTTCACTGAATAGTGAGGACTACTAATGCAAACATCTAGGATCATCACTCTGTTCCCCGACTAGTCCCAGCTACGTTCTCATTTCCTGAAGAGAACAGTGAAAGAAAGGGTGAGCTGAACTAGCCCAGTAAGAAATATTATGACTAAGATAATGTAGAATAATTTATCGTTAGCCTTCAACAGTGTTAAACTGATAAAATATAATAACTATCAAGTTTGACTGCAGCGGAACAAGTAATCCATTAGAAGAGTCAAGAAGGGAATAAAATCTACTATCTTCTATGATTTAAAAGGTTTTTCATCACTTTTATTCATTGGGACTCGACAATAAATAATCCACATCATCAAATCACCCCGCACTACTCTGACCAAGGATATTCTTTAGTATCACGACCACGAAATTATCCATGCACTACTATTTAAAGATAATTATGTTTTCATCAACGGTCCTGATCATGCCATAAAATAATTCATCTTTGCACTACGGCCAAAGAGAATCCATAGCCATAATCATATTAAAAACTGTCCATCAATGCACTACGGGCCAATGAAGACTTTTTCCACATCATTTGTAACATTACGGTTATGAGTATACCGAATAATCCCTAGTCATAATCATACCAAGTTCATCTATGCACTACAGGCCACAGATGACTTTCAACATAATATAAACATGAGGATGATGACAATGATATAAGAATTCAATAAAACAAGTTCAAGAATTAATTTATCCAGGAACTAATAACGTCCACATTGTCAATATGATACTTCTTTGTTGAGTAAAATTCAAGAATTCTCAGAAGAATATTTCCATGAAAAGATACTGGATGAAGCGCAAATATCAAGGATATTCCACTAATTTCATGGAGTATAGAAGTCAAAGTTTTAACCATTTGAGTATAATAAAGAATGGAATAACAAAAGAAATTACCATGCATGCGATAGACCGCACAAACAAATTATTCCAACAGAATAATAAATAACGGAACTAGGTCCGGCGTAAAATGTGACGCCCCCAAAATAGGTATACAACACCCATTATGAGTCGCCAAATACATGGTACAGAAACAACTACAACTGTATTAATACAACATAAAAACTGTGAGTTTAAATACAAATATTGTCATCTAGACAATATCCACACTCAAATAAGTCCTCATTACAATTATTAGTACACTATTTTACAGAATAGTGAGGACTACTAGAACAACTTCTAGAACCATCATTCCACACCCCGACTAGTACTCGCTACATTCTCGCCTCCTGAGAAGAAAAATAGAACAACAAGGAAAAGGGTGAGCTCAACTAGCCCAAGAAAGAACATTATGACTAAGATAATATAGAAAAATTATCGTTAGTCCTCAACAGGAAAAAAATCTAATAGAATACAATAGACAACCAATTTTAAATCAATCTTATGAACGAAAAATAATAATTCATTAGAAGAGTTAAGTAGAGAATGCAAACTACTATCTTCTATATATGAATTTAAAAGTTCATCGTCGATATTTTATCCTTGTAACATCAATCAATATATATCTCGAATCAAATATTCATCTTTGCACTCACAGACAAAGATATTCATCGATTAGTCATGTTCATCTAAACACTGTTCATCTTTGCACTACTGGGGCCAAAGATATTAATCGATCATCGTGTTCATCCCAACACTGCTCATCTTTTGCACTACTGCCAAAGATATTCATCAAGAAATCATTCATCTTTGCACTACAGGCCAAAGATATTCAAGAATATCATCATTTAAGACCGAGGATGATGAAAATATTTTAAAGAAAAATGAATCCAAAGTGAAACAAAAGAACAAGTATTAAGGATTCGTACTTTAAATAATCCAAGTTCAAAAATACTTCATAAATAACTAGATTGGAGTAAAATTCAAGAATGAAGATCAAAACATAGATCCAATCAAAGATAGGAATCATAACAAACAATCTTGGACACAGAAAAGAAAATTTAATTTTTCTGTGAATAGTGTCGTATTCGTGAATGAATAGTCCGTATCACGTGAATAGTGTCGATATCGTGAATAGTAACTCCTACACTAAAAGATAGAAATTTCACAAAAAATATCATCATGCTTCGTGAATAGTACTCGTGAATAGTAACTCGTGAATAGTAACTCATGAATAGTAACTCATGAATAATAACTCATGAATAGTAACCCCAACATGAAAAAGTTTCAAATTTGATAAAATTTCCAACCAATATTTCTAAGCATAATGATATTGAAGAAATAATATCATTTTCGAATAAAATAACATCCCTTTACCTCGAAAAGAATAATACTTACATTTGGAATACTCGGATATAGTCTTTGAAAGAACTTGCACCGTATAGCAATACTCAAAGTACCAAAATACTCACAAATACGCTCGATATTATAGAGAGAGAAAGAGAGAGAAATCTTTAGTTTCTGGTGTGATTTTCAATTCTAACCTAAGCACCCTATTTATAGGAAAATGCTTAAAACACCAAAGCAGAAAATTTAATAAAATAATAATATATATTATAAATTCTCTACACACACTTAGCATCTGAAATCAGCCACCTAATCACATGTTAAATGAGTCCCAACAATGTAAAAAAACGTTTTTGTTAATATAATTATTTAAAACTTCCAAAAATCAATTATTTCAGAACTTTGGAATTTCAATAATTCATAATAAATAGCCCTTTTATCAGAAAAATTGAATCTAAAAATTTTTATAGGAAATTCAATTCTCTACAACTTTGCGGAAGAAAGTTTTTCAAATTCCAAATGAAATTGACCAAAATCCATAAACAAGACGATTTTACAGGCTATAATCAAATTTCAGTCAAGAAATGGGCCCACTGACATGTTTAACATGTTTTAAACAACTTTTGCAACAAAAATACTCCTCATCCTCATATACTCATATATCCCACATTCATTGTAAAAATATCCCCATTATTATATTATAATAATATAATAAAATATTATTTTATCAGAAAAGATAAAATATCAATTTTTAACAATTGTCACTTTAAAATTTTCTCCATCTATATCCACATAAAATCAATAATTTCCTCATCATATAAATCAATAATTAATTATTCATAAATAATATTACGAGAATCACGATCTTGTGACCGTGTCGCTCCTGTGAAAGAGGGCTTTCGATAAAGATTTCTCCTTCTTGTGGCACGCATTAGGTGACCAAACCTCTCCTTAGATAGAACTTTCTAGACATTGCCAATAATGTTATCAAATAATATTATTCGGATAATATGAATTATTGCTCTGAATGGAAAATCTTATGTAGTGACAATTATTGAAACAACAATAATATAAAATATCAACGCAACAATTATTGAATCGATAAAATAAAATCTTTGAGCAATTTCTTTGTAACAATTATTGAGTAGTGCCTTCTTACGTAAGAATCAATAATTGGTGCAATCTGCAGGTGATGTTTCTTTATTTAGATACTTTGAGACTTCAACAATTGCGTATTCTTGTGTTTTAACCCACCGGTATTCCAACAAGATTAACGGTAATAACTTCATTATTTATAACAACTTATACTTGTCGTTTTCTTCATCTAATCATTTTCCGTTATGGGCCCACACCGCAGTACCATTATTGTCAAAGAATGTAAGAAGGTGAAAGAGTTGTTTAAGAAGTCCTACCATTATTGTAAAATAATTTCAATAAATGAAGGATAAATTAAGAGATTGAATTTAATAAAGTCAGTAGTCTGATCTACGATCATGTAATTCTCGTATCGGTGGATTAATGCACCTATTGAAATATATAAACACGCTAAGCATTATCAAAAATGTTGTCAGAAAAGAATATTAAATGCAGACGGTATGGTTTAATATTATAATTGTCCGATATTTTATTTTATTGATTGATAATTGCTGATATTTTTATATTATTCATTGTTTGACGATAATTGTCATACGATATTAATTGATCAGATCGATAATTCATATTATTTGAATAATATTATTAGATAACATTATTGGCAATGTCTAGAAAGTTACTATACAGGAATTTGGTCACTTAATTGCGAGATGAGAAGATCCTTATTGGAAGCATATTCATATAATAAGGGAATATTTATTTTATATGAATACCGATATTCCACGTCCTGAATTTTTGAGCCTCATAAAAATGCGAATATTCCCGGAAATTAGATAATTGATTTTGGTGGAAAATTCTAGGAATTAATGAATATTTTATTCCCTTGCAACTTTATTTGACATTTGAATTTTTTTAACTAACCAGGTAAGGATGTTATTTTTCTACATTAATCAAATCAACCCTTACTATTTCAAAATGATAAATAGAGAAAATTCCATTTTATTAATTCAAAAACTTACTTTTAAGTCAACCACATTTTTTACACCATTATGAATTTTTGAGGTCAATCCTTAATCAACCTTTGGATTCTTTAAAATATTATCATCCTCACAGTCTTAAATGATGATATTTCATGAAAAATGAACATGGGTAACGTGTTCCAGGTGTAGAATATCTTTGGCCTATTTGAAAGATCAGGTGTTTAAATGAACATTTATTATCTTTGGCTGTAGTGCAGATGAATATTTGATTTGAGATGAATATTGAATAAAATATTGATTGGTTTATTAAATTCATAGATTATAGTAGATTTCATTCTCTGCGTGAAGTCTACATGAATTATTATTTCCCGCGAATATTGATCATAAATTCTGTCAGTCGCATGGATAACGATAATTTGTTGTATATTATCTTAGAGTATATTTTTCCAAAGCGAGAATGTAGCGATCTTAGAGAGGGGTATGGAAATGAAGGTTCAGGAAATAGATTGTTTAGTAGTCCTCACCATTATTGTAAATAATGTATCAATAAATGTGAAGGATTTATTTGAGTATAAATATCAAAGATAATGTTGTATTTAAACTCTGATTTTATTGTTGTGATAATAAAGTTGTAGTTGATTCGGTACCATGTATTTGGCGACTTCGAACGAAGTTATCGGGTTATTAATTATAAATTCTTGCGAAGTTTATACCTTAAGAATCGATACGGAGAAGCCCCTTTGACCTGATGACTGTGGAGACTAGTTGGAGAAACTTTCATTAATCGTCAAATCTTGTTTGATTATTATCACATTGCACAGTAACCTTATTTATATAGAGATATTTCCTTTTGATGTGATTTTTAAGGTTAACTACTATTAATGTACGAATTGATTGCTTTTTCGTAAGGTTGTTAGTTTTCATATTCCTAAGCAACTTTGTGTTATTGAATTCAACAATCGAACCATTATAATCAAACATTTTCATATCAAGCCATGAAGTCATTAGTTTTATTACGGATGTAATTTTCTTAGTCCCGTGTTATGGATTTGAATAAAGACCGTCAGATTTGAATAATATTCTTGTTGTTATTGATTTTTCTGGCGTATTTCTGAAGAATTTATTGGCTTACTCCCAAGGCGATATTAAATTTTGTATCGACTTTGAACCGGGGTAAAACTCATTTCTAAAATCTCATGCTCGAATGGCTCTATTGAACTTGAGAGTTAAAATTCAATTATAGAATTTGGTACACTGGCCTTTATCTTGTGACTTCCTTTGTGGAATTCACTAAGCGAACTCTCTGTAAGGGCGTCATATTAGATGCGATAGTAAAGCGATAGGTGTCATTGCCACGTCTTTATCAAGGGTTGGGATATAGTCGCGATTAGGGCAACCTAAATTCGGTAATCGAAATCACGTAGTTTTCTAGAGCTGATTGGTTATTATCGGAGAATCGTTGAAGGGTATTCTCGGGAATCGCTATTCCATTAGCGTGAATTGACTCGTAGAATACAAAATTCAAATGGAGCGAGGAATGTGATAAGATTGAAGAACTCGAGAGGAGACTCATTCAAAGATACGTGTTACGACCGTTCCGTCTGGAAGCGAGCGTGGTAGTGGCGTGTTGAGTAGAAGATCGATCTGAGTACAATATTGTCAAAGACTTCATTTCTTATAATATGAATAATAGAGATGGAGATGAAAACTCTAGGTACCCGTGATGATATCTGATGCGTGATGATATCTGAGTATAATCGACTTTAATCGATAAAGTTAAAAGTACATTAAGCTACTACGGGTGATGAATTTAAAGAAGGAGGTTAAAGAAGTTGTTATTTAAAGCGAGAATCGGTGAGGTGAGAGAAAGCTTTCGAACCTTGATTTATTAATCCATTTGAAATTCTCGATCGAATAGGGCGTAGCTATAGACTGGTTTACCACCAAGTATGAGCAGCGTGTTCATAACGCTTTTCACGTGTCGATGTTACGTAAATATGTAGACGACCCAAAACACGTCATTGAGTTAGGAACCCAAGGGATGAGATAGCCGAAGACTTAACGTCTGAGGAGGTACTGTCAAGATCTTGGATAGGAAGGGAGCATGTCCTATGTCATTCAGAGGTTATACCGTAAGTTAAAGTTTTGTGGAGAAACCATGCTATTGAGGAAATGACACGGGAGTTGGAAGCGAAAATGAAAGCGAGTATTCTCATCTTTTGAAAACACCAGAAGGAGCGAAATTTCATAAGGAGGGAGGTTGTAGACCCCAAATTTTTTTAATAAAAAAGGAATTTCCTTTATTTATTATTTTGAAATAGTAAGGGTGGATTTGATTAATGTGGTTAGTTATGGGTAAAATGCTAAATATTTCAAAATAAGCAAGTGATTATAAAATATTCATTGTTGTCGGGGAATTTAGTTTGGTAGATATTAAATGCGAATATTTTATATAAGTTGGTTAAAATGCACCACTTGCTTATTTGAAAATTTTATTTGGTTATTTTATCAAGCAAGAGCATTTACCCATAATTGCACAAGATTGTTGAACCACGTGTTTAATCAAATCGATATTTTATTTTATTGACCCTATTTTATATTATTCTTGTTTCATTTCAAAATGATAATATTCAGAATAATATTATTAGATAACATTCCATTTAGAAAGTTAATATTAAAAAAGATCTTTGAAAGCCCCCTCTTTCACAGGGTCTTACATAAAAGGAAATATTTATTTTATATGAATATAAATGATGGATTTATTTATGTGGTTATTAATGAAGAATTAATCTTGAGATGTTTTATTTGTATTTTGGTCATTGGAGGTATTAAAAATCAAATCAAGTATTTTTACGATGATATAATAATTTTTTGCTGATGTTCAATGGGATGGATTATTATTTGTAATTTTGGTAAATTATACATACATAAGTTGAGTATAATTGTCCATAAATTTTGAACCCCTCTTTCACAAGAGCAGGCAAAATGCACGTGATGATTTGTTGTGAATTTTAAGAGGTGTATTTATTCGAATATAAATGATGGTTTATAATTGATTTTGGTGGAAAATTCTAGAATTGAGTGGGCCCCACTTGTATTGGTGAAGAAATTATTTTTGAATTTTATTTCAAAATGTGGTGGGTTAGTAATAATTTAGGGTATGTAATAATACCATTTGATATGCACAAATCAAGTCTGCTTAAAAATTCCTAACATTTTCCTATAAATGTCGAGGGCTAAGTTAGAATTGAAAATTAGTGGGCACGGCGCAGTTGGTGAACAAATGTTTTCTCTTTCTCTCTCTATATTGAGGCGTATTTGTGGTAGTAGTATTTAGATACTTTAGAGAAAATCACAAGGAAACGAAGTTCTTTATTCTGATTACAAGTTTCATTCAAGTATTAGATCACTTCTTTGATACGATCTGATTTCTTTCCTTTCCTTGAAATCTTTGATTCTTTGAGGTAAGGATGTTATTTTCTTCTCAAATGATATTAATTCTTGATATCATTATCTTTGAAATATTGGTTGGTACTTTTATCAAATTTGGAACTTTTTCATGTCAAGGTTACTATTCATGAGTTACTATTCACGAAGTTACTATTCATGAGTTACTATTCACGATAACTTATTCAATGAAGCGTGAAAATGTTTTTTGTGGAATTTCTATCTTTTGGTGTCGATTCTTTATGGATATTCCAACAAAATAATAAAGAATGGAACAAGGTTTCGTAAGCATACGACGAGATATTCCATAAAATATTGCTAAATAAATAAATAATGGAACCATGTGCGGCGTAAATGCTTACGATAGGATATTAAAAGGGCGAGAATAATAAATAATAAATAATGAAATCACATAAGAAATTTCACCAAGTATAGGGTAGCAGCGTATCTGAGTTATTCAAGCGAATAATAAATAATGGAATAACAGAAGTTCTCTTCATGAATACAAAAGAAATAATACCCCTTACCGTAAAAGAAATTGAATATAAGAGTAGGGAAGTAGCCGAATACTTTTATATAGTTTCTCTATAATTTCTCTCTCTAGAGTTTCAGTGAATTCGTAAGAAATAATGAAGGAATGAGCTTCTATTTATAGGAAAATGGACTAAATAGTAACTAATTCATGAACGGTCCAGATTGATTTACTTTTAAATAGACGGTCCATATTGATTTACTATTAAAACTTAAAGCAACGGTCCATACTGATTTAATATTAAAACTTTAAACCAGCGATCCATATTGATTCACTATTATAACTTTCCACCAGCGGTCCATATTGATTTACTATTATAACTTCAACCAACGGTCTGGAAAATTAGCACATCTCCTCATGGAATAATATTGTACCTAAAAATAATTTGGACCGAAAAGAAATATATTTTACGGGTGAATAGTACTCCGTGAATAGTAACTCATGAATAATAACTCGTGAATAGTACTCCGACACGAAAAGTATCCCGAATACCCGATTGAATAATACTGAGTGACTTCTCACATAAACATCAATAATCAATACTGTACTACTATGCAACCACGCAGCGTATTCGTGTTTTTTAACACCGGTTTTTCAACGATTAACGGTAAAACTTCCGCCGTTATTTTCATAAAGTATTTTGTCATTTTCTCAATCCGACAATAATTTTGTTGCGGGGTCCACCAATGATTGTACCATCGTACGGATATTCCCCGACAAAAAGAATATTCCCCGACCAATCGAATATTATACAACCACTTGCTTACTTTGCAAAATTTGTAAATATTACCAACAACTATAACATTACATCAAATCAACACCATAATATAAAAAAAAATATTTCGAGAAAATTAAATCTTTATTCTTAAAATCTAGGGTCTCACAATTGTTGATAGATTGACCAAGTTTGCTCATTTCTTACCGATGCGAGAAACTTATACACTTGAATGTCTTGCTCGTATGTACATAAACGAGATTGTAAGATTGCATGATATGCCAGTATCCATAGTTTCTGATCGAGACCCAAGATTCACTTCACGATTTTGGTTTAGTTTGCAAAAAGCTATGGGCACAGATTTACGATTTAGTTCAGCATATCATCCTCAAACGGACGGGCAGTCGGAGAGGACTATTCAAACTCTTTAAGATTTATTAAGACTCTATGTCCTTGACTTCAAAGGAAGTTAGGACACATTCTTACCATTGGTGGAGTTTTCCTATAATAACAGTTATCAAACAAGTATTGACATGGCTCCATTTGAGGCGTTGTATGGAAGAAAGTGTCATTCTCCAGTATGCTGGGAGGAGGTGGGTGAAGAAACGTTGTTGGGACCGGAGTTGGTATGTATGACTATGGAAAAGATTCAAATGATCCGATAACGTATAAAAATCTCACAAGATCGACAAAAGAGTTATGTTGATCTTCATCTAAAGGACGTAGAATTCAATATTGGAGATCATGTGTTGTTACGTGTTGCTCCATGGAAAGGAATTACGAGATTTGGAAAGAGAGGAAAGCTCAATCCTCGATTCATTAGCCCATTTTTAATCCTCGATCGAGTAGGAACTGTGGCCTATAGACCCGCCTTACCGCCAAGTATGTCTCCTGTTCATAACGTTTTTCATAACAAAGAAAGGAGGCTGAAGGAAATAATATGATAGGTGGTAATGGAGGCAGTGATTTTAATAAACGTAAGAGGGATAAAAATGTTAATTTAGGAAATAATCCAAAAGAGAGTAGGAGGAAGGGTACGACGTGTAAAGTTTGCAAGAAGCGTCATCAAGGAGGTTGTTTGAAGAAAAAAGGAGTCTGTTACAACTGTGGCCATGAGGGACACATGTATCCCGAGTGTCCCATTCCAAAGAAGACACGAGGTTGTTTTGCGTGTGGATCAATTGATCATCTGGTGCATGATTGCCCAAAGAAGAGGGTGAATAAGGGAACCAGCAGAGGACCACTATGGATCAAAGAATTAGCTTAGCAGGGAAGACCAACATCATTCACTTTTAGCATGATGTTCCGTCGTGTTTGCCATGAAGAAGCTGACAATGTAACGAGTTTGGTTAGAAATTAAATAACGCGAGAAATACGAGTTAGATATTGTTGTGAATTGTTTTCTTTTATAGATTCAAGTCACAGGTTAGAATATGACACACAAATGAAAATTGTGTTAATAAAAAGAATTGATGATACAACTTTAAAAGATTATAGAGAATAAGAAAGCGGTGATTCCGAGGATGGAATCCTTTTAAGGAGGGGTGAATGTAATAACCCGAGATTTCGAATAATCCAAATTTTATGAATATTTTTTTTTAATATTGAGATGGATTATCAATATTGTGTCGTGTATATGTGATACGAGATTAGAGAATAATAAAATTTGTGTATTGACTGAGAATTTAGAGTAAAGTTGTGCTTAACTGATTTAGAAACCCTAACCCTAAGTCCGGATAGGGATTCGATGGAAAATATAATTAAAATAATTATATTGATGAGTACGCGTTTGTACTGTATAGAGTTATTGATCAGTTATTGATCGGATAAGGTTTAAAGTTTGTAAACCCTAATAAGGGATTAAAAACCCTAATCTCAAGATTAGAAACCCTAACGCGTAGTTAGGAACCCTAATCAAAAATCGAAAAACCCTAATTTTAAATTCGGGAATCCTAAACCCTAATTAGGAAACACAAATTCTAATTAGCAAGTCTAATGTGATTATTAAACTTTTATATAATTAGTAAACCCTAATTGTAATTTAGAAATTCTTAATTTTCTAATTAAAACCCTAATTAGAAATTTTTGGAAACTAATGTTGGAAAACCTAAGGGTTAGAACCTTAAGGTTAAACCCTAAGGGTTTAGGCAATTGACAATCAAGCCATTAAAATTACAAGGACAATGACCAAAATACCCTTTTTACATTTTTAATGAGTTAACTTGTAAAATTGGCAAGACCTTTAGTTGGTGACCTAATAACTTGATGTTGTGACTTAGGAACTCCAGCAAATCAGTCTAGGGTAGCATCAATCTCAGCAACATGCAATGCATCATAACATATAAGAGATTTATTGAGAGAAAGTTCATTCACTTGGACATTTTTCTCTCCAACACTCAACAACTCTCTCTCTCTCCAAGACCTCCAAATTTCGTACACTACACCAAAAATGGCCTCTAGCGAAGGAAATTTTGTGAAGGAATTTATTCTTTCACATGAGAAGTTGTTTAGCGAAGGAACAGTGAAGGAAAAAAGTATAGTGACAATATAGTTATTAGCGAAAAGAAACATTCTTTACAATTTATATTTTTTTCTCATAAAATTGAAGCGATATGAAGATTTTTGGAGCAAATTTATGATGAAAATTTGCGAGGAAAAATCTATTTAGTGAAGGAATTATTACTCACTATATATCATTATTCGAAGTTTTATGAGGGATAAAATCATCATTATTTTATTCTAAATAATTTTTTAAATTTAATTGTGGTGAATATAAATTATAATATAAATACATTAATTTTTTATAGTAATAAATTTACTTATAATAATTACACTTTTTAAGTAACTTAAAATATTACTTATAAAAGAATTATTTTTCGTAATTTCGTAAGTAAATCAGTCACTAGATCACCCCTTAGAACACCTATATCAGTTAAGGAGGGCTAAGATCAAAGATTGGACAAGAGAGGTATAAACCTAAACCCAACTTTTGATCTTGTATGCTAAGGTAAAGTTTGTGTTTATGTGTTTAGATTTGTGCTAAAAGATGTTTTATGATGATCTATGATAGATCCATAGCATTAAAGTGGGTAAAAATGAAGTTTTTCAAAAACTGCTCAAGAACATTTTTGTCGTCTGACAAGCTAATGTCAGTGGCTCCAAAGTCTTTTCTGTTTATGATTTTTAATGTTTTAAAGTTGTAATCCATACTCTGACATATGGTCTATGATCTGGAAGTAGAATCTAAGCTATTCAATTTCCAGACACAAGATATAATTTGGTCAAAGTCGGTTAACCGAAGTATGATTGAAAGCGATTCTGAGTAACCAAAATCCATAACTGGGGTCTGACAAGATTTTTCAAAGCCTTGATCTGTCATATGTTAGTTGGTATGATGTTGTTGTTGTAACCAATGTGTAGCCTGACATATGTAATTTATATTTATGGCTTAGATCATGTTAACGATCAACATATTGTAAGTATGAGATGGTCAAAGTAGTCATCCGAGTTTTGGGTTTCTGGAAAACCCAGAAACCGTATGAGCAAGTTCTCTGACAGCCGTTGACCGGGATAAATCTGGATGTTTGGATATTGTTGAACTGCAATTTTGTTATGTAAATGTTCCTTGTCATGAATACTATATGTTTGAACCATTAGATCACATAAATCATGACCAGAACATAGAGATAATCGAGCTAGAATATACTTTACTCGAATCGCTTGGGTTTACAGGTTACCCGAAAACCCCGAGCAACGAACGACACAACGATTTCAAATGCTCAGATCGTGCATCTGAATTGTTGTAAGACCAAGATAATGATTAATAATTGTAGTACTACATGTATACTACAAGATCAAAGTACTAGCTAGCCCAGAACATGCCTGAGCTGAGAATTTTAATCGGTCAAATCAAGACCCTTGAGCATTGATTGTCAGTGTTCTTGAGGCTCAAGAACACCAACAACGACGCTTAGTGTTGCTATAGGCTATAGCCATGGTTTCTAATATTTTTAATTTCTGATTTTTCAGAAATTAATTAAAAATAGAAAATAAATTCTAAAAATTACAAAAATAGTTTTAAAAATTATTTTAAATTATGAAAAATAACTTTTGTTTAATTGGGAGATTTTTCATTAATATTTTAATTATTTGAATATTAATGATATTTAATTTTTTTAATTAGTGTATTAAATAAATTAGAGAAAATGATTTTAATATTTTAAAATCATTTTAAATAAGAATAAAGTGTTTAAAAATATTTTAAATTATAAAATATAATTTTCAATATTTTTAGAAATTTTCATTAATAATTTAATATTAATGATAATAGATTTATTTAATTATAATATTAAATAAAAGAGTTAAAAATGGTTTTATTGATTTAAAAATCATTTTAAATAAGAATAAAGTGTTTAAAAATATTTTGAATTATAAAATGTAATTTTCAATATTTTTGGAGAATTCTCATTAATAATTTAATATTAATGATATTAGATTTATTTAACTATTATATTTAATAAATGATAGAAAAATGATTTTATTAATTTAAAAATCATTTAAAAATGAGAAAAATGATTTAAAAATATTCTAAGTTATAATTAATGACTTTTAATATTTTGATGATAAATTCATTAATAGTTAAATATTAATGGTGATGGTTTAAAATGATTTTAAATATTTTAAAAATCATTTAAGTAAAATATTGATGATTTAAAATATTTGAAGTTATTAATAATAACTTTAATATTTTGACAAGTATGTCATTAATAGTTTTATATTATTAAATATTAATGATGATAAGATTATTTGATATTTAAATCATTTAAAAATGATTTCAGTGTTTAAAAAATTATTATAAACTATAATAATTATTAGAAAATTATTAAAAGCTTCCCAAAAATATTATAAATTATATATGACTTATCTAAAATAATATTGAAGCTTTGAGACCGAGTTTAAGTGGCAATCAATGTGTAAGTTATCGGATAGGGTGACCAGTACACCGAAATGAGACCGAAGTCAAACCAGACCGAACTAGTTAGACTTGTTAAATGTTAATATAGGTTATAAACACTAATGTGGCGCCTATGTGGTAATGTGTCTAGGAGAATGACTGACTGTAAATTATAGTATTGTGTGTTGTGAATTATTGTGCTAATTGTGAGACCGATATTGTGATTATAGGTCTTTCAAACGCAGATACGTATATTGTGTAGCAGTAATCAACGCGGAAGGCAAGTTTCTTTAATCAACCTTGAGTTATATCTTTTAAATATTATGGTGGTTAATTATTGTTGATTAGACCACGTCTGAGAATTATTGTTGATTATTCACAGTTAGTGCATGTTTATTAATTTAAATTGAATTAGTGATTTTGAGAATATACTTGGAGAATAACTGTTGTTGGATATTTACATTCGTATAAGTTATTAGTGATTGCAAATAGTACGGCCAAATTATGTCTTTTGTTAGATCGTACTGAGAAATGTCTTAGCTAATTGTTCTGGTTAGATGAACATTTGTTAGAACTTGATAGGTTCGAGATGAGAGGAGAAGAGAATTCAATTATTATGGATAGATCGATGCAAATTGTTTCGGCTAGATCGAAAAAGAAAACTTTATAGGTTTGAGAAGAGAAGAGAAGATAAGTGATTAGATATTGAAATCCTTACATTTCGTTGTTAAATCAAATTCTGATTCAAAGACTGAGAAGAACAACCTTTTATATAAAGGGAACATTTTTGGTCGTATATTCAACCATTGCGCACTTTTAAGTATTATGCATAATATAGGGAATAATGAAGCTGATCACTTTATATACTTGCAAAGAGGTATGATTTGATCTTTATGGTTATCTGATACACTTGGGTATATCAAAGTAAATCTTTTATAGCTACTCGAGAAGAGAAGTTCTAGATCCCTTGTGATCACTCAACATAAATTCTAGAAAATATTTCCATCTTGTTATTTGGGTATATCAAAGTAAATCTTTGATAGTTACTCGAGAATAGAATTTCAAGATCTTGTAAGATCATTTATCACAAACTCTGGAAAGTATTTCTAAATTGTTATTCAATAGAATATCATAGAAACTTTAAAAGCATTGTATCCTTTCATTAACGTGTTGCATAGGTTACGAGAAGATTGGTTAGAGAAGAAAATTGTCCAGCTATTTTAAAGTTCCCTGAACTTTGGAGTTATTCTATCAAAATAGATAGTCTGTTATTCTTAATTCTTATACATTCATTGTATGTCTTAACTTGTGGGGAAAATTTGTTGCTCACGTTTGCTAAATAAAATATTTCAGCTAGGGACGACGTGACTGGAGGTGCTGTGAAAAACAAAGGAAAAGGCAAAATGATGGAGTAGTTTTAATGAACATTATTAATATGTTGTATTTGCAAACCCTTTTTTGTATATCTAAAGGGTATGTTTGTAATACAAAGGTTAGATAACCTGGGACGAATGTATTAACTATATCAGTTAATGTGGTGTAAATTTCTATTCTTAATTAAATGGGTAGTTAGATGTTATTTGTATTGTGGATCGTGAGCACCAAACTCGGGAGTCAGGTAACCCGGATTTTTGGGCGTCACAGGTTGGTATCGAAGCTGTAGGTTATAAATCTTAAGTGGGGTGGGGAAAACCCTAGGATTATAACCATAAGTGAGCTAGAGAATACTCATTTAGAGTACTAAGTGAGTGATTGCCGGAGCGCATCAATTGAAAGATATGTGGACACATAGTGTGAGAATCTCGTACTGGTGAAGTACTAATCAAGTTATTTAAATTGATTGTTGGATTTCTAGAGAAGATTAAATGAGTACGAAGATGCTAGCGACTGTTGCACCCATGCTAGTAGCCGAGGTGCCAATGCAAAGCAAGTCAGTTGAAAAAGTTGGAAAAGGTGAACCCAAGGTGAATCTGGGGAGTGATCATTATGATTATCTCGAGATGTATTTGAGTGGAGATGAGGAGGCAGAGTCCGAAGAAGCTAAGGCGGAGAATGAGAATAAGACTAAAGTTGGAAAACAAGATCAAGAATCTGCAGAAGTTCAAGAACTCCAGAGTAAAGTGTTTCTCTTGGAGGAGTTATGGAAGACGAAGCAAGAGTTACGCGAAATGACTGAAGAACGGAACGAGTTAAAGGCGTAAGTGGAAAGGATGAAGACTGAAGGGGGTGGATCATCTGAAGGAACAATCAAGCAGAAGAAAGACATGAATAAGAGAAAGAGGGATCACAACAGTGGTAATTCTGAAAAGTTAAACCCGAAGAAAAAACAAGTATGTAGCAAGTGTGGGAAGACTCACGCGGGAGAACACATGATGTGGAAGAATGTGTGTTTCAAATGAAAGAAGAAAGGACATATTTCTTTATATTATCCTAAGCCGAATATGAGAAAGTGTTTTTCATATGGGAGAACAGGTCACAGATTCAACAAGTGTCCCAGCAAGAAGAAGGCTGGTGAAGGGAGTGGACAGTAGATAGCTTAAGTATAAGCGATAGTAACTTTTGGTAGTATTGTGTGATATTAAAGATTGTAATATTGAGAATGATGTGTAAGCATATGTAAATATATATATGTTTGTATGAATGAAATCTTTATTTTCTATATGAATATAAGATTAAGATTAATTTGTGAGTTCTTAAAACTCATACTTATGGTAAGTTCATGACTCATAATTATATGAAATGTTTTGAACCCCTCAGCGAATGGACGCCTAAGGTCTAACTAGGATAAGTTTATACACTCATATAATTGTGGCAAGTTCCTAAAACCCTAGGTGTGGTAAGATTGATGAACTGGGGAATAGTTATGTGTGAATGGAGAATTAAAACTTTTGTTTAAAGTTGTGCTGTTAATCCTGATATTATTTCAAAAGGGATAGTGCTATGTGTTAAGTGATAAATGTACTTTGTGCTATTTGAATAAATATGTGATTATATGAGAACTTTATGCCAAATTTTTATTGTGTGATTAATAAGAATTTGTGTAGAGAAAGATAATTAATGTAAGATTTTTATCAGATAATGCCGCCAAGGAAAGGAAGTCCAAAGGGAAAATTGGAAGAACAATTTTTGAAACTGAAGTAGAAGAATATGACAGTGACAGAATATTTTGTCAAGTTAAACGAATTAGCTAAATTCGCTCTACATCAAGTGGACACTGAGGAACTAAAAGCACGATGTTTTAGGAATGGATTGAAATCATTGGTACTCGAGAAGTTAGATGCGCTACAAATTAATCCATTTTCAACTTTATTGGAAAAAGCCATTATCGCTGAGGGAGAAACGGAAGCTGTGTTAAAGAATAGTCAAGAACAAAGAAAGGAGGCTAAAGGAAATAATATGATAGGTGGTAATGGATGCAGTGATTTTAATAAACGTAAGAGGGATGGTAATGTTAATTTAGGAAATAATCCAAAAGAGAGTAGGAGGAAGGGTACACCATGTAAAGTTTGCGGGAAGCGTCATCAAGGAGGTTGTTTGAAGAAAAAAAGGAGTCTGTTATAACTGTGGCCATGAGGGACACATGTCTCCCCAGTGTCCTATTCTATAGAAGACATGAGGTTGTTTTGCGTGTAGATCAATTGATCATCTGGTGTGTGATTGCCCAAAGAAGAGGGTGAATAAGGGAACCAGCAGAGGAACACTATGGATCAATGAATCAACTCAGCAGGGAAGACCAACATCATTCACTTTAAGTATGACAGTTCCAAATGCAATAGCTGCCCATGAAGAGGCGACATGTAACGAGTTCGGTTAGAAATTAAATTACGCGAGAAATACGAGTTAGATATTGCTGTGAATTGTTTTCTTTTATAGATTCAAGTCACAGGTTAGAATATGACACTCAAATGAAAATTGTGTTAATAAAATGAATTGATGATACAACTTTAAAAGATTATAGAGAATAAGAAAACGGTGATTCCGAGGATGAAATCCTTTTAAAGAGGGGTGAATGTAATAATCGGGGATTTCGAATAATCCGAATTTTATGAATAATTTTTTTTAATATTGATATTCATTATCAATATTATGCCGTGTATATGTGATACGAGATTAGAGAATAAGTCAATTTGTGTATTGATTGAAAATTTAGAGTAGAGTTGTGCTTAACTGATTTAGAAACCCTAACCCTAAGTCTGGATAGGGATTCGATAGAAAATAAAATTAAAATAATTATATTGATAAGTACGTGTTTGTACTGTATAGAGTTATTGATTAATGATTGATCGGATAGGGTTTA
The DNA here is from genome assembly GCA_020205615.1 of Panax quinquefolius. Lineage (NCBI taxonomy): Eukaryota > Viridiplantae > Streptophyta > Magnoliopsida > Apiales > Araliaceae > Panax > Panax quinquefolius. The sequence continues at coordinate 94,041,438 of CM035172.1, read as the reverse complement.
AAATTTGTAAACCCTAATCTCAAGATTAAAAACCCTAATGCGTAGTTAGGAACCCTAATCAAAAGCCGGGAAGCCCTAATTTTAAATTCAGGAATCCTAAACCCTAATTAGGAAACCCTAATTTTAATTAGCAAGTCTAATGTGATTATTAAACTTCTATATAATTAGTAAACCCTAATTGTAATTTAGAAATTCTTAATTTTCTAATTAAAACCCTAATTAGAAATTTTTGGAAACTAATGTTGGAAAATCAAAGGGTTAGAACCATAGGGTTAAACCCTAAGGGTTTGGGCAATTGACAATTAAGCCATTAAAATTACAAGGATACTGACCAAAATACCTTTTTTACATTTTTAATGAGTTAACTTATAAAATTGGCAAGCCCTTTAGTTGGTGACCTAATAACTTGACGTTGTGACATAGGAACTGTGACGCCCCCAAATCCTGGTATCTTCTAACTCGACATATGGTGCTCCACGATACTACAATTCATACAGTCATTCTATTGAGAAAACAACAAAATGAGTGTACTTACTATATTCTGATTACATTAGTAATAAATCCTTTTCTAGGTTCATAAACTGAATACATTCTTTGTTATTCATAAATATATTATATACAAATACTCTAGTCTATTACAGGATAATCAACTATCCATCTTACCCTTGCCCTTATCTCTCTTAGAACTCTCAGTTCATTCGGCTTTAGCTGCAATCATATAATTCAAGCAAGAAGTGAGCATAACTAGCTCACCAAGTCTAACAAAGGATAATACAAATACTGCATCGAGAATTATATGATTATCTTTCATAACTGAACAAGTACCTATGAATCACCATGAAGCATTGACTCGTACTTCTCATTTCATAACAACAATTCCAATTTATATATAATAACTCAGGAATTCTGAACCGGTCAAAAGACCATGAACATACACTTTTCATTTTCATACTTAAAAAGGACATCCGGCACTAAGGCCATCCATTCGGCATTACTTACGAGTACATCTAGGTGATCAGCCTATAGTACCCTATGCTGATCAATGTAACAACCCGATATTTTCCATATAAATAAATAAGAAATTTTGCGTATAATTTTTTTATTTATTTTAAGGATGAGTATTTGTACAAGATAATGTGTATATGTAATTATGTGGTAAATAAAAATATATTTATTACATAAATGATTACAAATAATTTTATTTTAGGATTATTGATTATTATAAAGTATATTCTTATAATAATTAATTTTAAGGTAGAAATGTTTTTATTAATTATTTTCCATGAAAATATAAGCATATATTATTTAAATAATATATGAAATGATTTTAGAATAATTATAATAATTATTTTATTATATGAATTTTGGTACAGATTATTAAGTTAATTATTTTACCTTAATTATTAAGGTTAAATATGAAGAATAAATCGAGATATGGAATCCAAACCCTAATTTTGGATTTTTATCAAGGAATGAGAATAATAATATAATATTAATTATATTTTAATTTTTCAGTACTATAAATATGTACTGTATGTATGTATTGAGGATGGTTGGTCAATTATGGTGTATAATTTCAAAACCCTAATATTAATTGGTTAAACCTTAGTTTTACTTGTGAAACCCCAGATTTTATGAATAAAGAATTAATTTTCTTGAAATATTTTTTTTATATTATGGTGTGAATTTGAGATAATATTATAGTTGTGGGTAATATTTATAAATTTTGCAAAGTATGCAGGTTGTCATATTATATTCGATTGGTCGGGGAATATTCATTTTAAACAGGAAATATTCGTACGACGACACAATCATTGGTGGACCCCACAACGGAATTATTGTCGGATTGAGAAAATGACAAAAATATTTTATTGAAAATAACGGCGGAAGTTTTACCGTTGATACTGTTGAACTACTCGGTAGTAAAAGTAATAGAATGTCTGGCGTTGTTATGTAGTAGCACACCTGTATTGATTATTGATATTTATGTGAGAAGTCACCGGTTTTGTTCAATTATTGCTACAATAGTTCTTTGCGTAGTATCTCACATTATTTGATTCAATTATTGTTGATTTAGAAGTTTTTTTATTCACGTAATAAAATAGAAACATCTTTTTATATAAAAATGTAATACTTTATTAAAGTTATTCTATAAATAGAATATATTATATTCTATTATGCATAGTGTTTTGCATAGTAAAATCTTTTTATATAAAATGAATACTTTATTAAAGTTATTCTATAAATAGAATATATTATATTTTATTATGCATAATATTTGCATAGTGCCCAGATAGTGTTTGCATAGTAAAAATCTTTTTATATAAATAGAATATATTATATTTTATTTAAAAGATTTTTCTTTAAATATGGACCGTCAGATTAAAGTAAATCAATCAAGCCGTTCATGGATTAGTTACTATGCATTCCATTTTCCTATAAATAGAAGCTCATTCCTTCATTATTTTCTTACTGAATTCAATTGAACTCTAGAGAGAGAAACTATAGAGATAGAAGAAAAGTTTTCTACTACTTCACTACTCTTATATCAAGTATTATTTTACTAAGGGATATTATTCTTTTGTATTCAAGAAGAGAACTTCATTATTCCATTTCTTTATTGTTCGTTGGAATAACTTTTGTATCACATGCAGCTACCCTATACTTGGTGACATTCTTCTATTATTCGTCTTTATTATTACGTCGAATATCCTCATCGATCTATACCCCCGACTTCGGTTCTATTTTTATTATTCCGCCTTTATTATTACGCCGTAATATCACATACATGCTTATATGTTGGGACTGGTTCCATCATTTATTATTCGCATTTATTATTCTATTGGAACATCCCGTCGATTGTGAATTTCACCGACCGAAGTTCCGTTATTATTATTCTGTTGAAATAACCGCATCATCAAGCAATCGCATGCATGGTGATATCTTTTGTTATTCCATTCGGTATTATACTCGATTGATTAAAATTTTGACTTCTATACTCCATGAAATTAGTGGAATATCCTTGATATTTGTGCTTCATTCAGATCTTTTAGGTGGAAATATTCTTACGAGCATTCTTGAATTTTACTCTAAAAAGCAGTATCATGTTGACAATTTGGACGTTATTGGTTCCTGGACAAATTAATTCTTGAACTTGTTTAATTGAATTCTTATATCATTATCATCATCCTCATGTTTATGTTATGTTGAAAGTCATCTGTGGCCTGTAGTGCATAGATGGACTTGGTATGATTATGACAAGGGATTATTCGGTATAATCATGACCGTAATGTTACAAATGATGTGAAAATTTAAAAGTCCTCATTGGACCGTATGATTTTGGCTATGGATTCTCTTCGGCCAAGGGAGCAAAGATGAATTGTTTTATGGCATGATCAGGACCGTTGATGAAAGCACGATTATCTTTGGCCCGTAGTGCATGGATAATTCGTGGTCGTGATACTAAAGAATATCCTTGGCCTGTAGTGTAGGGATGATTTAATGATGTGGATTATTTATTGAGCCGAGTCTCAGCGACAAAAGTGATGAAAAACTTTTTAAATCATAAAAGATAGTAGATTCTATTCTCTACTTGACTCTTTTAATGGATTGCTTGTTCCGCTGCAGTTAAACTTGATGTCTATTGTATTTTATCAGTTTAACATTGTTGGAGGCTAATGATAATTTATTCTGCATTATCTTAGTCATAATATTTCTTACTGGGCTAGTTAAGCTCACCCTTTCTTTCATTGTTTTCTTCAGGAAATGAGAATATAGCTGGGACGAGTCGTGGAACAGAGTGATGGTCCAGAGGATAGCATTAGTAGTCCTCACTATTTTGTGAAATAGTATGATAATAATTGTAATGAGGACTCCTTTTAAGTTTGTATAATCTCTAGTAGACAATAATTGTATTCAAACTCACAGTTTTGGGGGCGTCACATTACTGGGGAAAACCCTAATTTGAAAATCAATTGTGAGTTTAAGACTGTTATATAACTGTGTTATATGTTTTATGTTGTGTATTAAATGATTAATTAGATAAACCCTAATTAAAAATTTAAAAACCCTAATTTTAAATGCTAAACCATAATTTGAAACCCAAATTAGAGTTCAAGATTCATTGGTGATTGTGTTAATGTGATTAATTAACAAGTATTAGAATTACATTTGTTAATTATGGAAACCCTAAATTGTTAAACCCTAATTACTAAACTAGAACCCTAATTTAGTAATTGGAAACCCTAATTGTAATTTGGTAACCCTAATTACCAAAAGAATAAACCCTAATTGCTAAATTAACAAAGTTAATTATAATTAGAGATATTAAACCCTAATGTTAATGTATAAACTAATTAGAAAATTAATTATAATTAGGAAACCCTAATTTTAAAATTTTAGAAAACTAAAATTTATTTAATTTTACATTTTGTGCAAAACCCTAATTGCTAGATATTGCAAATGATTTATGCTAAACCTTAGGATTAAACCCTAAGGGTTAAACCCTAAGGGTTTGCAAGATTACAAAATGGCCATTAAATTTCCAAGCCAAATGATCATTGTACCCCTTGCATTATTGAGGCTAATATATAGGTTTTGACATTAGGTTTAGTTGGTGAACCAAACCCAACCACCCCATGTGACAAATCTCAGCAGTCAGCCTCTAGATCAGCAACATACAATGTATACAAGCACTATAAATAGAATTGGAGAAAGAAAAAGTGTACATTTTGCTCATTTATTCACCCACACTCCATCAAATCCCTCTCTTTCTCTAACATACGAATTCAACTTGTAAATCAGTCCCAAATCAAAGCCCCACGAACACCATAACCAAATCAGAAGCCAGAAATCAAAATTGATCAACGAAGGTATAAACCCAAGCCAAGAAATCTGTCCATCGATCTGTGGTTTGATGTTGTTTTTTTGTGTTAAACATGTTAAATGTAGTGTATAATGATGATCTGGGTTGCTAGATGTTAGATCCATAACATCTAGAGGCTCGGATTAGGCATTTTACAAAATCTGGAAAAATAATTTTTTGTCCTCTCACAATGAATGTCAGTCCTTATATCTCTGTGATCTGTAAAGATTTTTGTGTTTTGAAAGCTTGTAGTTGTAGTCGTGTATGTATTCTTTAGTCTGTAAGTGGAATCAGGGTCATTGGATGTGTAGATTGTAAGTTATAACCGGTCAAAGGTCGTTGACCGACATTGACCGTGCCATTTCTGGGCAACCCAGAAATAGGGAAACAACGTCTGACAGTTAATTGAAGCCTCTAGATCTGTCAGTTTATTGTTGGTTTATGTTTGTTGTTGAATCCATGTTATAGTATATTAGTTTAAATCTCGATCCACGCTTTTATTAAATCTAGATGTCAAATACACTGGATTTAGTGACCTGTCAAACTAGCAGGGTCAAGCACAAAGATGGTTTTCTAGGTTACCCAGAAAACCTAAGAACACAGTTTTTGACATGCATTGACCAGTCCAGATCTATTGATTCTGTTAATGTTTTGTTGATATTTGGTGTTAGATCTCTTCCTTTATATACTGACTACACACTGCAGCTTATAGATCATAAAAACAACACAAGATTAACAAGTTGTGGAAGCCCAAAACTAGCCAGTCGAACTGTTCTTCATTTCTGGGTAACCTAGAAAATGAAGAATAGCTCTGACAACTTGTTCAAGGCTCCAGATCTCGTTGGTTATGCATGTTATGATGAATTTTTATTGTTGGATCGTGTAGTCTTGTATTTGTACTACATGGTCTGACCATCAACATGTCCAGAAATAAATTTATCAGCGTTTAATCAATGGTCAAAGTAGCACCCACGAAATTGCGTTATGAATGCATGAATAACACATATAGCGATAGTTATGTCACTATACGTGGCCTTTAGCGACAGACAGTGTAAATAATTAATTTAATTTCCAAAAATAAATTATTTTAATTAAATAAATAGAAAAAAATAAAAATAAATAGTTTTTTATTATTAAAAATACCAAATAAATTATTAAAAATTATTTTAAATTCTGAAAATTAGTTTTTAATTATTTTAAGTATATTTCATAAATATTTAATATTTTTGGAATATTAAAGGTATTTAATTATAATATTAAATAAATTAGTTAAAAATTATTTTAATATTTGAAAATCATTTAAAATTATATTATGATATAAGAAAATATTTTAAGTTATTTTTTAATGACTTTTAATATTTTGTGATAAATTTCATTAATAAATTAATATTAATGATAATTAATTTATTTACTAAATGAATTAAATAAATTAATTAAAAATGATTTTATTATATTAAAAATCATTTTAAATAATAATAAGGTATTTAAAAATATTTTAAGTTATAAAATATAACTTTTAATATTTAAATATAAATTTCATTAATTAATTATTATTAATGATATTAAAGTTATTTAATAATTATATTAAATAATGATTTTAAGATTATAATAATCATTTTAAATGAAAATAAAGTGTTTAAAGATAGTTTAAGTTATTAAATATAACTTTTAATATTTAAAGAATAATTTCATTAATAATTTAATATTAATTTGTTATTAATGATATTAAATTTGTTTAATAATTATATTAAATAAATAGTTTAAAAATAGTTTTATTAATTTAAAATCATTTAAAAAGTATATAAATGAATTAAGAATATTTTAAGTTATAATTAATGACTTTTAATATTTTGATAAATAGTACATTAATAATTAAATATTAATGGTAATTATTTAAAATGATTTTAAATGTTTTAAAAATCATTTAAGGATAATATTAATACTTTAAAAGTATTTTAAGTTATTATAAATAACTTTAACATTTTGGAAATGATTTCATTAATAGTTTAATATTAATTAAATATTAATGATAATAGAATTGTTTAATATTTAAATCATTTAATAATGATTTCGATGTTTGAAAATTTATGATAAATTATAATAAATGTTTTAAAATTATATTAAGTCATTTAAAAATAATATGACTAATACTAAGTTACAGGATAGAGTCTTAGACTCGATAATTAACCTATAAAGCTGTCGGTACACTGACATGTTTCAGAAATTGATCTGGACTTAGATAATTTAATTAAATATATGATTATTTGTGATTCAATGGTTGTTAAACATGGGTAATAATGTGATTAGGTTATGTGCTGACTGCGAAATGTTGTATTATGTGTTATAGTATATTGTTCTAATCAAACGAATGATCTAATTAATGATAGGTCGTGATATAAACGATAAAACTAAGTTATGAACTGTAAGCAACACATCAGGCAAGTATCTTACCTTTGTATTTTCTGTATGCAATGGACATGAGTAAGAATGTTTCTAAATTGTATTATTACTATACAGATTATTAACCCTATATTATATACGCTCATTGATTATAAACATGTTAGTATATGGTAATTCAGATATATATATTATGTTCGTTAATTTCTATAAATAGTTATACAAGTGTCCCCACTTGGATAATTATTGTATTTAATCACATGTTGATATACCTTTGTCAATTACCCATATATATATGTTGAATTATAGATTATTGTTGAACAAGATAAAACCTTTGATTTGGAACCCAGACAAGTATGAACATCCCTTACACGGGAAAACTTTTTATGCACCCAAGGTGGACAGAGTGAATGATACCCTCGTTCTTGCATGTAGTATTGATCAATGCAGGGCATAACGGGCTGATCACCCCCCGTGCCCGTAAGTTATGACGGTTTACAGATGAAATTCTGTTTAAACCTATTCGAAAATGTAAAACAATGTTCATCGCATGTCACCTAAACCCTAGTTCTAGTCAATACGTAGTTTCAAAAATTTGAAAGAGGGTTGTTATGTTATTATTATCGGTTTAGATTACTTCACAACTATTGACTTGTTGTAGAAGGATAGTACAAAGAAAACAATTAAATTATTTCAGCTTATATATATATAATTGCTATTACTTGCTGGGCACTCAAATGCTCATCCATGCTTAATTTAAATGTTTTCAGCTAAGTGTGAAGAACCAGAAAGCTCATGCAGAAACAAAGGAAAAAGAAAGCTAACCAAATAAGATTTGTGGTATTCTATGTAATAGTTTGAGACTATTAAGACAATGATATATATATATATATATATATATTGTTAGTTCCTAGTAGGCACAAGTTATCTAGAAGGGGGGGGGGGGTTGAATAGATATTTAAAAATCTTTTCTTTTTAAACTTATTCTTAGATAATGATTAAAACTTAGCAGAATTAGTATTTGTTTTAATCTTCTTTACCAAGCAATGGAGTTATGAGCGAGTAAGGCAGTTATAGCAGATATAGCATGAATGTAAACGACACAGTTGTTTTTAAGTGGTTCAGAGCACTCAAAGCTCCTAGTCCACTCTTTTACTCAACGAGTAGGATATCCACTAAGGATGTCTTTTACAATCTTCTGAATCACATAGATTCCTTCTAGACCAGCAGTCTAGGAACTTCTCTAGTTCACTCTTGAACTCTTCAAGTCCAGCAGACTTGGCTTTCTTACAGTTCACTACGAACTCTTCAAGTCCAGCAGACTTGGTACTCTTCTTCAGTTGATTGATAGTTGTTGAGTTCTTGATGGTTGCTACTCAGTTGCTGTGTAAGCACTTGTTCTAAAGAACTGAGTAGCTGAGCAAGCTTTGCAATATCTCAGATCATAAAGTTGAGCTTGAGAGAGATGTTCACGTTGTTTATTTAATGCTTGCTTGTTTCTCTCTCATCTGTCTGATCTGTATATATGTGATGTTGAAAACTATCCGTTGGATCCATCCGTTGTGGCATTAAATGCATCTGAACTTTTTGTACTGTGATGGAGACATTTCTGCACATCTTCTGAATTCGGCATTCTGGCCCACTGACACTGCAGGCTGCTTTTTCACCTACCACCTGAAAAGGTGTTTTGTCCCTCTTACCCATGGTACTATCCTTAGCTTCTTCAATACGCTTCTTTGTTGCATACTAAGGATATTTCATATATTCTGGGACTGATGAGTACTACAGCATCTGGGATCCATTACTCACTTGCTGAAAACACAGATCACGAGGCTCGACGTTTTCTGAAATGAGACAGATGATGCTCTACGATTTGGATTTTGGTGTTCTATGATTTAGATCGTAGTGTCTTTGACATCGGTGTTCTATGATTTAGATCGTAGTGTCTTTGACATCTTTGCATACTACGAGGCTATCAGTTCGACATCACTACGATTTCACTTAAACCTTCACACACTACGATCTTCTCTTGCTTGTGTTGTTGACTCTACGTTCTTGAGAGCACACTACGATCGTTGACTTGTAAAACTTCATGTTTCCTTCAGCATACTGCGATCGTAGAGTTGGCTCGGCAAATGTTGGGACCACTCTACAATTTCCGAAGAGTCCCTTTCAAGGCAGACACACTACGATCTTCAGGCTCTACGTTTTCTGCCTTGACTCCTGCAATGTTGATCAGATGGATGTACTACGATTTCTTCAAGACTAATCTATTACATCTTAAGATCAACCTAACAGTTTTGATCTTTCTATCTATACATTCTTTATCAGAATGGTACACGTTGAAAGCTTAGATCAACCTAACAATTTTGATCTATCACTAAGTCCTTGTACATATATTCATTTAAGGACCTTACAAATAATAATGAACATATACATTTAAAACATCAAATCATAATATGCATTCTCCCAACAATCTCCCTCTCTTTGATGTTACATAACCAAGGAGATTTATTGTCATGATTATTAGTGACTAGATGCATTTATAGGAAATTTAAACATGACTTAGTATTTCAGTGAGCAGCTGAAATTTCTAGAGAATAAGCATGAATTTATTGATGATCAGAAGATATTCCAATTCAGCATTACATCAATAGGAAATTTAAGTTTCAACTTATCTCTGTTTCCTTGACCTCTTTAGTGGAGGTGGGTTGGCGTACTCCTCAGCCCTTCTTTTTCTTTGAGCTTCCTCGTTCCTGGCTAACTCTTCTAGCTTGCTTAGACTTAGTACTGGATTCTCCTCATGCCTGTGCATGAATGTAGGATCTCCAGTTGGCATTCTTATGCGTACAGTAGACACATCTTGTGAGCTGGGAGTTGACTCCTGATGGCTTAATGGTATAGCCATTATAATTCCCTGTTGATCAGATCGTTGAGTTTGACTATGGCATTGTCTTGTAGGGGAACTTCGTGATGCTTGATCATGAAATTGTCGTCTTCCCCTTTCTTGAGTTCCATGACCTCCTTGATCTCCTTTCCCTTTATTCTTCTCCCCCTTTATGTCAACATCAAGGGTTCGAATATCTGCAGACAGTCGATTAACTCCTTGGACAAGCTCGTTTAGTTGGCTTTGGGTTTGAGCGATGTCCTCTCTATTTTCCTTGATTTGTTTTTCAGATTTAGCTTCTTTATTTTGGAGAACTGTCAGAATCATATCGTTATGTTTCTCCTAATTTGCATAAGATTTCTAGAAGTCATAGACAGAAGCCTTCAGGTTGAGGATGTTGTCCAGCATAATTTTATGTTGAAGGTCTTGGTGTTTCTATATTTCGAGAACAACCTCTCTTTGCTTAGCAGCTCTTTGGAAGTGGATCTCATCTCTGTCCAACATACTCTTTAGAATCTCTTTGATAATTTCTCTTAACCTCTTTGTAAGCTCAGTATTCATAGTGCCAGGGAAATTATTTGTAGCTGTGATCATTTGATTCAGCCGGAGATATTGATGAGATCAGAGTGAGTTTCCAAGCTTGCTTCTATAGACTTGACCATTTTCTCAGAGGTGTCATTCAAGTTATCCTTGGTAGGAAGGCTTGGGAGAGTATCATTTGCTTGAGGATTGTTCATTGGAGGGGTTCTCGGTTGAGATTGATCTTGTAGATTGTAAAGAGCGAGATCAAGACTAAAGTAGTCATGTGATGAGGAGGATGGTATATTAGCTGGAGGGGCTTGGGTTTGGATTGTCTGAGATAGGAGACTCAACGATTTCAATGTTGGACTCTACGATGTGGCTAGAGTCTTGAATCGTAGAGTTGGTGATTTATGGAAGCAGGGTAAGGTTGACTTCTTTTGGTTCTTCAGTTACAGAATTTTGAGATTCTGAAACTGGAAACTAATTTACTGGATTGAGAGTCACTTCCAACCATCGAGGGAATTCATAAAAATAGCTAAATGAAGATGATGGTAAGTGATTAGCTCTGAATTTGATAGGAATAGACAATACCTCAGATTTGTCTTTTGATGAGGAATGGTTGGTAAGCAGCTTCTTGGCAAAGATGACTTTCTCTGGAAATCCATTAGCCAGAACTGAGATTGCTAGATATTCCTTGAAGCTCCAGAACATGTGATCCCATGAGTTCAGGATTTGAGCTTGATGGTATGCCATCATGGGTAGATAGGAAAATAGTTGAGTGTATAGAAAGCTCCTGAATCCATCTTTCCCTACACCAGTTATTTGAATCATCTTCTTCCTCTTCACTATCTTTATCTAAGGATTCCATTATCTCAATGGGCTTTTGATGACCTTTTACTGGTTCCTCTTCATGTCTGGTAGGGACATCTTGATTTTGGGCAGGAATCTCCTCTTCTTCCGAGTAGATATCACGAGGCTCCCCCCTCAGCAAGATCATCTCCTAGTAGATTCAGCAAGTCCCCCTTAGTTGGAACATCTTCTTGAGAGATCAGAAACTCCCCCTCAGTTTGTGTATTCTCTATCATGAGAATTTCAAGAATCTCCCCCTCAGCTGGAACACTGACCTCTTTATTTTCTTGGGACAGTTCTTCTTTTGCAGCCATATTCTTAGCTTCCTTTTTCAGCACCTTTTCATTTTCAAGAATATACTTCTTGACCAGCTTTCTTTTTGATATATTGTGTTTAGCCACAACTTCTGGACTCTCTTGAGTCTTAGCTTTGTCATGTTGAACAGTCACTCTTCTTGAAGAAGCTTCTTCCATTTCTGCCACACTTGGCCTGCTTTCAGAGAACAGCAGAGACTCTACAATTGAAGAAAATGTTGGTCTTTTGGACTTCTGACCAGTTTTGTTCTTCTTTAGGATCTGTGATATGGTGGCTTGATCCTCTTCAGCTTCTTCTTGTTGTTGCTTCTTTCTTAGCCTCCTTAGAGTCTCTATATCAGAGGACTCTACAGGAATGTCAGTTGTAGAACCTTGAGGCTCTTCGATTTGTCTTGCCCCTAGCTTTCTCTTGCCCTTGCTTTTTCTGGCAAGAGCAGAGGGTTCTCCGTTGTCTACTTCTCCTTCTTCTTCAACTTCCCTGACAACAGACATGTTTCCTGTAATGCATGCATTCTTCAAATCCCCAATTCTTCCACTGGACTCAGTCATCATTCTTACATATTCAGCAGGGTTCCTTTCCCAGTTCTTAAACAACTGCTGTGTCATTCTTCGATTTGGGTTGATGGCTTCTCCTTCATCATCCCCAATTTTGTCACCCAGTGCAGATTGCAGAATGATGCTTATGAATCTCCCATACAGCTTCTTCGGAGTGCTCTTTGATTTCTTCGAGTTGACGATCCACTTGCCGATCCACTCGAGCAATACAGCCCCATAGTTTAGTTGTGTACCATGAACCATGGCCGTCATGAGCTTAAGCTGAGGGATTCTTCTTGTGGTGCATTTTCTTCAATCCCTCTTGGAAGCATATGCTGTCTAGAAATGGGTGCCCTACATTTTTGAAACCTAGGGCCAGATTGAAGTCTTCTTCCCTTAGTTTCATTTCTACTCCTTTTACTCATATAGTGATGGTGTTGTGTTCGTACACACCATTCTTGTAGAACTCCTTCACTAGTTTGGGATAGATGAGGGTGTTTGCTTTTCGGCCTCTTGAGACCTGCCTTATTCAGTAGCGCTAAATTCTTGTGAAATTTTGGTGGAGCAGCTTTGAACTCGTCAAATTAGAGTCTGTACCCTGAAATTACATTTGAAGCAGCCATTGATTTTGTAGTTGAGAAGTGATATACGACTGAGCTTTCTACTGATTTAGGGTTTTTCTTTGAGAGAAAGAGAGAATGGGAGAGATAATCTTTTGAACTTCATATTTCAAAAACACGGTTTCAATTTGTACTTGTAACTTCCCTCTCTCTTTTTTAACTTAGTGGGACAGGTGTCGCCTTTTGCTTGGCTCTATGATTTTAACTGTGCAGGAATGTACTGATTTGCCCTTGGCCTTTTCAGAGCTGAGGTGTCCTTAAGAAGACTACAATCATTGAGGTAGCCTTATGTTCGTTGAGTCTGTCTTGCGATCGTCGAGTCTATCTGGCAGTCGTTGAGTTTGATCAGCATTCGTTGAGTCTGTCCTACGATTGTCGAGTTTATCTGGCAGTCGTTAAGTCTGATCAGCATTCGTTGAGTCTTTCCTACAATCGTCGAGTCTGTCCTACAATCATTGAGTCTGTCCGAATCCTTGTGATGAGTTTTTGATAAAGCATTCTTTTAAGGCAGCTCGGGAAGGGCCAACCTCTTGGAGAGATTCAAGGGTTAGGCTTGTTCCTGAGCTACCTCTTGGAGAGATTGCCTTGTTATGAAGCTTGTCATCACAGGATGAGCTTTTGTCATCGTTGAGTCTGCACTAAGATGGTTGAGTCCTTGCTATGATCGTTGAGGTAGTTGTCTGTTCAGCTCTACGATCGTGAACTTTCCTTAATCTTGTCTATAATTCTGAGTTCAGCCTTTGTATCTGTCATGGTTAGCACAATATAGAGCATATATTTCATGGTTGTAGATTTAGCATTCCTAGTTCACTTATTAACTTATTAAATCTGGATTCATCTAGTGGTTTTGTAAAAACATCAGCAAGTTGATTTTCAGTAGGGATATATTGTAAAGATATAGTTCCATTTTGCACATGATCCCTAATGAAGTGATACCTTATTTCTATATGCTTGGTCCTAGAATGCATGACAGGATTATGAGTTATTGCTATGGCACTTGTGTTATCACAAAGGTATGGAAATAGATTTGAAATTGAACCCATAGTCACTAAATGATTTCTCATCCATAGGATCTCGAAAGCACAAGAATTTGCCAAAGAAGAATATATTCAAATTTCTGCAGTTGAAGTAGACACCGAGTTTTGCTTTTTGCTAAACCAGGACACAAGTCTGTTTCCAAGAAGTTGACAAAAGCCATCGGGTACTTTTTCTATCTATTTTGCATCTTTACAAAATCAACATCTGTGTATCCTATTAGTTCAAATGAGGATTCCTTGGGATACCACAAACCCCAAGTAGGTGTACCCTTGAGATACCAAGATCCTCTTTGACAGCAGACATAAGTGACTCTTTTAGGGTTAGCACGAAATCTAGCACATATGCATGTTGTAAACATTATATCTGGTCTCATCGCGCTTAGGTATAAAAGAGACCCTATTATACCTCTGTATTGCGTGATATCAATACTTTTACCTTTCTCATCCTTGTCAAGCTTGGTTACAGGAGCAATTGGTGTTTTTATGGGAGAGGCTGATTCCATGCCATACTTCTTTAGAAGGTCTTTGATGTACTTGGCTTGGTTTATGAAAATCCCTTCTTCAGTATGCTTTACTTGTAGTCCAAGGAAGAAGTTCAGCTCACCCATCATGCTCATTTCAAACTTACTCTGCATTAGCTTAGAGAATCTTTTGCATAACTTTTCATCAGTAGAACCAAAGATAATTTTATCAACATAGATTTGAACTAGTAAGACTTTGTCTTTATGCTTTCTAAGAAACAGTGTGGTATCTACTCTACCTCTAGTGAACCCATTTTCGATTAAGAAGTTAGTTAGTGTTTCATACCATGCTCTAGGTGCTTGTTTAAGACCATATAAGGCTTTATCTAATCTATAGACATAATTGGAAAGAGATGGATTGATGAAACCTGGAGGTTGCTCTACATAGACTTCTTCTTGGAGTTTTCCATTTAGAAATACACTCTTGACATCCATCTGGAAGACTTTGAACTTCATGTGAGCCGCAAAGGCAAGAAAGATTCTGATGGCTTCTAGTCTGGCAACAGGTGCAAATGTCTCATCGTAGTCGATACCTTCTTCTTGAGAATAACCCTTTGCCACTAATCTTGCCTTGTTTCTGGTTATGACCCCATCTTCATCCATTTTTTTTTGAAGACCCACTTAGTTCTTATCACAGGTTGGCTCTTTGGTCTTGGTACCAATCTCCATACTTTACTTTGTTCAAATTTGTTAAGCTCTTCCTGCATTGCTTCTATCCAGCTGGAGTCTTCCATAGCATCCTCTATCTTCTTTGGCTCTATTTGTGACAGGAAGCTTAGATAAAAACACTCATTCTGAGTAGACACTCTTGTTTTGACTCTGGAACTCGTATATCCAATTATTAGATCCTGAGTGTGATCTCTTACCCATCTGTTACCAGCTAGGACATCTGTCTTGATGCCTTCCTGTCTTAAATCTTCAAGGTCTATTTCTTCTTCTTGGAGTGGAGGCTCGCTATCTTGGATGGACCTCTCTACAATTTCATTATCATGCTCTACGATTTCACTATCAGGCACTACGATTGTAGTGTTGAGCTCAACGATTTCATTTGTAGTGTTTGCACTATCGGTCGTAGTGTATTGAGGCACTGCTTTGTCTAAGTCAGTTTCATCAAAGATGATATGTATTGAGATTTCGACATTCAGTGTCTTCTTATTAAACACCCTATAAGCTTTGCTGTCTGTGGCATATCAAAGAAAAATCCCTTCGTCTGACTTGGGCTGGAATTTTGTTAGATACTGCTTTCCATTGTTGAGAATATAGCATGCAGAGCCAAAGACATGGAAATAGCTGACACTCGGCTTCCTTCCTTTCCACAGTTCGTAGGGTGTCTTCTTGATCGTAGAGTGAATTAATGATCTATTCTGTGTGTAGCATGCAAAGTGTTGATGACTTTCTACGCCTGTATATTCAAAGCGCATTTCAGTCAGCCGCTAGTAGAGTCCTCCCAGCCTCTATCAGGGTTCTGTTCTTTCTTTCAGCAACTCCATTTTGTTGAGGAGTTCGTGGAGCTGAGAAGTTATGACTGATGCCATTGTCTGAGCAGAACTTGTCTATTTCTGAGAAATTGAATTCTCTTCCATGATCACTCCTTATGGCCTTGATTTTCTCTCCTTTCTCGCTCATCACCACCCCAACATCTTGATTAATTCGAGCTTTGTCTCATCCTTTAAGGTTATGAAAAATACCCATGTGAATCTGGTGTAGTCATCGACTATGACTAGAGAGTATCTTTTTCCTCCAAGACTAGTTGTTGGGATTGGCCCAAAGAGATCCATGTGGAGCAGATGCAGAGGTTTGTCAATGGAGTTGGCAGTCTTGCTCTTGAATGAGCTTCTAGTTTGCTTTCCAAGCTGGCAGGCATTGCATGGCCTTTCCTTCACAAGGTTGAACTTGGGTAGACCAGCTACGAGGTCTTTTGATGCAAGTTTAGACATGCTTTTAAAGTTTAAGTGAGACAGCCTTCTATACCATAGCCAGCTCATTTCCTCGAATTCTTTTGCCAGGAAACATATTGTCTCATCAGAGCTTAGTTGACTAAGATCTACTGTGTAGACATTTCCTTCTCTTGTTCTGGTCAGCTTTATGGCAGATGTCTTCAAATCTCTGACTAGACATTGGTTGTTGAGAAATGTTACTTGGTGACCCTTGTCGCAGAGTTGGCTGATACTTAGAAGGTTGTGTTGGAGTCCTTCCACATAAGCTACTTTGCTGAAAGATACTGCACCATTGCCAGCAGAGCCAAATCCTCTTGTCTTGCCCGAGCCGTTATCTCCAAAGATGACTGAGGGACCCTCCTTTTCTACATAGTTAGATAGTAGAGCTTTGTTCCCTGTCATATGCCTTGAGCATCCACTGTCCGGTTACCATGTTGAGGTCGTGGAACTCTTTTCCTGTCAAAACATTTGAACCTTCATTTTGGTACCCATATTTGCATGGGTCCTTCATTGTTAGTGCCTTTGGGGACCCAAATTTGTCTAATCTTGGGTCTCGCATGGATGGAGTTATAATAACACTTTGTCGCCCTATGACCATATTTATTGCATATAAAACATCTATTATGATGCATGCCTGTGTGTGTGTGGTGATTCATCTTCCACTTGGACTTGTGTGGTTCCTTAGTTAACCTTCTGTTAAACTGATTCTCTTTCTTCCACGTGTCCTTAGGTTTCATAAATAGTGATGAGTGTGCCTTACCTCTACTGTACCTTCCCAGTTGATTCGTAGAGTTGGTTTTGCTTGACTCTACGATTCTTCGAGGTTGGTGAGTAGAGGTTGGGTTACTTTTCTCCTTTATGAAACCCAGACCTGCATGAGATCCTCTACTTCTCTGAATATAACTAGAAACAGTAGAACAAGATTGAACTGACTCTTGCAACTGTGAGGATTTCACAAAGGCAATGCCTCTACCAGAACTTGAGGCATTACTAATGCTAGTTTCCATTGTCTTTTCCACACAAGGTTCCGAGATGAATTCCCCAAAGCCTAGACTTGTTATGTCGAATTTGCTTCTCTGACTAGAGAGCAGGCAGTTCATGGACGATGAGGATTTGTTCCATGCAGAGATAGTCTTCTCTAAATCCTCAACTTTAGAGGTTAGAATAGACTCTCTTTGTGCATTGAGTGTGTTTGTTTGTTTTAAAGTTTCATTCTCAGCCTCAAGTTTGGAAAGAAGATTGGTACTTAGAAGGGCTGTTTCAAGCTCTTCTTGAACTTTCTTCTTCTCCTCTTGAAGAAGTGAATGATCTTTAGATAAGACTCTGAACCACTTCATGTATTGATGTAGGTCAGTGGTTATGCCATGAAAAGCAGTTCTTAAGTCACTTATATCTACATCAGGAGAATTAAAATCAAATACCTCATCGAGACTTATATCATGTATGTTTAGGCTTTGTTTGTCCTTTGCATGTTTGGCCATTAAGCACAGATTGGCCATATGTGGTTCTTCCTCATCTCCGGAGTTTGCATTTGAGTCATTATCTGAATCACTCCACGATCCTCCCAAGAACCGTGCCTTTGTCTCTTTTCTGAGGCCTCTTGGTTCCTTTGTATTCTTTCTTTGCATGAGATTTCTTCTTTAGTTCTTCTTTGATAGGCTTATTGTAGTTGGCAATGAAATGACCAGGTTTCTTACAGTTGTAGCATAAATCATTCATTTGTTCTGGTGGACGTAGTTCATTGAATTTCTTTTGGCTTGCTTGCTTACGCCTTGTCGCATGAACCTTCTTAGTCTCTTTACCAGCATAGCAAAGTCATTGTCATCATCTTCATCATCATCAGAGTCAATCTTAGTGATGACTTTTGATACACCTTCATTTGCCTTGAGAGCAACACCCTTATCCTTTCTTCTTCCTTCTGATAAGGTTTCGGCGCGTTGGGTCAACTCCAGTTCGTAGGTCAGGAGATTTCCATACAGTTGTTGAACTGTCATCTCATTAAGATTCTTTGATTCTCTTATTGCTGTGGTCTTTGCATCCCACCTGCTCGGTAGGGCTCTCATGAACTTTATGGTTAGATCCTTGTTAGGATAGATCTTCCCATATGCTCATAGAGAGTTGAGCAGAACGTTGAATCTTTCATAGGTTGCTCACACGCTTTCTCCCGCATACGAGCGAACATTTCATACTGCTATGTCAGGAGAGACTGCTTGTTCTCTCTGACTTCTTCAGTTCCTTCGTGCATAATCAACAGTGCTTCCCAAACTTCCTTAGCTGTTTTGCTATTTACAACATTTTCAAACAGATCGTCCTCTAAGGATTGGAACAGGATGTTCTTCGCCTTTTTATCAAGTTGGATAGCTCTCTTCTCTGTGTTTGTCCATTCTTCTTTTACTTTGATTTGTACTCTGTTTGGATCGTCAATGGTTGGTGCAAGCTTTGTTGGTATATAGGGCCCATTAAGAACAGTCTCAAATAGATCTTCATCTATTGAGTCCGTGTAACTTGCATCCTGACTTTCCAGTTAGCAAATTTATCCTTGTTGCACATCGGGTGGCTTCACGCCTCCCGCTTATGGATTCGCTTGGTACGAAAAGCCATTTGGATCTACTAAAGCGTAAGCGATAAAAATAGAACCCGCTTTGATACCAATTGTTAGTTCCTAGTAGGCACAAGTTATCTAGAAGGGGGGGTTGAATAGATATTTGAAAATATTTCCTTTTTAAACTTGTTCTTAGATAATGATTAAAACTTAGCGGAATTAGTATTTGTTTTAATCTTCTTTACCAAGCAATGGAGTTATTAGGGAGTAAGGCAGTTATAGCAGATATAGCAGATATAACATGAATGTAAACGACACAGTTGTTTTTAAGTGGTTCAGAGCACTCAAAACTCCTAGTCCACTCTTCTACTCAACGAGTAGGATATCCACTAAGGATGTTTTTTACAATCTTCTAAATCACACAGATTCCTTATAGACCAGCAGTCTAGGAACTTCTCTAGTTCACTCTTGAACTCTTCAAGTCCAGCAGACTTGGTACTCTTCTTCAGTTGATTGATAGTTGTTGAGTTCTTGATGGTTGCTACTCAGTCGCTGTGTAAGCACTTGTTCTAAAGAACTGAGTAGCTGAGCAAGCTTTGCAATATCTCAGATCGTAGAGTTGAGCTTGAGAGAGATGTTCACGTTGTTTGTTTAATGCTTGCCTGTTTCTCTCTCATCTGTCTAATCTCTATATATGTGATGTTGAAAACTATCCGTTGGATCCATCCGTTGTGGCATTAAATGCATCTGAACTTTCTGTACTGTGATGGAGACATTTCTGCACATCTTCTGAATTTGGCATTCTGGCCCACTGACACTACAGGCTGCTTTCTCACCTACCACCTGAAAAGGTGTTTTGTCCCTCTTACCCATGGTACTATCCTTAGTTTCTTCAATATGCTTCTTTGTTGCATACTAAGGATATTTCATATATTCTAGGGCTGATGAGTACTGCAAAGATCTGGGATCCATTCTCACTTCTTTGAAAACACGATCACGAGGCTCGACGCTTTTACGACATGAGATGATGATGCTCTACGATTTGGATCGTGGTGTTCTACGATTTAGATCGTAGTGTCTTAGACATCTTTGCATACTATGAGGCTATCAGTTCGAGAGCACTACGATTTCCCTTAAACCTTCACACACTACGATCTTCTCTTGCTCGTGTTGTTGACTCTACGTTCTCGAGAGCACACTACGATCATTGACTTGTAAAACTTCATGTTTCCTTCAAAGATATCGCGATCGTAGAGTTGGCTCGGCAAACGTTGGGACCACTCTACGATTTCCGAAGAGTCCCCTTCAAGGCAGGCACACTACGATCTTAAGGCTCTACGTTTTCTGCCTTGACTCCTACAATGTTGATCAGATGGATGTACTACGATTTCTTCAAGACTAATCTATTACATCTTAAGATCAACCTAACAGTTTTGATCTTTCTATCTATACATTCTTTATCAGAATGGTACACGTTGAAAGCTTAGATCTACCTAACAATTTTGATCTATCACTAAGTCCTTGTACATATATTCATTTAAGGACCTTACAAATAATCATGAACATATACATTTAAAACATCAAATCATAATATGCATTCTCCCAACATATATTATCTATCATGATATATAATGAATGTAATAAAGGTTACGTACTTGGGAGCTAGACTCTGATAATTATGTAAATTAAGTTTGAACTTTATATTATTGTTATTACTATTAGTATTATTCCGCTCATAGAAATTGTATCGTGAAGCACCGAGTTCGGGTTTCAAGTACCCGGATTTGGGAGCTTTACAGGTTGGTATCAGAGCTATAAGCATGAATGTGCAAAGAGCCCCGAGCCTCTCGCTGGTGACTACCTTGTGTTGAATGCTGCACCGCCGCTGCATCCGTAGGGGCGCCTTGATTCACTATGGTGTCGATAGGTACCCTTGTAAGGTGTTATGGTTGGAAGCACCATGAAAGTTACAGGTTGGTACCAGAGCTTAGGGTTAAAAACCTTAGGAGGGCTAGACCTTAGGCTATAACCTTAGAACAGAAGGAAACGTTGAAAATATAAATAACTCATATAGAGTTTAAAAAGAGATGAATTGACTAATTTCATCGTCAAACAAAATAAAAGATAACTTATATAAAATTATTGTTTGTTGTATGTATAAACAATATGCTAATCAGGATAATTTATGTGTGTAGATGTCTGGTGGAAAAGGCTTGTTATATGCATATAGCATGAAGAAGGATCAAATCCATACACCCGAGCTAATATCGAAGCCAATAGCTGAAATAGAGGCTCACGATGAAAACAACTCAGACGAGGTGGTTATTGTAGAAAACATAGTACCAGATCTGGAGATGGTGGAGCTGACAGATAGCGATTCAGACACTAAAGTTGAAGTTGATCAAGCATCAACGGAGGTGCAGGATCTGAGGAACAAGGTTTTTTCTCTTAAAAGGCTGTGGGAAATAGAAAAACTACTAAATAGTCGATTGCGTCAGGCGTTAATAGAAATAATGGAAGAACAAGATAAGCTTAAAATCCAAATTGATCAGATGGGAGCCATAAGCAACACATCATGTGCAGCTCCGAGCATGAAGGGGAAAAGAAAGATAGAAGATCATGACTTAGGAAAATCTGATAACAACCAAGAGGACGCTAACAAAATAGAAAAGTGTATAAACTGTGACAAGAAACATGAAGGCGTATGCAGGAAAGGGAGAAAGATATGTTACATTTGCAAACATGAGGGACATACCTCTCATCATTGTCCTGACTTTAAGCTAGGAGTATGTTTTATCTGTGGGATGGAAGGTCATCGAGCGAACGGTTGTCCAAGGAAAAAGGATTAGTAAATAGGTGGTAAAAGTTCTGTTGTGTAGGCATGTTTAATGTAATATGTGTGCTTAGTATGTCTGTGTAATGTAATATTCTAAAACTTTTGTATTAATCAAGGTTGTATATCCCGACTTTTGGAATTCACAAAGGGATAGCTGATGTTTAAAGAAATATGTACTATGATATGTAAAGTATTTTGAAATCGTTGAATGAATATGAATCTATGTTTAAGTAATGAAACAAGTTTAATATATTAAACTTATATGATAAAGGCTTAAAAAGTAAGTTAATAAAGAATAATTTATGAGAATGCCGCTGAAATGAAAACGAAACTAAAGGATAGAAGAACCTGTCAACGAAACCGGAGAATAACCAGACCTGATACATAATATCTCGAATGTGATCGTTCAAGCTATGCAGAATGGAATACCAGCTGCGTGAAATCAGCCAGATAATCAATTGACGAATTTCAAAGGCTTCAAGGTCGTCATATTGTCAGGATCTAGAAGATCAACTGACCCCGTTGATGCGTGTATGATAACTAAGGTAACAGAGGGACAAAAGAAAACTTTTGCCACCTATACGATGAAAGGAGATAATTTCGATAATACTAGAATTAGGTCAGGAGTGTGTTTAAAAAGAAAGTTTGTGTGCTGTAAGTGTGGGCAGGAGGGACATATCTCTCATAACTGCCCCAATCCAAGAGTGTATAGTTGGTGTTTTATTTGTAAATCAATGGAGCATAAGGTGAAAGACTGTCCAAGAAGGAGAAGGGAGGCAAGGAATCCAAATACAAGGAAAGGCAGCACGACATTGGCGATAACGAGACCGACTTCAACAAACAAATCAACAAAATCAACCACAGGAGTGTTCTGCATAAATGTACAAGATACGGTAGCAGCCGAGGATGCAACTCCAGGTATTATTCGAACAAATTTTATTTTCTTATATACGATTTTCCTATATATATAGTAAACTATTTTATAAAGAAATTTTGAAGGAGGAATTTGAGTTCTTTCAGAAATTAAATTTTCGTTTAATCAGAAAGACAAGCTTTATGTAAATAGTTAAAGATCAGTTTGATCAAAGTTGATCAAGATCTACTTGAAATGAATATGTATGCTATATACCCGTGTATGTATAGGTTTTAAAACGGTGATTCCGGGGACGGAATCTTTATAAGGGAGGGTGAGTGTAACAACCAGATATTTTCTATATAAATAAATAAGAAATTTTGCGTATAATTTTTTTATTTTTATTTTAAGGATGAGGATTTGTATAAGATAATGTGTATATGTATTTATGTGATAAATAAAAATATATTTATTACATAAATGATTACAAATAATTTTATTTTAGGATTATTGATTATTATAAAGTATATTCTTATAATAATTAATTTTAAGGTAGAAATGTTTTTATTAATTATTTTCCATGAAAATATAAGCATATATTATTTCAATAATATATGAATTTATTTTAGAATAATTATAATAATTATTTTATTATATGAATTTTGGTACATTATTAAGTTAATTATTTTACCTTAATTATTAAGGTTAAATATGAAGAATAAATCGATATGGAATCCAAACCCTAATTTAGGATTTTATCAAGGAATGAGAATAATAATATAATATTAATTATATTTTAATTTTTCAATTACTATAAATATGTATTGTATGTATGTATTAAGGATGGTTGGTCAATTATGGTGTATAATTTCAAAATCCTAATATTAATTGGTTAAACCCTAGTTTTACTGGGGGAAACCCTAATTTGAAAATCAATTGTGAGTTTAAGACTGTTATATAACTGTGTTATATGTTTTATGTTGTGTATTAAATGATTAATTAGGTAAACCCTAATTAAAAAATTAAAAACCCTAATTATAAATGCTAAACCCTAATTTAAAACCCAAATTAGAGTTCAAGATTGATTGGTGATTGTGTTAATGTGATTAATTAACAAGTATTAGAAACCCTAAATTGTTAAACCTTAATTTAGTAATTAGAAACCCTAGTTGTAATTTGGTAACCCTAATTACCAAAAGAATAAACCCTAATTGCTAAATTAGCAAAGTTAATTATAACTAGAGATATTAAACCCTAATGTTCCTATATAAATTAATTAGAAAATTAATCATAATTAGGAAACCCTAATTTCAAAATTTTAGAAAACTAAAATTTATTTAATTTTACATTTTGTGCAAACCCTAATTTTTAGATATTGCAAATGATTTGTGCTAAACCTTAGGGTTAAACCCTAAGGGTCAAACCCGAAGGGTTTGCAAGATTACAAAATGGCCATTAAATTTCCAAGCCAAATGACCATTATACCCCTTGCATTATTGAGGCTAATTTGTAGGTTTTAACATTAGGTTTAGTTGGTGAACCAAACCCAACCACCCCATGTGACAAATCTCAGCAGATCAGCCTCTAGATCAGCAACATACAACGTATACAAGCACTATAAATAGAATTAGAGAGAGAAAAAGTGTACATTTTGTTCATTTATTCACCCACACTCCATCAAGTCCATCTCTCTCGCTAACATACGAATTCAACTTGTAAATCAGTCCCAAATCAAAGCCCCACGAACACCATAACCAAATCAGAAGCTAGAAATCAAAATCGATCAAAGAAGGTATAAAGCCTAGCCAAGAAATCTGTCCATCGATCTGTGGTTTGATGTTATTTTTTTGTGTTAAACATGTTAAATCTAGTGTATAATGAATGTCAGTCCTTATATCTCAGTGATCTATAAAGATTTTTGTGTTTTGAAAGCTTGTAGTTGTAGTCGTGTATGTGTTATTTAGTCTGCAACTGGAATCAAGGTCATTGGATGTGTAGATTATAAGTTATAACCGGTCAAAGGTCGTTGACCGACATTGACCGTGCCATTTCTGGGCAACCCAAAAACAGGGAAACAACTTCTGACAGTTAATTGAAGCCTCTAGATTTGTCAGTTTATTGTTGGTTTATGTTTGTTGTTGAATCCATGTTATAGTATGTTAGTTTAACTCTCGATCCATGCTTTTATTAAATCTAGATGTCAAATACACTGGATTTAGTGACCGGTCAAACTAGCAGGGTCAAGCACAAAGATGGTTTTCTGGGTAACCTAGAAAACCTAAGAACACAATTTCTGACATGCATTGACCGGTTCAGATCTATTGATTCTGTTAATGTTTTGTTGATATTTGGTGTTAGATCTCTTCCTTTACATATTGACTACACACTGTAGCATATAGATCATAAAAACAACACAAGATTAGCAAGTTGTGGAAGCCCAAAACTAGCCAGTCGAACTGTTCTTCATTTCTGTGTAACCTAGAAAATGAAGAACAACTCTGATAACTTGTTTAAGGCTCCAGATCTCGTTGGTTATGCATGTTATGATGATTCTTATTGTTGGATCGTGTAGTCTTGTATTTGTACTACATGGTCTAACCATCAACATGTCCAGAAACAAATTTATCAGCGTTTAATCAATGGTCAAAGTAAAGACCTACTTAAACGCATTTTATGAATGCATGAAGAACATGAAGAACACCTATAGCGACAGTTATGTCTCTATAGGTGGCCTTTAGCGACAGACAGTGTAAATAATTAATTTAATTTTTGAAAATTAATTATTTGAATTAAATAAATAGAAAAAATAAAAATAAATAGTTTTTATTATTAAAATACCAAATAAATTATTAAAAATTATTTTAAATTCTAAAATTAGTTTTAATTATTTTAAGTATATTTCATAAATATTTAATATTTTTAGAATATTAAAGGTAATTAATTTATTTAATATTAATATTAAATAAATTAGTTAAAAATGATTTTAATATTTGAAAAATCATTTAAAATTATATTATGATATAAGAAAATATTTTAAGTTATTTTTAATTACTTTTAATATTTTGTGATAAATTTCATTAATAAATTAATATTAATGATAATTAAGTTATTTACTAAATGAATTAAATAAATTAATTAAAAATGATTTTATTATATTAAAAATCATTTTAAATAATAATAAGGTATTTAAAAATATTTTAAGTTATAAAATATAACTTTTATTATTTAAAGATAAATTTCATTAATTAATTCTTATTAATGATATTAAAGTTATTTAATAATTATATTAAATAATGATTTTAAGATTATAATAATCATTTTAAATGAAAATAAAGTTTTTAAAGATATTTTAAGTTATAAAATATAACTTTTAATATTTAAAGAATAATTTCATTAATAATTTAATATTAATTTATTATTAATGATATTAATTTTATTTAATAATTATATTAAATAAATAGTTTAAAAATAGTTTTATTAATATAAAAATCATTTAAAAAGTTTATAAATGAATTAAGAATATTTTAAGTTATAATTAATGACTTTTAATATTTTGATAAATAGTACATTAATAATTAAATATTAATGGTAATTATTTAAAAATGATTTTAAATATTTTAAAAATCATTTAAGGATAATATTAATACTTTAAAAGTATTTTAAGTTATTATAAATAACTTTAACATTTTGGAAATGATTTCATTAATAGTTTAATATTAATTAAATATTAATGATAATAGAATTGTTTAATATTTAAATCATTTAATAATGATTCCGATGTTTGAAAATTCATGATACATTATAATAAATATTTTTAAATTATATTAAGTCATTTAAAAATAATATGACTAATACTAAGTTACAGGATAGAGTCTTCGACTCGATAATTACCCTATAAAGCTGTCGGTACACCAACATGTTTCAGAAATTGATCTGGACTTAGATAATTTAATTAGATATGTGATTATTTGTGATTCAATGGTTGTTAAACATGGGTAATAATATGATTAGGTTATGTCTTTGATCGAAAATGCAAATTACTATGTGTTATAGTATATTGTTCTAATCGAACAAATGATCTGATTAATGATAGGTCGTGATATAAACGATAAAACTAAGTTGTGAACTGTAAGCAGCGCTTCAGGCAAGTATCTTACCTTTGCATTTTCTGTATGCAATGGACATGAGTAAGAATATTTCTAAATTATATTAATACTGTACAGATTATTAACCCTTTATTATATACGCTTATTGATTATCAACATGTTAGTATATGGTAATTTAGATATATATATTCTGTTCGTTAATTTCTATAAATGGTTATACAAGTGTCCCCACTTGGTTAATCATTGTATTTAATCACATTTGATATACATTTGTCAATTACCCGTATACATATGTTGAATTATAGATTATTGTTGAACAAGATAAAACCTTTGATTTGGTGTGAGACCCCAGATTTTTTGAATAAAGATTAAATTTTCTCGAAATATATTTTTGAATATTATGGTGTGGATTTGATTTAATGTTATAGTTGTGGGTAATATTTACAAATTTTCCAAAGTACACAAGTTGTTATATAATATTCGATTGGTCGGGGAATATTCGTTTTAACAGGGAATATTTGTACAACGACATAATCATTGGTGGACCCCCACAACGGAATTATTGTCGGATTGAGAAAACGACAAAAATACTTTATGAAAATAATGGCGGAAGTGTTACCGTTAAAACTGTTGAACTACTCGGTAGTAAAAGTACAGTAATACGCGTGGTTGCATAGTAGTACACGGTATTGATTATTGATGCTTACATGAGAAGTCACTCAGTTATACTCAATTATTGCTATAGTAATTGCTGCATCATATCTATCATATTATTGATTCAATTATTGTCACAGTATTATCTGCTTAAAATGTTTTTATTAAATCAATACTTGAGACGACAAAGTTATTCATATTATAAATTACAATATTTAAAATGTCTAGAAGTTCTGTCAAGGAGAGGTTTGGTCACCTAATTGCGCGCCAATAGGGAGAAATCCTTATTGGAAAGCCCCATCTTTCCTGGGAACAACATAGTTGATAAATATTGTGAGTTATAATATTAATAATGAATGTTGTTCGGAGTTGAATTTGGAGACGCGAACGTGATATTTTAGTCCAGAACGACGAAATTAGTAAAAATAGTCTATAAACACAAAATTTTCTGGGATTCACTATTTGGTCAAAAAGTCAATAGTTGACTTTTTCGGGAAAAGTCAAACTTCGAAATTTCAAAATTTATATTTTTGATAAAAATAGTTTCATTATGTTGGAATTGTTTGTGTTAGTGAAAATCGACATTTATTTCGATGATAATTGATGTCTAGGGGTTATATTGATAAATCGGGTAATTTATCGGATAAATGAGCAATTAATTGCTACTAATTCACATGCTTATATAACTATTTGTTCACATATGTGTACTATTGAATCACATTATTTACTATTAGGGGAGTTGGTGCAAGATTGATAATACTTGCATGACTAAATTAAAAATGGAGGTATAGATGAAGGTATTATACTAAAATTCGTATTTTTCACATGATTATACTATTGATTCACATGATTGAACTATTGATTCACATTATTTACTATTAGGGTAGTTGGTGCAAGATTGATAATACTTGCAGGACTAAATTATAAATGAAAGAAAAGTTGGAGGTATTGTACTGTAATTTTCGAGCCCCAAAACGTGCAATTATCGAAACTATATTTTCCTATAAATAGAAGCTCATTCTTCCTTCATTTCTCACCAATTCACAAAAGCTTTAGAGCGATTATTATAGAGAAAAATTATAGAGAGAAAGAAGAAGAGAAATCTGCTACCTCACTATTCCAGTATCTAGTTTTTTCCAAGGTGGGGAGTATTATTTCTTTCTTATCTATGAAGAGAACTTCATTATTCCATTCTTTATTATTCTGTTGGAATAACTCAGATATCGCTGCCTACCCTACCCTATACTTGGTGAAATTCTTCTGTTGTTCCATTCTTTATCATTCTGTTGGAACATCCTGTCTGTGCGTTCTATGCCGGACCTGGTTCCGTCTTTATTATTCTGTTGGAACATCCTATCTGTGCGTTCTACGCCGGACCTGGTTCCGTCTTTATTATTCTGTTGGAATATCCTCGTTCAGCATGCGTTTTACGCCTGGACTGATTCCGTCTTAATTATTCTCGTTGGAATATCCTCTCAAGCGTTCTCTACGGGACCGATTCCTTCTTTATTATTCGTGGAATATCATATATCTCTGCATGCGTTTACTGCCGGACCGATTCCGTTATTTATTATTCTCGTTGGAATAACTCGCTTTCATGCGGTCTATATCGCATGCCCGGTGATTTCTTTTGTTATTCCATTCCTTATTATACTCAAATTGGTTAAAGTTTTGACTTCTATACTCCATGAAATTAGTGCAATATCCTTGATATTTGCGCTTCATCCAAAGATATCTTTTCATGGAAATATTCTTCCGAGCATTCTTGAAATTTACTCTACAAAGCGATGATCATGTTGACAATTTGGACGTTATTAGTTCCTGGATAAATTAATTCTTGAACTTGTTTTATTGAATTCTTATATCATTGTCATCATCCTCATGTTTATATTTTGTTGAAAGTCATCTGTGGCCTATAGTACATAAATGGACTTGGTATGATTATGACCAATGATTATTCTATTGTAATCATGACCGTCTTCACATACAAATGATGTGGTAAAAGTCCTCATTGGCCCATAGTGCATTGATGGATAGTTGTTGGCATGATCATGACCATTAATGAATACACAAATATTCTTGGCCCGTAGTGCATGGATAATTGTGGTCGTGATACTAAAGAATATCCTCGTCAGTAGTGCGGGGTGATTCGATGATGTGGATTATATATTGTCGAGTCCCGTAGATAAAAGTGATGAAAAACCTTCTAAATCATAAAAGATAGTAGATTTTATTCTCTACTTGACTCTTTTAATGGATTGCTTATTCCGCTGCAGTTAAACTTGATGGTTGTTATATTGTATCATCTGCTTAACACTTTGTTGAAGGCTAACGATAATATATTCGCATTATCTTAGTCATAATATTTCCTACTGGGCTAGTTGAGCTCACCCTTTTACTTTTATTGTTCTCTTCAGGAAATGAGAACGTAGCAGGGACTAGTCGGGGAACGGAGTGACGGATCAGATGATAGCATTAGTAGTCCTCACTATTCTGTGAAATAGTGTAATAATAATTGTAATAAGGACTCCTTTTGAGTTTGTATAATCTCTAGTAGACAATATTTGTATTCAAACTCACAGTTTATGTTTTGTCGTATTGTACACGATAGTTGTATTTGAATTTATGTACCATGTAAGTGGCGACCCAAGATGGGTGATGTATACCTGTTTTGGGGGCGTCACAGTTAGTATCAAAGGTTAGGGATATGATCCCTGGCTAAGATGTGAGACTAGAACTAGGAGGGGAGAGATGGGGAATTCCTTCGCTAGTATGACCTACCTAAGTTTATTTAGTATTTGATTGCTCGGTCAGAGTATAGTGATAATATGTTGCATGTTAAATAACCCTTGTTTTGTGGCAGTGTTTGAAAATGGCATCCAAGAATGTTGAGAATAGCAATGGAGCACAGGAGACCGTTGAGTCTCCACAGATCAATAATCAGGACAATGTGCAACAGGATGGCGATAATCCTCCTATAAATAACAACACTGATCAATTGATGAACGACGGTACGTTTAAGAGCTTTTTAGAATTCATGCAACATCAGGCGAAGACGGCTCCTTTTCAAATGCAGGAGGAAACAATGGCAACCAACGGTTGGTCACCGCTAAGCAATTCAAGGAGCTGGGACCACCAGAGTTTTTGGGAAAGCCAGAACCACTTAAAGCGGAGACGTGGTTAAAGCAGATCACCAAGATATTTGATATCTTGGGATGCTCCGAGGAGCAAAAGGTTCCTTTTGCCACCTTTATGTTGCATGAAGAGGCAGATCACTTGTGGGAATTTGTAAAACGTACCCAGCCTGACGCACTCAAGATGTCTTGGGAGAAGTTCTAAGAGCTGTTCAATGACAAGTACTTTCTCAAAAGTATTCGTCACATGAAGGAGGTAGAGTTTATCATGTTGGAACAAAACAATATGACCGTGTCGCAATACGAGGCTAAATTTGCGGAGTTATCCCGGTTTTCATCCCATTTGGTCGATAATGAGGAACGAATGACGCGAATGTTTTAAGAGGTTTGAAGCCGGAGATACGCCAATATCTTATTTCTCATAAACTGTGTTTGTATTCAGATGTTGTAAATAAGGCTCAGTTAGTGGAGCGCGATAACGAGTCAACGCAACCAAAAGAGAGCAAATGCAAAATGATAATACCAAAGGATAATTGATCATCAAAGCGGTGACAATAAGCATAGAGGGAATCAACATGCCAGAAATGGTAACCACTTCGGTGGTAATCATGGTCAAAATAATAAGAATGGACATTTCACGAAGAGGAGATTCAACAATGATGGAAAGACGCGCCAAAGACAAAGACCGTTGTTAAGGAAGGAGAACGACCACCTATCATATGCTTCAAATGCGGAGGGGAGGGACACATCAGTCCAAACTACGCGATGCCGTGCAAAGCATGTTATAATTGTGGAAGAGAAGGTCACTTAGCCCGATTTTGTCGTTCACCAAAGATAAGTTCAGCTAGGATTGAGGCACCAAAGGCCGTCCCAGAAAAGTCAAAGCCGGTAGTTTAAGAGAGAACTTTTTTTTTCGTGACAAGGAACCTGTATAAAATTATCGCGGGTATGTTAGTCATAAACTCTTGTGAAGTCTATACCGTGTTAGTTACTGGCTTCTACTCACTTTTTATTTCACCTAGTTGTGTTCAATGTTTGAATTTAACTCCTAGAAGTTAGATTTTGATTTCTCTGTTGAAACTCAGTTGGGAGAAACCTTCATTACCTCCACTATTTATAAATCTTGTTCAAATCAACACTTTCACGTTATCTGTCGATCGTATCTCTTTGAAAATACTTGCCTTTGATGTGATTTTAGGAATCGATTGGTTAACTACTCATCGTGCTTTTCGTCAGGTTGTTAGCTTTCATATTCCTAACCAACCTGTTATGTGAATTCAAGCAACCAAATCACTAAAGTCAATCATGGTCATATCAAGCCATAAGTAAAGATCCCCGGTCCTTTCGTTGTTGACATCCTTGTGTGGAATGCACCGAAGCCAGACTTTCTGTAGGCGACGCTGTGAATGACGATGGCAAGTTGATAGGTATCAATGTGACGTGTTACCCAAGTCTTGGATGAGAGTCACAGTTTTGAATGATATTTCTATTGTTAATAAATTTCCTTACGTATTCTTGAAGACTTCTTAGCCTACCCTAGGCGTGAAATCGAATTTTGTATTGACCCCAGTACAAAACCAATTTCTAAAACCCTCAAATATTTCTTCAAATAAAATGAACGTAACATGCGCCAAAGACGTTGGCTCGAGCTGTTGAAGATTACGATCGTACCATTCAATACCATCGTGGGAAAGCGAACGTGGTAGCTGACGCATTGAGTAGAAGATCGCATGCATTTACGAGTGCGATGTTGTTAACACAAAGACCGATTTCGTACGACTTACAAATGATGAAGATAGAGTTAAAGACTCTAGGAACCCATGTGAAGATAACGAATATACGAGTAGAATTAATCTACTTTAATCGATAAAGTTAAAGCCGCTCAAGCTACACACCCAGAGTTGATGAATGTGAAAAATTAAGAAGGTTCAAGAGGGCGTTATTCTAGAAGCAAGAATCGACGAAGAGAAGAAATCTCAACCCTCGATTTAATTGGCCCATTTGAAATATTCGATAAAGTAGGAACTGTGGCTTATAGACTCATTTTACCGCCAAGTATTTCGCATGTTCATAACGTTTTTAACGTATCGAAATTACGTAAATATGGGGATGACCCGAACCACATTATTAATTTAGAACCGAACGAGATAGCGGATGATTTAACGTATGAGGAGATATGTGTTAAAATCTTTGATAAGAAGGATTATATTCGACACTCAAAGGTTAAACCTCAAGGGTTAGAATTTGAAGTGAGGTCAAGGTATCCTCACCTGTTCGGCATACCAGGTACGTACGTAAATTTTGAGGGCGAAATTTCATAAGGAGGGGAGATTGTGAGACCCCGGATTTTTTGAATAAAGATTAAATTTTCTCAAAATATATTTTTGAATATTATGGTGTGGATTTGATTTAATGTTATAGTTGTGGGTAATATTTACAAATTTTGCAAAGTACGCAAGTTGTTATATAATATTCGATTGGTCGGGGAATATTCGTTTTAACAGGAATATTCGCATGGCCAAGACAATCATTGGTGGACCCCCACAACGGAATTATTGTCGGATTGAGAAAACGACAAAAATACTTTATGAAAATAATGGCGGAAGTGTTATCGTTAAAACTGTTGAAATACTCGGTAGTAAAAGTATAGTAATACGCGTGGTTGCATAGTAGCACACAGTATTGATTATTGATGCTTACGTGAGAAGTCACTCAGTTATACTCAATTATTTCTACAGTAATTGCTGCATCATATCTATCATATTATTAATTCAATTATTGTCATAGTATCATCTGCATAAAATGTTTTTATTAAATCAATACTTGAGACGACAAAGTTATTCATATTATAAATTGCAATATTTACAATGTCTAGAAGTTCTGTCAATGAGAGGTTTGGTCACCTAATTGCACGCCAATAGGGAGAAATCCTTATTGGAAAGCCCTATCTTTCCTGCGAACGACCTGGTTGATAAATATTGTGAGTTATAATATTAATAATGAATGTTGTTCGGAGTTGAATTTGGAGACGCGGACATGATATTTGAGTCCGGAACGACAAAATTAGTAAAAATAATCTATAAACATAAAATTTCTGGGATTCACTATTTGGTCAAAAAGTCAATAGTTGACTTTTTTTGAAAAAGTCAAACTTCAAAATTTCAAAATTTATATTTTTGATAAAAATAGTTTCATTATGTTGGAATTGTTTGTGTTAGTGAAAATCGACATTTATTCCGATGATAATTGATGTCTAGGGGTTATATTGATAAATCGGGTAATTTATCGGATAAATGAGCAATTTATTGCTACTAATTCACGTGCTTATATAACTATTTGTTCACATATGTGTACTATTGAATCACATTATTTACTATTAGGGGAGTTGGTGCAAGATTGATAATACTTGCATAACTAAATTAAAAATGGAGGTATAGATGAAGGTACTATACTGAAATTCGTATTTTTCACATGATTATACTATTGATTCACATGATTGAACTATTGATTCACATTATTTACTATTAGGGGAGTTGGTGCAAGATTGATAATACTTGCAGGACTGAATTATAAATGAAAGAAAAGTTGGAGATATTGTATTGTAATTTTTGAGCCCCAAAACGTGCAATTAGCGAAACTATATTTTCCTATAAATAGAAGCTCATTCTTCCTTCATTTCTCACCAATTCACAAAAGCTTTAGAGCGATTATTATAGAGAGAAATTATAGAGAGAAAGAAGAAGAGAAATCTACTACCTCACTATTCTAGTATCCAATTTTTTTCAAGGTAGGGAGTATTATTTCTTTCTTATCTATGAAGAGAACTTCTGTTATTCCATTCTTTATTATTCTGTTGGAATAACTTGTATACGCGGGCTGCCCTATACTTGGTGAAATTCTTCTGTTGTTCCATTCTTTATCATTCGTCATTGGAACATCTTGTTCATATGCGTTCTCACGGACCGGTTCCGCTCTTTATTATTTTGTTGGAACATCATGTCTGTGCGTTCTACGCCGAACCTGGTTCCGTCTTTATTATTCTTTTGGAATATCCTGTTTGTGTGTTCTACACCGGACCTGATTCCGTTATTTATTATTCTATTCCTTATTATACTCAGTTGGTTAAAGTTTTGACTTCTATACTCCATGAAATTAGTGGAATATCCTTGATATTTGCGCTTCATCCAGTATTTTTTCATGGAAATATTCTTCTGAGCATTCTTGAATTTTACTCTACAAAGCAGTATCATGTTGACAATTTGGACGTTATTAGTTCCTGGATAATTTAATTCTTGAACTTGTTTTATTGAATTCTTATATCATTGTCATCATCCTCATGTTTATATTTTGTTGAAAGTCATCTGTGGCCTATAGTGCATAGATGGACTTGGTATGATTATGACCAGGGATTATTCGGTGTAATCATGACCGTAATGTTACAAATGATGTGGTAAAAGTCCCCATTGGCCCGTAGTGCATTGATGGACAGTTGTTGGCATGATCATGACCATTAATGAATACACAAATATTCTTGGCCCGTAGTGCATGGATAATTGTGGTCGTGATACTAAAGAATATCCTTGGCCGTAGTGTAGGGGTGATTCGATGATGTGGATTATTTATTGTCGAGTCCCAATGATAAAAGTGACGAAAAACCTTCTAAATTATAAAAGATAGTAGATTTTATTCTCTACTTGACTCTTTTAATGGATTGATTGTTCATTGCAGTTAAACTTGATGGTTGTTATATTGTATCGCTTTAACCTTTGTTGAAGGCTAACGATAATATATTCGCATTATCTTAGTCATATTATTTCCTCTTTGTGCTAGTTGAGCTCACCCTTTTACTTTTATTGTTCTCTTGAGAAATGAGAACGTATTGAGGCTAGTCGGGGAACGAAGTGACGGACGAGATAATAAAGATAGTAGTCCTCACTATTCGTGAAAAAGTATAATAATAATTGTAATAAGGACTCCTTTTGAGTTTGTATAATCTCTAGTAGACAATATTTGTATCCAAACTCACAGTTTATGTTTTGTCGTATTGTACACGACAGTTGTATTATTAAGTTGTATTTGAATTTATGTACCATGTAAGTGGCGACCCAAGATGGGTGATGTATACCTATTTTGGGGGCATCACATTTGGAATCCAGACAAGTATGAACATCCCTTACACGAGAAAACTTTTTATGCACCCAAGGTGGACAGATTGAACGATACCCTCGTTCTTGCATGTAGTATTGATCAATGCAGGGCATAACAGGCTGATCACCTCCCGTGCCCGTAAGTTATGACAGTTTATAGATGAAGTTCTATTTAAACCTATTAGAAAATTGAAAATAATGTTCATCGCATGTCACCTAAACCCTAGTTATAGTCAATACGTAGTTTCAGAAATTTGAAAGAGGGTTGTTATGTTATTATTATCGGTTCAGATTACTTCACAATTGTTGACTTGTTGTAGAAGGATAGTACAAAGAAAACATTTAAATTCTTTCAGCTTATATATATATATAATTGCTATTACTTGCTGGGCACTCAAATGCTCATCCTTGTTTAATTTAAATGTTTTCAGCTAAGTGTGAAGAACCAGAAAGCTCATGCAGAAACAAAGGAAAAGGAAAGCTAACCAAATAAGATTTGTGGTATTCTATGTAATAGTTTGAGACTATTAAGATAATGATATATATATATATATATATATATATATATTATCTATCATGATATGTAATGAATGTAATAAATGTTACGTACTTGGGAGCTAGACTCTGATAATTATGTAAATTAAGTTTGAAATTTATATTATTGTTATTATTATTAGTATTATTCCGCTCATAGAAATGGTATCGTGAAGCATCGAGTTCGGGTTTCAAGTACCCGGATTTGGGGGCTTTACAATCAAAACTCTTATGTTAAACGTATTTACGTTTAACTTTTGGCAACCTCGCGTGCCCATCGAATAATCGATGAAAATACTTTTGTTTGTTCATAGACAAACTTACCTTTACATCCGTACCACATACTTGGCATAGGATAGCGTTAACAGTTCTATATCGAAAGACTTGTAAACAAATCAATAAATTTTTCAAGACCAGCCTAGCCGAGTTAAATCAGGCATCAACTCTTTCTTTAAAACAAATCATGCATTTCATAACATGAATCACCAAAAACTTAACTAACACGAAGGTTAGACAAGCGTTAAGAAAACTTGCCTTCAAGCGTCTTTGAATATACTATTCAACAATTTTCAGTCTTTACAGGATCTACATGATAAATTCACATAGTATACTGTAATTAGTTACCAAACAAACTTACTTTATTTGTTTTAACCAACTTCTTTTTCTTTTATACCTTATTTGAATTTATTCCATTAATAATGTCAATTTGACTTACTATGCTTTATTACGGCTCGTTAACGTTCTAACTTTATTAACCGACATTCGATCATCATTGGTGAAATACCAACGTTGAATCATCATTCATGGTTTACTTGTTTATACATTTGCGTCCTCCGTTTAATTCTTATTAAACCATACTAAATCTTCTAACGTTATCATTTAGAAGTGATTTAAAGTCAGCCTTATCATGTACATTAAGTACATTCAAGCCTCACTAATAGTCTACATTCGATTTAGAATTAAAACCTAACTTGGTCAACTATTTTTCACTGCCGGCGCTGCGGCGCTATGGCGCATGAACATCTCTTTTGTATAGTGGCGTTGTGGCGTCACTCTCCAGGGTTTTGCCCGGACTCAGCGCTGCGGCGCGAGTCCTTGTACTAATTCTCGCGCTGTGGCGTGAATCTCCAGACGATTTTGGTTTCTCTCGGCCATACTTGGAGCCGCGGCGTGACAAAAATACACTAGGTTGGCGCTGCGACGCCGCCCCTGTGCATCAATTAGCTTTGACAGTTGGTTTTTCCAACGAAATTCCCGGCTTCATAACTTATTTGTTTTACATCCGAATTGGCTCATTCGACAGCCCACAACTCACAAATTACATACTCTAGATGTTCATATCTGAATTTTACATTTCAGAATCCATTAACTCGGAATTCACCTTTTGGTTCATTTTTGAGCGTTCTTTTATCGTTTTCGAGCGGTCAATACTCGTTTTCTTCTTTATAAGTCACAATTCGACGATTCTTTCGTCCACGACTCTTAAATACCTTATCTCACGCATTGGCATTGAAAACCAATGTTTTCAAGTACACGACAAACGTTTGACCCTTAATCCGAGATTTCTACGTTTTCGACGTTTAACATCTATTTTCATAAAATTCACCATAACTCCATTACTCGTGTTCTGTAAGCCAAATCATATGGAACACTCTATTGATTCATTATCTCCATCCTAAACAAATAATATGCACATACCCTAGCTATGATGGTTTTGAAATCGTCCAATCACAACTACGTTCACGTTCATAACTTTCTACGGTTTTTAACTTACGTAAACATTTACGATTTCCATTTGATCATGAATTATCAATGATTTCATTATTAATAGTCATCCTTATTCCTCCTCACTAACATGCTCCACCAATCTACGATTCTTCTACGAGAAAGAAATCGAGAAAGATGAAGATTAATGTTTACGGGCTATTAGCTTTGTCGTTCTCCGCGTTCTTGGTAAACGTCTTATGTTTTGCTTAGAAGTAGCTTGATTATGTGTTTCTAGCTCTTTATCTCTCTCAATATATATTGGACAATGTTTTTAAATCATAAAAAGTCCAACTTAAGCTTTGTATTTATAGGATTTCAAAATGGGGGCAAAATGGTCAACATGCCACCTCCTTATTATTCCCACCTCCTCATCATCTTAGCCACCAAGTAATCACTTTACTTGGTGGCCAAGTGGCCGGCCCACATGCCCATGGGTCTTCCATGGGCTGCCCCATGGGTTTTACCCATCCCATGACCCGCCGGTTCGACCCACGGTTTAACTTCTTGGATTGGGCTTATCTTTAATTAATATTGGGCCTTGACTTGGGCTTGATTACATACTTCATTGGGCTTTCTATTAATCCAAGTCCAATTGAATTTATAAGCATCCTTAACTCCTACTCCATGAGAACTAATCGTATTCCAAGTGTATAACTTCCGTATTCTCTTCGTATAGTACTCATACGATATTCGTATTATACGTCGTATTATTCTTCATACCATACTCGTATTCAAACTAGTATAATACTCGTATCTCATACGTATAATAACCGAAATGATTATACGCCTTTCCTTTCCCTTACGGAAATCTCTTTCACTAACCCTTAGGTTTTAAGTCCGCAGGCGAAAACTTTGTTTGCCATAACGGAAATATTATCGGATATTCCATTATATCTTCATGTTCTATCATTACGTGTTTCTCGAATTTTAAACCTAAGCTTCGAGCAAAATCGGATGAATAATGTTTTTACGGAAAAATTCTCGGAAAACCTTTATTTTCGTCTTGATAAATCAAAACAATTAATCCTAGCACATAGCCAGAATATTAACCACATTCACAAATTCTAGGTCATAGAACAACCTTCAAACATCTTACTCACATAATTAATCAATTAAATTCATTTAATCCACATAATCAAATAAAAATTTAATTCATTAAAAATTCGAAATTCTCGGGCGTTACATTTTTCCCTCCTTATACGGATTCTGTCCACAGAATCTCGCTTATTCTTACATAAACAAATGTGGAAACTTTTCCTTCATTTTACTTTTCGAGCTCCCACGTTGCTTCTTCAACATCGTGGTTACTCTCAATTACCTTTACTAAAGGTATTATTTTATTTATCAAGACTTGTTCCTTCCTATCAACAATCTAAATCGGAAGTTCTTCATACGTTCAGTCTTTTTCAACATGAATTGATTCATATTCTATTACATGCTTGTAGTCCGGTTTATACAGACGCAACACTGACACATGAAACACATTGTGTATTCTTTCCATCTCGGGAGGTAAGGCTACTTCATAAGCTACCTCTCCTACCCTTCTTAAAATTTCAAAAGGTCCTACAAACCTTGGACTTAACTTCCCCTTCTTCCCAAAACGTATCTTCCCTTTCCAAGGCGACACTTTTAGAAAGACATACGATCTTACTTCAAATTCTCTATTCTCTCAGATGAGGATCTGCATACTTCCTTTGTCTATATTGAGTCGCTACTAATTGGGTTCTTATTAACTTAACCATGTCCGCCATTTGTTGTACCATCTCAGACCCCAACATTCGACGTTCACCTACTTCATCCCAGCAAAGTGGTGTTCTGCACTTCCTCCCATACAACGCTTCATAAGGCGGCATGCCTATACTAGCGTGAAAACTATTGTTGTAAGCGAATTCCACCAAAGGAAGATCTTCGTCCCAACTCCCCTTGAAATCCATAACACAAGATCTTAACATATCTTCTAGCGTTTGAATTGTCTGTTCACTTTGTCCATCCGTTTGTGGATGATATGTCGTACTCAATCTCAAATGTGTTCCCATTTTCTCTTGCAAACTCCTCCAAAAGTTCGACGTGAATCGTGGATCACGATCAGACACAATCGAAACAGGTACTCCATGTCTAGAAATAATTTCCTTAACATATAGTTTAGCTAGTTGCTCTTGGTTATACCTAACTACTATTGGTAGAAAGTGAGCCGATTTCGTCAATGGATCCACTATTACCCAAATAGCGTCATATCCTTTCTCATTGTTGGAAGTCCCACCACAAAGTCCCACCACAAAGTCCATTGTGATATGCTCCCATTTCAACTCTGGAATCTCTAGTGGATGCAACAACCCACTCGGTCGTTGATGTTCAACCTTAACTTTCTGATAAGTTAAGCACCTATTAACGTATTCTACGATTTCCCTCTTCATGTTCGGCCACCAAAAGTTCTGACGAAGGTCTTGATACATCTTAGTACTACCAAGATGTATCGAATACCTCGAACTATGAGCCTCACACATAATCTCTTCTTTTAAATCGGAATTATTTGGAACCCAAATTCTTCCTTCAAAACGAAGTAAACCTTCTTTATCGAGGTTATACTTAGTCCTCACGTCCTCCTTCATTATCTTTTTCATACGCTCTCGCTCTTCAGTACTTATTTGTACTTCATTAACCCGTTCCACTATCGTTGGTCGAGTCTCCATGGAGAATAACATCTCCACCGTTTCACTTGGTAATTTAACTTCTAACTCCATTCTTGCCATCTCCATTATTAACTCATTTTGAGTTGTTAATATTTATAGCTTTTCCCTACCCTTCCTACTTAACGTGTCGGCTACTACGTTCGCCTTCCATGGATGATATAAAATATCACAATCGTAATCTTTTATCAACTCTAACCACATCCTCTGCCTCATATTCAACTTGTGATAACCTGAGATTTCGAATAATAAAAATTTTACAAATATTTTTTTTAAATTAATATTAATATTGATTATCATTTTTGTGACAAGTATCTGTGATACGTGTATCGAGAAGGTCAATTTGTGTATTGACTAATAAAATTAGAGTAGAGTTGTGCTTAACAGCTTTAGAAATCCTAACCCTAATTTCTGGATAGGGATTCGATAGAAAATATAATTAATATAATTATATTAATGAGTACGCGTTTGTATTGTTTAGAATTTTTTATCAATAATTGATCGGATAAGGTTTAAAATTAGTAAACCCTAATAAGGAATTAGAAACCCTAATCTCAGGTTTAAAAACCCTAACATACAGCTAGTAACCCTAAACGAATGTCGGGAAACCCTAATTTAAAATTCAAAAATCCTAAGCCCTAATTAGGAAACCCTAATCCTAATTAGTAAGCTTAATGTGTTTATTAAACTTAAATATGATTAGAAAACCCTAATTATATTTTAGTTATCTTAAATTCTATTTTACAAACCCTAATTGTAATTTAGAATTTTTTTTCTAATTAAAACCCTAATTAGGAAACCCTAATCCTAATTAGCAAGCCTAAAGTGATTAGTATTTGTTAATATAATTAGGAAACCCTAATTATACTTTAAAAATTTTAATTTCTATTTAAAACCCTAATTACATTTTTGAAATTCTTAATTTTCTATTTTAAAACCCTAATTAGAAAATTCTAGAATTGGGGTATTTAAAACCTAAGGATTAGAACCTTAGGGTTAAACCCTAAGGCTGTGACAAATTCCATGAATGCCATTAAATTTATTTTGTAAGTGACCAAAATACCCTTTTTGCATTTTAAATGAGCTAACTTGTAAAATTTGACAATACCTTTAGTGGTTCACCAACTAATTTTACTTGCATGACTAAAAATCTCAGCCAATATCTGATATATCATGACACCTTACAAGTTATACATACATTACATCATATTATATAAGAGAAGAGAGAGAGAAAGTGTACTAAATTTTGGTCATTTGCACTCAAGCTCTCAACATACATTTCTTTCTCCAAAACCTCCGAATTTCTCCAACATTTCAGTCACAAAATAAACACTAGAAACATCAAGGTCAGCTAAGGAGATCATAGATCAATATTGGTATAAGAGAGGTATAAACCCTAGGTCACCTTTTGATCTTAAATGCTAAGAAAGATTTTGTGTTTATGTGTTTA
Organism: Panax quinquefolius; assembly: GCA_020205615.1. NCBI lineage: Eukaryota > Viridiplantae > Streptophyta > Magnoliopsida > Apiales > Araliaceae > Panax > Panax quinquefolius. Next base: position 93,999,246 of record CM035172.1, on the reverse strand, counting down.
GATCTTTGCTAGAGGATGTTTTATGTTGATTTGTGATGATCAAACATATATCCATAGCATCAAACTGCCTTAAAATGATGATTTTCCAAAATTGTTCTTGAGCTCGAAAAGTGGTCTGACAACGTAATGTCAATGGCCACAGATCATTGCTCGTTTATGATTTTTGTTGTTTGAGCTTTTGGATAGGTAGTCTGTTATGTTGTCTTTAATCTGAAAGTGGTAGTACAACCATCAGATGTCTAAATTTGTAGTTATTCATGGTCAAAACCCGTTGACGGGGCATGACCATGAACTTTTCTGGGTAACCCAGAAAGCCTTTTACAGCGTCTGACAACTTTTTGTGAGGTCTAGATCGGTCAAGTTGTAAGTGTTATGATGATGTTATTATATACTGGTTATATCCTGTTGTATGTACTCTAGATCCATGGTTTTACTTTCCAGAAATAGATAATAGATCGAGTGTATTTAATGGTCAAAGTAGGCCAGATGAACACAGATCACGTTTCTGGAATTTCCAGAAACCGTGTGAGTTAGTTCTCTGACAAGGTTTGACCGAGCTTAATCTTTAACCTGTGATGTATTCGGAATGCTCTGTTGTTGTATTTATGTTCTATTACATGGGTACTGTATATTTGAACCATAAGAAACATGAATAATGACCAGAACACTAAAATTAGTGAGCTTGAAAGTAGTACTCGAGACTGTCTGGGTTTCTGGGTAACCAAGAAAACCCAGATGATGTCTGATATCTACTTTGAGGCTCTGGATCTTGCAGAATTGTTGTTGTATGATCGAGATAATGCTGGAATGTTGTAGTACTACATGTAGACTACATGATCGATGCACAAGGTAGCCCAGAACATAATCAGACTGTGAATCAGAGTTGGTCAAACTATAAGCCTTAAACACTGACTGTCAATGTTCTTGAGCACCAAGAACACCAACAGCGACGCTTTGTGTCGCTAAAGGTCTTTAGCGACAGTTTTATTATTTTTCTAATTTCTGATTTTCCGAAAATTATTTAAAAATAGAAATAAATTATAAAAATTACTAAAAATAGATGTAAAAATCATTTTAAATTCTGAAAAATAATTTTTGACCAATTGGAATATTTTTCTTTAATATTTATAATTATTTAAATATTAAAGGTATTTAATTTATTTAATTAGTGTATTAAATAAATTAGAGAAAAATGATTTAATATTATAAAAAATCATTTTAAATAAGAATAATGTATTTAAAAATATTTTGAGTTATAAAATACAACTTTTAATTTTTTAGAGAATTTTTATTAATAATTTAATATTAATGATATTAGATTTATTTAATTATTAAATTAAATAAATAAGATAAAAATGATTTTATTGATTTAAAAATCATTTTAAATAAGAATAAAGTGTTAGAAAATATTTTGAATTATAAAATATAATTTTCAATATTTTTGGAGAATTCTCATTAATAAATTAATATTAATGATATTAGATTTATTTAATTATTATATTAAATAAATAAATTAAATATTATTTTATTGATTTAAAAATCATTTAAAAATGAGAAAATATTTTAAAAATATTTAAAGTTATAATTAATGACTTTTAATATTTTGATAATAATTTCATTAATATTTAAATATTAATGGTGATGGTTTAAAAATGATTTTAATTAATTTAAAAATCATTTAAGTAGAATATTAATGATTTAAAAATATTTTAAGTTATTAATAATAACTTTAATATTTTGACAACTATGCTATTAATATTTTTATATTATTAAATATTAATAATGATAAGATTGTTTGATAATTAAATCATTTAAAAATGATTCCGATGTTTGAAAAATTATTGTAAATTATAATAATTGTTTATAAATTATGAAAAGCTTCCGAAAAATATTATAAACGATATTTAACTTATCTAAAATAATATTGAAGCTTAGAGACCAAGTTTAATGGACAATCAATGTGTTAATTGTCGGATAGGGTGACCAGAACACCGAGATGAGACTAAAGTCCAACTAGACCAAACTAGTTAGACTTGTTAAGTGTTTATATAGGTTATAAACACTAATGTGGCTATGTGGTAATGTGCCTAGGAGAAGTTTGACTGTGAATTACAGTGGTACGTGTTATGAAATATTGTGCTAATTATGAGACCGATATTATTGGTTATAGGTCTTTCAAATGCAAATAAGTTTATTGTGTAGCTGTAATCATCGGAGAAAGCAAGTTTCCTAACTCAACCTTGAGTTAATATTATTCAATTATTATAGTGGTTAATTATACCACGTCCAAGAATTTATTGTTGATTATTCGCAGTTAGTGCATGTTTAATAATTCAAATTGAATTACTGATTCAGAAAATATATATTCGTAGAATTACTATTGTTGGATATTCATATCTGTAGAAGCTACTATTGACAGTACAGATAATTCTTGTTTATTGTCGAATTATGTTGAGAAATTTCTTAGCTAATTATTCTGGCTAGACGAACATTTGTTAGTACTTTATAGGTTCGAGAAGAAAAGAAGAGAAGAGAATTTAATTATTACTGATAGATCAATGCCAGTTGTATCGGCTAGATCAAAAAAAAATCTTGATAGGTTTGAGAAGAGAAGAGAAGTGATTAGATATTAAAATCATTGCATTTCGTTGTTAAATCAAATTCTTATTCAAAGACTAAGAAGAACAACCTTTTATATAAAGGAAACATTTTAGGTCGTATATTCGGCCATTGCGCACTGTTAAGTATTATGCATAATATAGGGTACAAGGAGTTGGCCAGCTCTAAGTACTTGCAGAGGGGTATGATTTAATCTTTAAGGTTATTTGATACACCTGCGTATGTATTAAAGTAAATCTTTGATAGATACCAGAGAAGAGAAGTTCTAGATCTTGTGTGATCATTCAACATAAATCTGGAAAACATTCCACTTTATAATTGCGTAGAATTGATTCTTGATTATTCATTAGAATATCACAGAAACTTTGAAAGCGTTGTACTCTTTCATTATCAAATTATTGTGTTGCCTATAATACGAGAAAACTTGTTATTAATTAATGATTTGTTCAGCTATTTAAAAGTTCCCCAAACTTTGGTTTCATTCTATCAAAATAAATAGTTTGTTCTTATTGATTCATATACATTTATTGTATGTCTTAACTTGCGGGGCAAACTTGTTTCTCACCCTTGCTAAATAAAATATTCCAGCTAGGAATAAAGAGGCCAGCGGGTCAAAGAAGAACAAAGGCAAAGGCAAAATGCTGGATTAGTTTTTATAAACATTATGAATATGTTGTATTTGTAAACCCTTTTTGTATATCTAAAGGGTATGTCTGTAATGTTAAGGTTAGAGAACCTGGGGACTAATGTATTAATAATCTCTGTTAATGATTTATGTATTACTATTTCTATATGAATGGGTAGTTAGATGTTAATATATTGTGGATCGTGAACACCAAACTTGGGGGTCAGGTAACCCGGATTTGGGGGTGTCACACAACTCCTTCTGTGTGAAGATATTTTCAGACTTTTATGGTCTGTGTATATCTCACACTTTCCCCCGTATAGATAATGTAAGACCCCAAAATTTTTAAATAAAAAGGAATTTCCTTTATTTATTATTTTGAAATAGTAAGGGTTGATTTGATTAATGTGGATAGTTAAGGGTTAAATACGCAAATATTTCAAAATAAGCAAGTGGTTATAAAATATTCATTATTGTCGGAGAATATTCGTTTGGTCGTGGAATATTCGTACTGTCGGGAATATTCGTACGACGGCGCAGCCATGTGTGGGCCCCATAACGGAAAGCGATTGGATGAGGAAAACGACAAATATAAGTTGGTTAAAAATAACGGCGTAGTTGTTACCGTTAAGACTGTTGGAATACCCGGTTAAAATACAAGAATACTGGCGTGGTTGCACAAAGAGTAGCTTACGGTATTGCACAAAGTATTGTTGAATTATTGATCCTTACGTAAGATGGCACTACTCAATAATTTTCACATGAGTTACTTTATTCAATATTTTATTTTATTGATTCAATAATTGTTGCGTTGATATTTTATATTATTGTTGTTCAATAATTGTCATCGCACAAGATTTCCCATTATCGGATCAATAATTCATATTATTTGAATAATATTATTAGATAACATTATTGACAATGTCTAGAAAAGTTCTGCCTAAGGAGACGTTTGGTCACCTAATTGCGGCGCCAAGATAGGAGAGATCCTTATTGAAAGCCCCTCTTTCTGGAACTACTTTGGTTGTCATAATTGATTCTCAGAATATTATTTGTGAATAATTAATTATTGATTCATATGATAAGGAAATATTTATTTTATATGAATATAAATGATGGATTTATTTATGTGGTTATTAATGAAGGAATTAATAATTGAGATGTTTTATTTGTATTTTGTCGGATTGGAGGTATTAAAAGATCAAATCGGTGTTATTATAGCTTTATTGTGTGAGTTATAATATTTAATCCGATAGTTGGATCGTTGTAATTTTTGGATCGTTGTAATTTTTGGATATGTTATACATATAAATTTTAAGTTGAGTATATGTCCACAAATTTTGAACCGAATTAAAATGTGGTGGCAATGGCAACGAATGATTTGTTATAAATTTTAAGAGGTGTTTTGTGAGTATATACTCCACTATTCATTCAAAGATCACTTCCGACCTTTCCTTCCAGCGTTCTTTGAAATGTTTTTTTTTCGTGGAATTTCTATCTTTTGGTGTCGATCTGAAGTTATCTATTCACGATATTCATGAGTTACTATTCACGAAGTTACTATTCACGATACTATTCTGACTATTCACGATACGGTTCTATTCATTCGATACGCCATTCATCAAAATAAAATAAAATTTCTTCTTTTCGTCCAAAATATCTATTTTGGATACTAGCTTTGATTGTATCCATGTTTTGATTATTCTTGGATTTTACACCACTATGATTATTTTTGAGGTATTGTTGGACATGGATAAAACAAAGTACGAATCCTTAATCCTTAATCCTTGTCATTTTGTTTCACTGGATTCGTTCTTTAAAAATATTTTTCATCATCCTCAGTCTTAAATGATGATATTATTGAATATCTTTGGCCTATAGTGCAAAGATGAATGATTTCTGAAGAATATCTTTGGCCTGTAGTGCAAAGATGAGCAGGTGTTTAAATGAACATGACCGATTGATGAATATCTTTGGCCTTTAGTGCAAAGATGAACAGGTGTTGAGATGAACATGACCGATTGATGAATATCTTTGGCCTGTAGTGCAAAGATGAATATTTGATTTGAGATGAATATTGATTGATGTTACAGGGATAAAATATTGATGATGGACTGTTAAATTCATAGATTATAGTAGATTTCATTCTCTACGTAACTCTTCTATGAATTATTATTTCATTATGAATATTGATCTGAAACTTGTTGTCTATTGTATTCTATCAGATTTTTCCCTGTTGGAGACTAACAATAATTTGTTGTATATTATCTTAGTCATAATATTCTTTACTGGGCTAGTTGAGCTCACCCTTTTCCTTGTTGTTCCATTTTTCTTCTCAGGAGGCGAGAATGTAGCGAGTACTAGTCGGGGTATGGAATGAAGGTTCTAGAGAGAGTTGTTTAGTAGTCCTCACCATTTTTGTAAAATAATGTATCAATAAATGTGATGAGGATTTATTTGAGTATAGATATTGTCTAGAAGATAATATTTGTATTTAAACTCACAAGATATATATTGTATTATTTCACACGACATTTGTATTATTGAAGTTGTAGTTTGCTTCTTGTACCATGTATTTGCCGACTTCGAAATGGGTGTTGTGTATACCTATTTTGGGGGCGCCACAAGTTGGTATCGAGCTTAGGGATATGATCTCTGGCGGAGATCGGGGAATAGAACTAGGAGGGAGAGACGAGTAAAACCTTCGCTAGTGTGTCCTACCTAAGCTTATTTGTTGGTTGGTCGTCATAATATAGGGGTATTATGTGATTTGTTAATTTATTTAATTAACCCTTGTTTTATGACAAGATGTTGAGAATGTCGAATGAGAATATTAACAAAGGGAGTAAATGAGACCGTGGAGATGCTGTGATTTACCAACGAGGAGAACGTGCAACAGTGACAATGTACCTCCCGTGAACAACACCAATCGCATGATGATGAACGAGGGATGTTTAGAAGCTTTTTGCGGTTCATGCAAAATCGCACGAGGGAGACTCGTGTTCAAAATACGAGGAGAAATGATAGCAATTCACGGGTGGTCACATCCAAGCGCCTCAAAGAGTTGGGACCACCGACTGCAGGAAAGCCGGATCCGATTAAAGCGAGACGGGTCAAAACAAATTACCAAGATATTCGATGTCTTGGGATGCACGGAGGAACGTAAAGTTCCATTCGCTACTTTTATGTTCCGTAATGAGGCGATTCATCGGTGGGAATCAGTGAAGCGTACCCATCCAAATTGCACTCAAATGTCATGGGAGACGTTTGAAAATAGTTCAATGACATGTACTTCCACGAAAGTATTCGTCATATGAAGGAAGTGGAGTTTATTAGACTAGAGCAGAATAACATGACGGTGTCCCAGTACGAGGCGAAGTTCACGGAGTTATCCAGGTTTGCACCTCATTTGGTGGAGAATGAGGAACGTATGACGTGGATGTTTCTTAGAGGTTTGAAACCCGGCATACGTCAGTATCTCATTTCTCATAAATTTTCTCTCTATTCAGATGTTGTCAACAGGGCTCAGTTGTTAGAGCGAGATAACGAGTACGTTCAACCGAGGGACCATAACCGTGGATCATACCAAGATAAGTAGCGATCATCGAATAACGATAACCACGGAGAAAGAAGAATACGGACAAAGGCGGTAACCACTCTGGTGGTAATCGTGGCCATGAAAATAGAAGAAGCGAGTGGGAGGAGATTTTAAAAGAGGAGATTCAACAACGACCATTTGAAGACGTCGGCTCAAAGAGCAACTAGTTTTAAGGAGGAGAACGACCACCACCCATATATATGCTACAAATGCGGAAAGAGGGACATATCATTGGCAAACCGCCTGAAACGATTTCAAGGTATGCTATAATTGTGGAAGGGAAGGACATATCGCTCGAGATTGTATGCGATGAGCGAAACCTAGTTCAGCGGGGACGGTGACTCAAAAGACTGTCCCAAAAAAGTCAAAGTCAACGATTCCGGGAAGAGCGTTTGTTGTGACTGGTCAAAATGCGAGGAACCCGAACGAAGTTAGCACGGGTTAGTTAATTATAAATTCTTGCGAAGTTTATACCTTACTAGATACCGGTTCTACCCATTCTTTTATCTCTCTCTTTGCGCCAACGTTTGAACTTGACTACGGAGAAATTAAACTTTGACCTATCTCATGGAGACTCCATTAGGAGAAACTTTCATTACATCCGTTGTTTAAAAATCTTGCTTGATTCAAGTTGGCAGTATCACATTACCTGTTGATCTTATCTCTTTAAAGATACTTGCTTTTGATGTGATTTTAAGGATTGATTGGTTAACTACTCATCATGCCAAAATTGATTGTTTTCGTAAGGTTGTTAGTTTTCATATTCCTAAGCAACCTGGTTATTCAATTCAAGCAATCAAACCATTGTAGTCAAACATTTTCATATCAAGCCATGAAGTCATTCGTTTATTACTTGGATGTCAAGTTTTCTTAGTCCATGTTATGGATTTGAATAAAGACACGCCGATTTGAATAATATTCTTGTTGTTATTGATTTTTCCGACGATTTCAAAGAATTTCTTGGTTTACTCCCAAAGATCGATATTAAATTTTGTATCGACTTTGAACCCTAGACAAAACTCATTTCTAAAATCTCATATCGAATGGCTCTATTGAACTTCGTGAGTTAAAAATTCAACTATAGAATTTGGTACTGAGCCTTTATCTTGTGACTTCCTTTGTGGAATTCACCTAACCGCAGACTCTCTGTAGGGGGACGCCATATTCGTGCGATAGTAAATCGATAGGTGTCATTGTGACGTGCTATCCAAGATTGGGATATGAGTCACGCTTGTGAGCAACCTAAGTCAAGAATCAAAATACGTAGCTTTCTAGGCTTAGTTGGTTATTATCGAGATTCGTTGAAAGATATTCTCGAATCGCTATTCCATTAACGCAATAACTCGTAGAGATACAAAATTCGAATGGAGCAAGGAATGTGGGAAGAGCTTCAAGAACTCAAGAGGAGACTCATTTCAAAGACATGTTCGACCATGCCATCCTGAAAAGCGAACGTGGTAGCTCACGTGTTGAGTAGAAGATCGATATACGAAAATGACGAGTACGATATTGTCAAAGACTAATTTCAGATAATTTACAAATAATAGAGATGGAGATGAAAACTCTAGGTACCCACGTGATGATATACTGAGTATAATCGACTTTAATCGATAAAGTTAAAGTTTGCTCAAGCCACCGAATCTTGAGAGTTGATGCGTATGAAGAAGAAAGTACAAGAAGGAGCTATTCCTAGGCGCGAGAATTGATGAAGAAGGAATACTTGAGTCCACTCTAGACTTTGTGTTCCTAACGACTCGATTTGAAGTACAAGATTATGATGGAGGCACACAATACGCCATTTGCAATCCATCCTCGAAGTACTAAAATGTATCGTGATCTTCGACATACATTTTGGTGGAACAATATGAAGAGAGAGATTGCAAAGTTTATCTCGATGTGTTTAACTTGTCAACGTGTAAAGGCGAGCATCTTGTACCTAAGGGTCCGTTGCAACCACTTGAGATTCCTAATGGAAGTGGGAACACATTACTATAAATTTCGTTACGGTCTTCCTACGGTTTCTCAAGGCATCAATGCTATTTGGGTCATTATTGATAGATTAACCAAGTCTGCTCATTTTCTTACGATACGAGAAACTTATTCCCTTGAACGCCTTTCTCGTATATGACGTAAATGCGATTGTGAGATTGCATGGTATGCCAAGATCCATAGTTTTAGATCGTGACCCAAGATTCACTTCATGATTTTGGGTTAGTTTATAAAAAGCTATGGCACGAATTTACGATTCGATGGGCTGGGCATACCATCCTCAAACGGATGGGCAATCGAAAAGGACTACTCAAACTCTTGAAGATATATTAAGACTCACGGTCCTAGATTTCAAAGGAAGTTGGGATAAGTACTTGCCATTGGTGGAATTCTCATACAACAATAGTTATTAAACAAATATAGGCATGGTTCCATTCAAGCATTATATGGACGAAAATGTCGTTCTCCAATATGTTGGGATGAGGTGGGTGAAGCAACATTGTTGGGACCCGAAGTTAAATACGTGATGACTACCAAAAGATCCAAATGATTCGACAATGTATACGAACGGCACAAGATCGACAAAAGAGTTATGCGGATCTTCATCGAAAGGACGTGGAATTTAATTGTTGCGAGTTGCTCCATGGAAGGGAGTTACAAGATTTGGGAAGAGAGGAAAGCTCAATCCACGATTTATTGGTCCATTTCAAATTCTTGACCGAGTAGGAAATGTAGCCTATAGACTCGCGTTACCTCCGAGTATGTCTCGTGTTCATAATGTGTTTCACATATCTCAGTGCTTCAAATATGTGAAAAACCCGAACCACGTTATAGAGTTAGAACCCGGACGAGATAGTAGAAGACTTAACGTGTGAGGAGGTACCGTCAAGATTTTGGATAGGAAGGAGCATGTTCCTACGCCAAGAAAGGTCATACCACAAGTTAAAGTTTTGTGGAGGAATCATGCTATAGAGGAAATGACCGAATTGGAAACGAAATGAAAGCGAGGTATCCTCACCTTTTCAAACACCAGAATAAGTATCGTCAATTTCGAGGACGAAATTTCATAAGGAGGGAGGTTGTAAGACCTCAAATTTTTAAATAAAAGGAATTTCCTTTATTTATTATTTTGAAATAGTAAGGGTTGATTTGATTAATGTGGATAGTTAAGGGTTAAATACGCAAATATTTCAAAAATAAGCAAGTGGTTATAAAATATTCATTATTGTTTGAGAATATTCGTTTGGTCGTGGAATATTAAATCTCGTCAGGGAATATTCGTGATGCGGCAGCAACGACCGTGTGTGGGCCCCATAACTGAAAGCGATTGGATGAGGAAAACGACAAATATAAGTTGGTTAAAAATAACTAAGATAGTTATTACCAATTAAGATCATTGGAATACCCGGTGGTTAAAATACGATACGTCTGGCGTGGTCGCATGCAGAGTGCTTTACCAGATTGCACAATATTATTGAATTATTGATCCTTACGTAAGATGGCACTACTCAATAATTTTCACAAAGAGTTACCGCTTCAATATTTTATTTTATTGATTCAATAATTGTTTGCGTTGATATTTTATATTATTATTGTTCAATAATTGTCAACGCATGATATTTCCCATTATCGGATCAATAATTCATATTATTTGAATAATATTATTAGATAACATTATTGGCAATGTCTAGAAAGTTCTGCATCTAAGGAGAGGTTTGGTCACCTAATTGCGGCGCCAGAAGTGAGAGATCCTTATTGAAAGCCCCTCTTTCTCGGAGCGGCTGGTTGTTATATAATTGTGATTACAGAATATTATTTGTGAATAATTAATTATTGATTCATATGATAAGAAAATATTTATTTTATATGAATATAAATGATGGATTTATTTATGTGGTTATTAATGAAGGAATTAATGCTGAGATGTTTTATTTGTATTTTGTCGGATTGGAGGTATTAAAAGATCAAATCGGTGTTATTACAGCTTTATTGTGTGAGTTATAATATTTAATCCGACCGTTGGATCGTTGTAATTTTTGGATATATTATACATATATAAGTTGAGTATATGTCCACAAATTTTGAACCGTTAAAAATGAACGAATGATTTGTTATAAATTTTAAGAGGTGTTTGATTCGGGAAGTAGGGTTATAATTGATTTTGGTGGAAAATTCTAGAATTGAGTGGGCCCCACTTGTGGTTGGTGAAGAAATGTGCTGAATTTTATTTCAAATGTGGTGGGTGGCAATAGTAGCGAGTAAAGCCATCGTGTAGCGGTGTCAAGTCTGCTTGGTAGGGCTAACATTTTCCTATAAATAGAGGCTAAGTTAGAATTGAAAATCACACCGAAACAAAGTTTTCTCTTTTCTCTCTATATTATTGAGCGTATTTTGTGAGTATTTAGATACTTTGAGAGTTCTTTGTTCAAGATAAGTTTCATTCAAAGATCACTCCTCCGACCTTTCCTTCCGGTCTTGATTCTTTGAGGTAAGGGATATTTTTTTTTTTCGTAATGATATTATTTCTTCAATATCATTATCTTTGAAATGTTGATCTGAAGTTTTATCAAATTTGGAACTTTTTCATGCTCGGGGTTACTATTCATGAGTTACTATTCACGAAGTTACTATTCATGAGTTACTATTCACGAGTTACTATTCACGAGTACTATTCATAAAGCGTGAAAATGTTTTTTTGTGGAATTTCTATCTTTTGGTGTCGGTTACTATTCACGTGTACTGAGACTATTCACGATATCTGACACTATTCATCGAAAAATAAAATTTCTTCTTTTCGTCCAAAATATCTATTTTGGATACTAGCTTTGATTGTATCCATGTTTTGATTATTCTTGATTTTTACACCACTATGATTATTTTGAGGTATTGTTGGACATGGATAAAACAAAGTACGAATCCTTAATCCTTAATCCTTGTCATTTTGTTTCACTGGATTCGTTCTTTAAAAATATTTTTCATCATCCTCAGTCTTAAATGATGATATTATTGAATATCTTTGGCCTATAGTGCAAAGATGAATGATTTCTGAAGAATATCTTTGGCCTGTAGTGCAAAGATGAGCAGGTGTTTAAATGAACATGACCGACTGATGAATATCTTTGGCCTTTAGTGCAAAGATGAGCAGTGTTGAGATGAACATGACCGATTGATGAATATCTTTGGCTGTGGTGCAAAGATGAATATTTGATTTGAGATGAATATTGATTGATGTTACGAGGATAAAATATTGATGATGGATTTGTTAAATTCATAGATTATAGTAGATTTCATTCTCTACGTAACTCTTCTATGAATTATTATTTCCGATGCGAATATTGATCTGAAACTTGTTGTCTATAGTATTCTATCGATTTTTCCTGTTGGAGACTAACAATAATTTGTTGTATATTATCTTAGTCATAATATTCTTTACTGGGCTAGTTGAGCTCACCCTTTTCCTTGTTGTTCCATTTTTCTTCTCAGGAGGCGAGAATGTAGCGAGTACTAGTCGGGGTATGGAATGAAGGTTCTAGAGAGAGTTGTTTAGTAGTCCTCACCATTTTTGTAAAATAATGTATCAATAAATGTGATGAGGATTTATTTGAGTATAGATATTGTCTAGAAGATAATATTTGTATTTAAACTCACAAGATATATTATCGTATTTCACACGACATTTGTATTATTGAAGTTGTAGTTTGCTTCTTGTACCATGTATTTGGCGACTCGTAATGGGTGTTGTGTATACCTATTTTGGGGGCGTCACAATTAATATCGAGCTTAGGGATATGATCTCCGGCGAGAGATCGGGGAATAAACTAGGAGGGAGAGACAGAGTAAAACCTTCGCTAGTGTGTCCTACCTAAGCTTATTTGTTGGTTGGTCATAATATAGGGGTATTATGTGATTTGTTAATTTATTTAATTAACCCTTGTTTTATGACAGTATTTGAGAATGTCGAATGAGAATATTAACAGTGGAGTAAATGAGACCGTGGAGATGCCTGTACTTACCAACGAGGAGAACGTGCAACAGGCTGACAATGTACCTCCTGTGAACAACACCACCGAATGTATGATGAACGAGGGATGTTTAGAAGCTTTTTGCAGCTCATGCAAAATCGGACGAGGAGACTCGTGTTCAAAATACAGAGGAGGAAATGATAGCAATTCACGGTGGTCACAACCAAGCGCGGTTCAAAGAGTTGGGACCACCGTGCTGGGGAAAGCGGATCCGATTAAAGGCGAGACGTGGGTCAAACAAATTACCAAGATATTCGATGTCTTGGGATGCACGGAGGAAACGAAAAGTTCCATTCGCTACTTTTTATGTTCCGTAATGAGGCGGACATCGGTGGGAATCAAGAAGCGTACCCATCCAAATTTCACTTTCGGCGTATGTCATGGGAGACGTTTGAAGCAGTTCAATGACAAGTACTTCCCTGAAAGTATTCGTCGTATGAAGGAAGTGGAGTTTATTAGACTAGAGCGAATAATAACGGGCGGTGTCCCAAAGACGAGGCGAAAGTTCATGGAGTTATCGAGTTTGCACCTCATTTGGTGGAGAATGAGGAACGATGACGCGGATGTTTCTTAGAGGTTTGAAACCCGACATACGTCAAGATCTCATTTCTCATAAATTTTCTCTCTATTCGGATGTTGTCAGCGAGGGCTCGATTGTTAGAAGCGAGATAACGAGTACGTTCAACCGAGGGACCATAACCGAGATCATACCGAAGATAGCGATCATCGAATAACGATAACCAAATGGAGAAAGAAGAATACGGACAAAGGCGGTAACCACTCCGGTGGTAATCGTGGCCATGAAAATAGAAGAAGCGAGTCGGGAGGAGATTTTAAAAGAGGAGATTCAACAACGACCATTTGAAGACGTCGACTCCAGAGCAACTAGTTTTAAGGGAGGAGAACGACCACCCATTATGCTACACAAATGCGGAAAGAGGGACATATCATTAAACCGCCCGTAAGCTTTCAGGTATGCTATAATTGTGGAAAGGAAGGACATATCGCTCGAGATTATGCGATGGCGAAACCTAGTTCAATGGGGACGGTGACTCAAAAGATCGTCCCGAAAAGTCAAAAGTCAACGATTCCGGGAAGAGCGTTTGTTGTGGTGGTCAAAAAATGCGAGAACCCGAACGAAGTTAGCACGGGTTAGTTAATTATAAATTCTTGTGAAGTTTATACCTTACTAGATACCGGTTCTACCCATTCTTTTATCTCTCTTGCTTGCGCTCAACGTTTGAACTTGACTACGGAGAAATTAAACTTTGACCTATCTGTGGAGACTCCATTAGGAGAAACTTTCATTACATCCGTTGTTTAAAAATCTTGCTTGATTCAAGTTGGCGATTATCATTACACATTGATCTTATCTCTTTAAAGATACTTGCTTTTGATGTGATTTTAAGGATTGATTGGTTAACTACTCATCATGCCAAAATTGATTGTTTTCGTAAGGTTGTTAGTTTTCATATTCCTAAGCAACCTGTTATTCGAATTCAAGCAATCAAACCATTGTAGTCAAACATTTTCATATCAAGCCATGAAGTCATTCGTTTATTACGGATGTCAAGTTTTCTTAGTCCATGTTATGGATTTGAATAAAGACACGTCAGATTTGAATAATATTCTTGTTGTTATTGATTTTTCCCACGCGTATTTCTGAAGAATTTCTTGGTTTACTCCCAAAGATCGATATTAAATTTTGTATCGACTTTGAACCCGGTAAAACTCATTTCTAAAATCTCATATCGAATGGCTCTATTGAACTTCGTGAGTTAAAAATTCAACTATAGAATTTGGTACCGAGCCTTTATCTTGTGACTTCCTTTGTGGAATTCACCTAAGCGAACTCTCTCTGTGTAGGGACGTCATATTAGCATGCGATAGTAAATCGATAGGTGTCATTGTGACGTCTTATCCAAGATTGGGATATGAGTCACGCCAGAGCAACCTAAGTCGATAATCAAAATACGTAGCTTTCTGAAGCTTAGTTGGTTATTATCGGAGATTCGTTGAAAGATATTCTCGAATCGCTATTCCATTAACGCAAATTGACTCGTAGAGATACAAAATTCGAATGGAGCAAGGAATGTGGGAAGAGCTTGAAGAACTCAAGAGGAGACTCATTTCAAAGACATGTTCGACCATGCCATCCTGGAAAAGCGAACGTGGTAGCTCACGTGTTGAGTAGAAGATCGATATAAGTCTGAGTCACGATATTGTCAAAGACTAATTTCGTATAATTTACAAATAATAGAGATGGAGATGAAAACTCTAGGTACCCACGTGATGATATCTGAGTATAATCGACTTTAATCGATAAAGTTAAAGTTTGCTCGAGCCACCCAGCAGGAGTTGATCGTATGAAGAAGAAAAGTACAAGAAGGAGCTATTCCTAAGCGAGAATTGATGAAGAAGGAATACTTGAGTCCACTCTAGACTTTATGTTCCTAACGACTCTGATTTGAAGTACAAGATTATGATGGAGGTACACAATACGCCATTTGCAATCCATCCTGGAAGTACTAAAATGTATCGTGATCTTCGACATACATTTTGGTGGAACAATATGAAGAGAGAGATTGCAAAGTTTATCTCGATGTGTTTAACTTGTCAAACGTGTAAAGGCGAGCATCTTGTACCTAAGGGTCCGTTGCAACCACTTGAGATTCCTTGAATGGAAGTGGGAACACATTACTATAAATTTCGTTCTGAGGGTCTTCCTACGGTTTCTCAAGGCATCAATGCTATTTGGGTCATTGTTGATAGATTAACCAAGTCTGCTCATTTCTTACCGATACGAGAAACTTATTCCCTTGAACGTCTTTCTCGTATGTACGTAAATGCGATTGTGAGATTGCATGGTATGCCAGTATCCATAGTTTTAGATGGTGACCCAAGATTCACTTCATGATTTTGGGTTAGTTTGTAAAAAGCTATGGGCACGAATTTACTGATTGGTTTGGCATACCATCCTCAAACCGGATGGGCAATCGAAAAAGACTACTCAAACTCTTGAAGATATATTAAGACTCTGTGTCCTAGATTTCAAAGGAAGTTGGGATAAGTACTTGCCATTGGTGGAATTCTCATACAACAATAGTTATTAAACAAATATAGGCATGGTTCCATTCAAGCATTATATGGACGAAAATGTCGTTCTCCAATATGTTGGGATGAGGTGGGTGAAGCAACATTATTGGGACCCGAAAGTTAATACGTATGACTACCGAAAAGATCCAAATGATTCGACAATGTATACTGAATCCGGCACAAGATCGACAAAAGAGTTATGCGGATCTTCATCGAAAGGGACGTGGAATTTAATTGTTGAAGTTGCTCCATGGAAGGGAGTTACAAGATTTGGGAAGAGAGAAAGCTCAATCCACGATTTATTGGTCCATTTCAAATTCTTGACCGAGTAGGAAATGTAGCCTATAGACTTCGCGTTACCTCAGTATGTCTCGTGTTCATAATGTGTTTCACATATCGGTTTCCGTAAATATGTGAAAACCCGAACCACGTTATAGAGTTAGAACCGGACGAGATAGCCAAAGACTTAACGTATGAGGAGGTACCGTCAAGATTTTGGATAGGAAGGAGCATGTCCTCACGCTAGAAAGGTCATACCACAAGTTAAAGTTTTGTGGAGGAATCATGCTATAGAGGAAATGACACAGGAATTGGAAAGCGGAAATGAAAGCGAGGTATCCTCACCTTTTGAAACACTGTGTAAAATCGTCAATTTCGAGGACGAAATTTCATAAGGAGGGAGGTTGTAAGACCCTCAAATTTTTAAATAAAAAGGAATTTCCTTTATTTATTATTTTGAAATAGTAAGGGTTGATTTGATTAATGTGGATAGTTAAGGGTTAAATCACGCAAATATTTCAAAATAAGCAAGTGGTTATAAAATATTCATTATTGTTTGGAGAATATTCGTTTTGGTCGTGGAATATTAAATCTTTGTCAGAGGAATATTCGTAAATGCGACGGTAGCGACCATGTGTGGGCCCCATAACGAAAGCGATTGGATGAGGAAAATGACAAATATAAGTTGGTTAAAAATAACAGTAGTAGTTATTACCGTTAAGACTGTTGGAATACCCGGTGGTTAAAATACGATGTCTGGCGTGGTTGCGAAAGCACTCAGTATTGCATAAAGATTGTTGAATTATTGATCCTTACGTAAGATGGCACTTTCTCAATAATTTTCACGGTAGATTCTTGCTTCAATATTTTATTTTATTGATTCAATAATTGTTTGCGTTGATATTTTATATTATTGTTGTTCAATAATTGTCAACGCATGATATTTCCCATTATCGGATCAATAATTCATATTATTTGAATAATATTATTAGATAACATTATTGGCAATGTCTAGAAAGTTACGCTCAAGGAGAGGTTTGGTCACCTAATTGCGGCGCCAAATGGAGAGAGATCCTTATTGAAAGCCCCCTCTTCCGAGGAACGGCTGGTTGTCATAATTGTGATTACATAATATTATTTGTGAATAATTAATTATTGATTCATATGATAAGAAAATATTTATTTTATATGAATATAAATGATGGATTTATTTATGTAGTTATTAATGAAGGAATTAATCTTTGAGATGTTTTATTTATATTTTGTCGGATTGGAGGTATTAAAAGATCAAATCGGTTGTTATTATAGCTTTATTGTGTGAGTTATAATATTTAATCCAATAGTTGGATTGTTGTAATTTTGGATATGTTATACATATATAAGTTGAGTATATGTCCACAAATTTTGAACCGTTAAAATGAACGAATGATTTGTTATAAATTTTAAGAGGTGTTTGATTAGGAAAGTAGGGTTATAATTGATTTTGGTGGAAAATTCTAGAATTGAGTGGGCCCCACTTGTGGTTGGTGAAGAAATGTGCTGAATTTTATTTCAAATGTGGTGGGTGGCAATAGTAGCGGTGTAAAGCCATCGGTGCTGGTCAAAATCCTGCTTCTACGGCTAACATTTTCCTATAAATAGAGGGCTAAGTTAGAATTGAAAATCACACCGAAAACAAAGTTTTCTCTTTTTTCTCTATATTATTGAGCGTATTTTGTGAGTATTTAGATACTTTGAGAGTTCTTTGTTGAAGATAAGTTTCATTCAAGATCACTTGAGCCTTTCCTTCCGGCTTGATTCTTTGAGGTAAGGGATATTATTTTTTTTTCGTAATGATATTATTTCTTCAATATCATTATGCTGAAATGTTGATCTGAAGTTTTTATCAAATTTGGAACTTTTTCATGTCGGGGTTACTATTCATGAGTTACTATTCACGAGTTACTATTCATGAGTTACTATTCACGAGTTACTATTCACGAGTACTATTCATGAAGCGTGAAAATGTTTTTTTGTGGAATTTCTATCTTTTGGTGTCGAAGTTACTATTCACGTATACGGCACTATTCACGTATACGGCACTATTCATCGAAAAATAAAATTTCTTCTTTTCGTCCAAAATATCTATTTTGGATACTAGCTTTGATTGTATCCATGTTTTGATTATTCTTGGATTTTACACCACTATGATTATTTTTGAGGTATTGTTGGACATGGATAAAACAAAGTACGAATCCTTAATCCTTAATCCTTGTCATTTTGTTTCCTTTGGATTCGTTTTTTAAAATATTTTCATCATCCTTAGTCTTAAATGATGATATTATTGAATATCTTTGGCTTTTGTAGTGCAAAGATGAATGATTTCGAAGAATATCTTTGCTTACAGTGGTGCAAAGATGAAGCGAGTGTTTAAATGAACATGACCGATCGATGAATATCTTTGGCCTTTAGTGCAAAGATGAACAGTGTTGAGATGAACATGACCGATTGATGAATATCTTTGGCACAGAGTAGCAAAGATGAATATTTGATTTGAGATGAATATTGATTGATGTTACGAGGATAAAATATTGATGATGGACCGTTAAATTCATAGATTATAGTAGATTTCATTCTCTACGTAACTCTTCTATGAATTATTATTTCATTATAATATTGATCTCGAAACTTGTTGTCTATTGTATTCTATCGATTTTTCCTGTTGGAGACTAACGATAATTTGTTGTATATTATCTTAGTCATAATATTCTTCTTGGGCTAGTTGAGCTCACCCTTTTCCTTGTTGTTCCATTTTTCGTCTCGGAGGCGAGAATGTAGCGAGTACTAGTCGGGGTATGGAATGAAGGTTCTAGAGAGAGTTGTTTAGTAGTCCTCACCATTTTTGTAAAATAATGTATCAATAAATGTGATGAGGATTTATTTGAGTATAGATATTGTCTAGAAGATAATATTTGTATTTAAACTCACAGTATATATTGTCGTATTTCACACGACATTTGTATTATTGAAGTTGTAGTTTGCTTCTTGTACCATGTATTTGGTGACTCAGAATGGGTGTTGTGTATACCTATTTTGGGGGCGTCACAGATAATGTCTCCATATATTTAAGGCAAAGACTACAGCTGCCAATTCTAGGTCATGAGTAGGATAGACCTTCTCATAATCCTTTAACTGGCGAGACGCATACGCAATGACCTTGCCATGCTGCATGAGCACACAACCAAGTCCTCTATGCAAAGCATCACTATAAACTACAAAATTCCCTGTATCATCTGGTCAGGACAATACAGGTGCCTCACTCAACCTCCTTTCTAGTTCTTGAAAACTATTTTCACACTTTTTTATCCACTCATACTTCACCAACTTTCTTGTCAGATTCGTCAACGGAGTAGCTAATTTAGAAAAGTCCTGAATGAACCTTCTATAGTATCCCGCTAACCCCAGAAAACTCCAAACCTCAGTTAGCATTTTTGATTGCTCCCACTCATTCATTACTTCCACCTTCGCTGGATCTACGGATATGTCATCTTTATCTATAACATGTCCTAGAAACTGCACTCATTCAAGCCAAAATTCACAATTAGTTAATTTCGCATATAATTTCTCCCTCCGTAGTGTTTCCAACACTATTCTTAAATGTTCAGCATGATCTTCTGGCGTCTTAGAATAGACTAGAATATAATCAATGAACACTACCACGAACTTGTTCAAATACTGTTTGAACACTCTATTCATCATATCCATGAATGCGGCTGGCGCATTCGTTAACCCAAACGACATAACCAAAAACTCATAATACCCATAACCAGTTCTGAACGCCGTCTTAGGTACATCTTCCTTCCTTACTTTCAGTTGGTGATACCCCTTACACAAACCTATTTTAGAAAAATACTTTGCCCCTTTCAACTGATCAAATAGATCATCGATCATGGACAATGGGTAATTATTCTTAATTATTAACTTGTTCAACTCTCTATAGTCGATACAAAGTCATAACGACCCATCCTTCTTCTTTACAAACAATATCGGGGCTCCCCAAAGAGACACACTCGGTTGAACTCTACTAGCGCCATTCTATATGGTGCCTTTGAAACTAGTGCCTTACCTGGCAACAAATCAATTACAAATTCTACATCCCTATCTGGCGGAATACCAGGTAACTCCTCCGAAAATACATCCGCAAAATCTTGTACTACCGGTATCTGTTCCAATGTTGTTCCCATTCTTTGGGTATCCACAACATGACATAGGTAACCCTTACACCCGTTTTTCAACATCCTCCTAACTTGTGTCATAGTTAGACATCAAGAGCGTCTCGGTGATTTATTACCATAAAACACCACCTCAGGTTTCTTAGAAAGCCTTAGGTTTACACTCTTCCTATGACAAACTATTATCGTTCTATGGTTTATTAACCAATCCATACCGAGAATTACATCAAATTCTCTTAACCTTATTGGTAAAAGATCTACCGAAAATCTGTTACCCATAATATCTATAAAATAATTTCTATGAATGTGTTCGATGGGAATTATCTCTTCGTTTGCTACCTTAACGTCTAAAGGTATTTCTAACTTTTTAGGGTTTAATCCCAGTTGCTTAGCAAATCCACATGCTATAAAAGAACTAGTAGCACCCGAGTCAAATAACACATAAGCATTTATTTCGTCGACTGGAATGATACCTGCTACTACATCCGTTGATGCAACTGCATCTTGGACAGTCATATTAAAAGTTCGGGCTGAGGGTCTACCCAATGATGGTGGTGGTCCAATACTAGCTAAATTACCACTACCAGAACCCTTACTACCCTCCGCCCCCTTCTTCGGGTAATTTCTGGCCATGTGGTCCATCGACCCACAAAAAAAACAGCCATGACTTTTCTTAGGATTAGGACAGTTGGGTGATCTGCCCATAATTAAAACAACCTGCTTTCCCTTTTAGACAAACTCCTAGATGAGTCTTGCCGTATATCTTGCATGCCTCCATCCTACGTTTAGGATCCCCTTGTCTCACCCCAGTATTTCCAGGGTTAAAATTCTTCCATTTTGGCATACTGCCACTACCACTGGCAACCTCTGCCTTAGTTCCTCCCTCTCCCTTACTTTTATTCTTTCGTTCCTTGTGGTATTGGGTCAATGCCTCACTACCACCCCCCGCTATTATTGCCTTTTCCAGAATGGTCCCATAGGAGGCACTCCGGAAAACCGAAATCCTATTATAGAGCCAGGGTTTTAGGCCCTGCTCAAACCTACGAGCCTTCCTCTCGTCCGTGTCCACTTGGTGTGGAGCAAACCTGCCAATTCATTGAATTTGGTCGCATATTGGGGAACCGTCATGTCCCCTTGCTTAAGTTCTAGGAACTTAATCTCCATTCTCCCTTGCATGCTAGTAGGGAAGTAGTTCTCGAAGAATACCTTTTTGAACTATTACAATGTAACAGCATCAACTCTAGCCCCACCTTGGTGAGCCTCCCACCAGTAGTTGGCTTCCCCCTTCATCATGTAAGTTGCAAAAGAAGTCTTTTGCACCTAACCTACGTTTGTAATAACAAACGCATTCTCTATTTCCTTGACCCATGTCTAGGCCTCCATTGGGTCCGTCGTTCCCTTAAACTCAGGTGGACCTACACTTTTAAATACCTTAAAGGTAGTTGTTTGGGCTACCCTAGGTCCTACGGGTACTCTAACCCCGGCTTGGTTAAGTGCAGCCGTTAATAAATTAACGAACTCTTGCATAGGGTTATTGGGACCCCCCTGATTATCGTTATGCGATTCTGCCTCTTGATTACGTTGTCTTCTCCTTGGCGGCATTTCTGATTAAATAAATAAAGTCCCGTTATTACTTATTTGCTTACTTAGTTATTAGTCGCTGAACAACTGAACAATAACTCATACACAACAAGGCACATTAAATAAAATCTTCATTATATTAAGATGCTTCTTCATAGTCAAAACTATTTACAATTTGCTTTCCATAGCTAAAAGCTATTAAATTTATATCCCGCGATTGACTTTCACAAAAATTGGTATTTATAAACAGACTACCCTTTAATTAAATAAAAGAGGGTTTTGCGTCACTACACAAAAATATTTACCCTTCTAACTTCTAATACTGCCTAACAGCATTCTCATGCTTCTCGTTCGCTAGAATTGACACAATATCTCGACTTATAGTATGTCGAGTCTGTCCCGACTCAATAGAATAACAAGCTATTTTAAGCTTGAAATCCTCGTGTGCACTGTCATTAATATATGACATTCGTCCTATCTTTTGGTCCTTCTCAACCAGTTTCTTACGAAGTTCTACGACCTCGTTCTTATAGTCTCTGGCCTTGTCGGTCATGAGCACCTTCTCATTATGCTTTATCTCAAAGTCTGACTCGGCAGACTCCTTAGCCCCATAGAGATCATTGATCTCTTCCTTCCGGTGCTGCACCATATTGTGCAGTTGCACGTTACGGTCAAGCACTGAGAGGTACATCGCCCTCATCGTATACATAGGTGTCGACTCTAATGCAGGCATCACCGCATTAATCGATGTTACCTCCATATCATCCTCCACATCTATCATCATGTTAAGATATGATGCTAGTCCCATGGTTTCCTCCGAATAATCCTCCTCTGAAAAATACTCCTCGGGCTCTGATTCTTCTAGAATCACTAAAGGTACTTCCGCTATAGGTGTTGGGTAAAATCTATGTACGCAAAAACACGTAAGTATACGTGATCAACGAGTAATATAGTAGTGAATAAAGTATCATTCCCATGAAGACAAATTAGCAAGAAATTTAACTTCACAATTATCAATTTTCTATTAATCCTAATTCTATTAAACTATTCAATTCAATGGTTTAAAATTATAGAAACTAAATTAATAAATAAATAAACTATCACAAAACAATCACTAAAATCAAAATCCAGAATTTTAAACAATTGATGGAGAATTAGACTTATGATTTCACCCTAAGCTTCACTCTGATTTTTAAACCTTTATTCCAACTCAATTCAATATCCCAATTTATTAATAAAGAACACTAATGTAATACTAACCACCTCTCGATGCACTAATACCATATTAACTTAAATCCACAATTAAGATAGAAACAAGTTAAACACCTAAATCAACCAACTCACTATATCTCTATGTGAACTGAAATTAAAGAAGGTTTAAGCTTGGGTTCTCTGTCCGATTATATGCGATGACAAGCATGTCTCTACCTTAACAATAATTAAGAATCTGCTATTCACAAAATTCATGACACATGCTATATTAACTAAGTCTAGATTTGAATATCCTCTCTCGACTCCATTCAAATCCATGAGGAATTGTTGATCAAGCAACTCATAAATTCAAGCTCAAATATCAAAGTTTTGAAATCATCGTTTCACCCAAGGATCCATCACAAGCCTAATAAGCAAATTAGTTCATAACGAATGAAGTAAAAACTGAATAATTTAACGAAAACATCCTTGCAATTACAAATAAAAGACTAAAGAGAATAATAATGATGAACACCCTTCACGAAGACTAGAATTGTAATCGTCACGAAAATCTCTTCAAATTACTCCTCCAAAGCTTGCACTCAAATCCTGGAATTAATCTCTATATTATGCTTCGTGTCGTAATTGATTTTTTGTTTTCAATGCAATATATATATCCCTCCTTGTTCTGGACGAAGTCCCTCCTTATTAGAGTCCATACGCCTCACAAAATTCTCCAAATCCATGTCCCAATAGTCTTCAAAGCTAATTAGGCGACTCCATAATTTGACACCCCGCCCATTTGGGGTACAGAACATATATAGCTTAGCCCGTGGCATGTCCATCATAAAGAAATTTTGCCACCTCATGCATTTTTCCAACTTTGCTCCAAAAGACCGCCTTTCTTCACCACTTGCGTCCATGACCACCCTACACATAAAAGAACATGAAACGAGTGAAAACGAACACAATACAAGAAGATAACTACGAATTTAAACTTGAAATGAATATTGATTCGTATATTAAATCCACTTATCAAAATCCCCCAAACTTAAACCGTGCTAGTCCTCGAGCACAAAACAAACTACATGTTATGCAATGCAATGAGATGAAATAAATAAAATCTAAATGCCTTAGAATCCAACAATATCGCATAAACTAAATTATCCCATCGGCCTTAGAGAAAACAAGCAACTCTACACTATGAATTACCAAAACCAATCCACGGTTTCATATTAATTCTCAAATCTTGAACAATTCTCACTGATATAGTGTGCGTGTGTGTTCAACATCTATGAAAACTGATACGGACTCCAATTCAACACATAAGTAATTTCTTAAAAGGAATCATACAATGCAAACTTAAAAATGTCAAAAATAGGCATATTCCAACTAAAACTAAAACTACGCAATACCAAATTCAAGGGTGCATGCAGGGTACTGATACTTATTTTATTTCATTTCTTTTTTCACAGGGGCTTTTTGCTCTTTTCCCGTTTTCTTTTTTTATATATATACATAAGGTACTGTGCAATGTCTCATCCCATTAGGCTAACAGTGCTACCCCTTAGCGAGCTTTCGACCAACGACTCCCACACCATAAAAGATCTTAGGGCGCTAGGTGTAAAGACAATCCCCTCGGGCGTACTTGCTCAAGTAACAAAGGCCCCAAAACAAGACTAGTCACAATGTATACCCTTTTCTTTTTCTCTTTTTTTTTCTTCATATATTTTTTCTTTTTTTTCAGCTTATGTACCCCACATATATTCCCCTAAACTTAGGTTCTTACCTAATTTTAGCCTTTACTGCCTATCTTTGTCGTTTTCTCATCTACCCTAACATTATCCTTTAGAAACTATTTATGTATCAATTGGAACTGACCGGTCGACAAAGATGTTATTAATGTGCTTACCTTTTTATAACAGTTTCAAACAAGTGCAAGATTCGATTCATAACAGAAATTATATCACAGTTCTAATAATCAATGTTGTATTGGTTAACTTGTTCACAATCTCATCATTGGCCCACAAATAACATAAACTGCAGTACTATTGGACATATGCAACCACAATATTTAACCAATTTTTTTTTTAAACATTGAATATGATAATAACAGAAATGCAATATCAAAAATAATAACCTAGACTACTATGCAAAAACCTAAGCTACTGTGCAAACTAGAATGCAAACAAAAATTACATATGCATGCAAACAAGAATTTAAATCCCCTAAACTTAAGAAACACAATGCCCTCATCAGATAAAAATCAAAATTAAATGCATGAGGACTTCTCTGCAATCGCCTAAGTCTGGGAATATGGTGGTTGATCTTCGTCTGAGTCACTAAGAGGAAAGCTCGGTAGTGGCATCGGCTGCTGATATGGAAACTGGGTTGACGGATTGAAACTTTGAAGGGTTGTGTTGAGTGAGGTGACAGATGCATTCATAACATCAAACATGTGATCTTGTTGCATTGCCAATCGCTGCATTTCCGACGTCATGCTGCCTTGTTGTGCGCAGTCAAATGATTTTGGAACTCAAGGAACTGAGGACTTGATATTGCCTCGGTCTGTGGTACCTGCTCGGTTCCTTGATCTCCCATAGCCTCATCCTCATCCTCAGAGGTATCTTCTGCTTCAGCTTCGTCCTCCGAAGCTGATGGAATAACAAATCCTAAACCTCTAGGATGCGATTCGCCGTCGGGCCACACTGAATACCGCGTTATCATCTTGTTATCTAGTAGCTGCAGCGGCATCTGTGTGGGCTCATCATCGAACCATCTCACTCTGGCTTGTCGACACAACCCACAAATGAGCAATGGGTGTGGTAAGCCGCCTGAAAAGTTGCCCTTTAGACATCGTCGAATAGAAAAATAGATAATGGCCCTGATGTGTAAGACCCCAACTTATTATTAATGAAATTTAATTTTCTCTATTTATTATTTTGAAATAGTAAGGGTTGATTTGATTAATGTGGATAGTTAGGGGTAAAATCATGAAATATTTCAAAATAAGCAAGTGGTTATAAAATATTCATTGTTGTGGGAGAATATTCATTTGGTCGTAGAATATTCATCTTGTCGGGGAATATTAAATGCGACGGTAGCGACATGTGTGGGCCCCCCATGTGAAGCGATTGGATGAAGAAAACGACAAATATAAGTTGTTTAAAAATAACGATGTAGTTATTACAGTTAATCTTTGTTAAAATACTCGAATTGGTTAAAACACGAGAGACACCAGTATTGCACCAATTATTGATTCTTACGTAAGAAGGCACTACTCAATAATGATTATAGTAATTACTGTTCAGTATTTTATTGATTTAATAATTGCTGCATTGATATTTTATATTGTTGTTGTTTCAATAATTGTCATTACACAATATTTTTCATTATCGAAGCAATAATTCATGTTATCTGAATAATATTATTAGATAACATTATTGGCAATGCCTAGAAAGTTCTATCTAAGGAGAGGTTTGGTCACCTAATTGCGCGCTAGTAAGGAGAAATTCTTATTGGAAAGCCCCTGCTCCTTTAACCTGCCTGTTGTCAATATTGTGATTACGTAATATTATTTGTGAATAATTAATTATTGATTCATATGATGAGAAAAATATTGATTTTATGTGGATATAGATGGAGAAAATTTTTAATGTGACAATTGTTGAAAATTGAAATTTTATCTTTTCTCGATAAAATAATTCATTTAAATATATTATTATATTTTAAGAATATAATAATGGTGATATTTTACAACTAATGTGGGATATATGAGTATACGAGGAGGAAGAGTATTTTTGTTGCAATAAATGTTTAAAACATGTTAAACATGTCGGTTGGACCCCATTTATTATTTGAAATTTGATTATAAACTTGTAAAATCGTCCGTTTGTTGATTTCGGTCAATTTTTGTTTGGAATTTGGAAAAACTTTCTTCTGCAAAGTTGTAGAGAATTGAATTTCCTATTAAAAGTCGCGAGTTTCGAATTTTCTGACAAAAGGGCTATTTATTGTGAATTATTGAAGTTCCAGAGTTCCGAAATAATTGATTTTTAGAAGTTTTAATTGTTTAAAATAACAATAACGTTTTTGTGGTTGGTTGGTAGGCACATGTGTTGCAAAATATGCTGAAATCAGAATTTCCAAGTTTGCGTATGAGTTATATAAATTTATTAATATTTTATTAAATTTTCTGCTTTGGTGTTCTAAGCAATTTCCTATAAATATGGTGCTTAGGTTAGAATTGAAAATCACACCGTAAATGAAGTTTTCTCTCTATATTATCGAGCGTATTCTTGTGAGTATTTTGAGTATATTTTGAGTATTGCTATACGGTGCAAGTTCAAGTCATAGCCTATATCCGGTGTTTCAGCTAGAAATACTGATCTTTCGAGGTAAGGGATATTATTTTTCTTCGTAATGATATTATTTCTTCAATATCATTATGTTAAAATATTGATCTAAAGTTTTTTTTATCAAATTTAGAACTTTTGGTGTCAGAGTTACTATTCACGATATCGACACTTATTCACGAATCTGACTTATTCATCAAAAATAAAAAATTTTCTTTTCGTCCAAAATATCTATTCGGATACTAGCTTTGATTGTATCCTTGTTTTGATCATTCTTGAATTTTACACCACTATGATTATTTTTGAGGTATTTTTGGGCGTGGATAAAACAAAGTACGAATCCTTAATCCTTAATCCTTGTCATTTTGTTTCACCGGATTCGTTTCTTTAAAAATATTTTCATCATCCTCGGTCTTAAATGATGATATTATGGAATATCTTTGGCACGTAGTGCAAAGATGAATAATTTCGATGAATATCTTTGGCCCGTAGTGTAGAGATGAGCAGGTGTTTAGATGAACACTGACCAATCGATGAATATCTTTGGCTCAGTAGTGCAAGATGAATATTTGATTCGGATGTATATTGATTGATGTTACGGGATAAAAGATGAGCGATGAACTTTTAAATTTATACATAGAAGATAGTAGTTTGCATTCTCTACTTAACTCTTCTAATGAATTATTATTTCATTACATGAATATTGATTTAAAATTTGTTGTCTATTGTATTCTATTAGATTTTTTTTCCTGTTGAAGACTAATGATAATTTGTTGTATATTATCTTAGTTATAATATTCTTTCTTCGGGCTAGTTGAGCTCACCCTTTTCCTTTTTGTTCCATTTTTCTTCCGTGAGGCGAGAATATAATGCGAGTGCAGTGGGGTATGGAATGAAGGTTCTAGAGAGAGTTGTTTAGTAGTCCTCACCATTTTTGTAAAATAATGTATCAATAAATGTGATGAGGATTTATTTGAGTATAGATATTGTCTAGAAGATAATATTTGTATTCAAACTCACAGTTTTACTGTTGTAATAATAAAGTTGTAGTTGTTTCTGTACCATGTATTGACAACTCAGAATGGGTGATGTATACCTATTTTGGGGGCGTCACATGATGTCTGTGATAAAGTCTTGCACGATGGCGTAAAGGAAGAGTGCCTTCTCTTTGGTCACGTCCGAGGTGTGCGTGGACGGCAGCAATTTGGCACATAGGAAGGCATACCAGATTTTCCCGTACAGACTGAGGTCTTTGTTGTGAAACACCGTGCCGCCCTTTCGACCCTTTATCCATGTTGTACCCGGCTTGGTCATGTTCTTGATAACCTCCTCAAAGTGAGGGTTGAAATCCCTCATATGGGCGTACTGACACTGACGAGGGCACCCTCAACTGAAAGTATGTATTGATTGCATCAGCACTGAATGGGACCGTGCGACCCCGCACAAAGGCATTGAACGGTGCCTTATCCTCGGTGTTCGCATAGAATTCCTTAATGATATTCACAGCGGCAGGCTCGGGTTCCTCCGTGAATTTGACCCACCCTTGCTGATAAATTTGTTGCATCATCTCACCGTCATGGGCATTGGGAGCCAACCCCCGCTCTGGAGTAAGAGCCTTGGTAACCATATAATCGTATCGGTCGGCGGCGGCGGCGCTTTTGAATTTTCGGCTGTCAAATGTACGGGGTGGTGGAGTTGGCCTTGAACTCTCTCCTCTTTGGCATTTCGGTGTAGGTTGAGAAGCCATTGATTGTTGTAGACACACTAATTCCACCCACTTGGTTTACCCAAACTTTCGAACACGTGGCGTGCACAGTCCTTTCTTCCCCCCAAACTTAGTGTTTCCTATGGTTATTCTAGTTAGAGGAGATGAAAACCCAATAGAAAGGTGACTTACACTCAATTGCTCTATCTGTACCCCAATTTCTTAATGAATTCGTATTTTTGGAGATGAATATAGGAGGTATGTGGTAGGGTTTATATAGAGGTTGTGTAGGGGAGAGGAATTAGTGTAACTGATGGAGGTTGTTGGTTTATGTTGGTAATGGGGTGGGAGGGTAGAGTACTCGTGGATTCGTGGGTAGAAGGAGTGGTTTAGGAGTTGTCATGCTATTGTAATGGAGGCTGGGTAGTTTAAGTGAAGAAAACTGAGATAGCAGTAGGCATGTAGTGTGGAAGTAAAAAAAATAGCGTGTGTATCTGGAAAACGTGTATGGCCAGAATAAAGGACCCCCGCCTCGGCGGGGGGTACAAGGCTAAAATAGCCCGGCCCCACCGGGGCTAGTCCCCTGACTTTGGATTTCTGGCTTCAAATTTGGTAATGCAAATTGAGCTCAAAGTTCATCCTTTCTTGTCTGTTAGTACTATTCTGCACTCTGGATACCTCCTGCAACCATAAACATGAAAATTATTAGATTATTGATCACTTGGAGTATGATTGAGAGAATCCACAAATCTTTTACTCTATAGTACCTACCTAATAACTTAATAAAAACTATAGTCTAACAAATATGAATGAAAATATGAAAACTAAATGAAAGGTTGGGTTGCCTCCCAATTAGCGCTTGATTTTAAGTCAGTCAGCCTGACTACTCACTGTTTCACTGTGTATCGACGAGGGTGATGTTGACGACATCCCAGTTTGAATCGCCACCCCAATAATGCTTTATCCGTTGACCATTGAACTTAAACGTCTCTAATGGATTACGATTGTAGAGTTCAATGGTGGCATGAGGAAATACCCTCTTTATAGTGAATGGTCCCGACCATCTTGACTTAAGCTTTCCTGGGAGCAGTCGCAGCCGTGAGTTGAACAAGAGGACTGATTGATCCAGCTCGAATGTTCAATGCATAATTTTTTGGTCATGCCATCTTTTAACCTTTTCTTTGTATAACTTGGCGTTCTCGTATGCATGAAGTCAGAATTCATCGAGCTCATTTAGTTAGAGTAGCCTCTTTTCTCCTACAGCGGCTTGATCAAAGTTCAATTTCTGAATTGCCCAGTAGGCCTTGTGTTGTAGCTCCACCGGTAAGTGATATGATTTCCCGTACAAGAGTTGATATGGTGACATCCCGATTGGTGTTTTGTATGCAGTTCGGTAAGCCCATAATGCATCATCCAACCAAAGTGACCATTCTTTCCAACTTGGATTTACGACTTTTTCCAATATCTTCTTAAGTTCTCTGTTTGATACCTCAGCCTGTCCACTTCTTTGAGGGTGATACGTTGTAGCCAACTTGTGGTTAACCCCATACTTAGCCAAAAGAGTTGTAAAAGACTTATTGTAGAAGTGACTACCTTCGTCACTGATTATTGCTCTTGGCGTGCCAAACCTCGTGAATTTTTTTTTCTGTAGGAATTTGAGGACCACCTTGACATCGTTGGATGGTAGTGCTGCAGCTTCAACCCACTTCGAAACGTAATCCACCGCGAGTAGAATATACTGATTGTTCAAAGATGAAGGGAATGGCCCCGTGAAATCGATGCCCCATACATCAAAGATTTCCACTTCAAGAATTGTTTGTAGGGGCATCTCATTCCGTTTAGAGATGTTCCACAACCTTTGACATCTATAACATGTTTTCACAAATTGGTGAGCATCTTTGAACAATGTCGGCCAATAAAACACGGCTTGAAGCACTTTTGCTGCCGTGCGCTCACTCCCATAATGTCCCCCATATGCCGATGAGTGGCATTCCTGTAGTATGTTGTGCACTTTATTATAGGGGATACACCTTCTAATCATCTTGTCGGTGCACTGTTTGAATACATAAGGCTCATCCCACATGTACCACTTGACGTCATGAAGAAACTTTTTTTTTCTGTTGTCGTGTAAGATCAGGGGGAAGCATGTTACTCACCAGATAATTCGCAAAATTCGCATACCATGGAACATCTGCATTTAACCCAAATAGTTGCTCATCTGGGAATGACTCGTTGATTGCACATCTATCTTCTTCCTTTTTATTCCGATTTTCCCGCCTTGATAAATGGTCGGCAACTTGATTCTCCGTACCCTTCTTATCTTTTATTTCCAAATCAAACTTTTGAAGTAGGAGAATCCATCGGATAAGGCGTGGCTTAGCATCTTTTTTCGCTATTAGGTACCGAATCGCCGAATGGTCCGTGTAGACTATCACCTTCGTCCCGATCAAGTATGCCTGAAATTTGTCAAACGCGTACACCACTACAAGCAATTCCTTTTCCGTGGTTGTATAATTTATTTGAGTCTGTGAGTGTTTTTCTTGCATAGTATATGGCGTGAAACACCTTCTCTCATCTTTGGCCCAAAACAGCCCCAACCGCATAGTCGTTCGCATCACACATTAGCTCGAATAACATATTCCAGTCCGGTACGACTATCACAGGGGCTATAGTTAATTTCTTCTTCAATAATTCAAACGCTGACTTGCATTCCACAGTAAAAATAAAAGTAGCATCCTTCTCTAAAAGACTTCATAGAGGTTTTTCAATCTTAGAGAAATCTTTTATGAACCTCCTGTAGAACCCAGCATGCCCCATAAAACTTCTAATACCCTTAACTGAGCTCGGTGGAGGCAGTTTCTCGATTGTTTCCAGCTTTGCTTTGTCCACCTCCAATCCTTGAGCCGACACCTTATGGCCCAAAATTATGCCTTCTTCAACCATGAAGTGGCATTTTTCCCAATTGAGTATGAGGTTTGTATCCTTACATCGCTACAATACCATGACCAGATTCCCTAGGCAAGTATCAAAGTTGTCTCCATAGATCAAAAAATTGTCCATGAAGACTTCAACATTTTTTTCCACCATATCTAACAAAATGGCCATCATATACCGTTGGAAAGTTGCAGGTGCATTGCATAACCCAAATGACACCCTCCTGAATGCAAATGTGCCGTAAGGGCATGTAAATGTTATCTTTTATTGATCCTCAGGAGCGATGGCGATCTGGTTATAGCCCGAGTATCCATCCAATAAACAATAGTACTCATGTCCCGCTAATCTGTCTAACATTTGATCGATAAAGGGTAGCGGGAAGTGATCTTTTCAGGTTTCCTTATTCAACCTCCTATAATCGATGCACACCCTCCAACCTGTCACTGTTTTTGTTATAATTAACTCGTTATCCTCATTCTGTACCATAGTCATTCCACCCTTTTTTGGCACACAATGAACCGGACTAACCCACTTACTGTCGGAAATCGGATATATGATACCGGCATCCAATAATTTCAAAATTTCCTTGTTTACCACTTCCTTCATAATAGGGTTAAGTCGACGTTGATGCTCCACCGACGGTCTTGCATCATCTTCCATCAAAATATTATGCATGCAAAATGACAGGCTAATTCCCTTTATATCCGCAATCGTCCAACCAATCGCTGATTTGTGTTCCCTAAGCACCCTCAGCAACTTTTCTTCATGTAATTCGCTAAGTGCAACAGAAATAATTACAGGTAAAGAATTTGAATTGCCTAAGTGCGCATACCTGAGATGTTTAGGGAGTGGTTTAAGTTCCAATGTTAGTGGCTCCTCTTATGACGGTTTAAGTTTTTCTGCAGCTATCTCCACAGTGTGCAAAGGTTCAAATGATGCTCTGAAATGGCTAACTCGTGGCAATGAGTCTAACATCTGTAAGTAATCCACAAATTCTGGGTCATCATTTTCTTCATCCCCCAATAAGGTTGTTTCTAACGGATCGTTGACCAAACTCTTGCTCATATCTTCACGGATGATCTGCTCAATTAAATCAATCCGAAAACATTCTTCCTCATCCGTAGGGAATTTCATGGCCTTGAACACATTAAATTTTATTCCTTGATCTTGGACTCTCATAGTAAGTTCTCCTTTTTGCACGTCTATGAGTGTCCTTCCCGTGGCCAAGAAAGGTCTCCCTAGGATAATCGGGATGTTCTTATCCTCCTCGAAGTCCAGAATGATAAAGTTCATAGGGAATATAAACTTATCCACTTTGACCAGAATGTCCTCTACTATGCCTCTCGGATATATGACTGACCTATCCGCCAACTGCAATGAAATATTCGTAGGCTTTGGTGCGGGCAAACCCAATTATGTGTATACTGACATTGGCATAAGGTTCACACTCGCCCCCAAATCACATAAACATTTGTTAAACGATATTTTCCCGATTGTGCATGGGATAGTAAAGCTCATCGGGTCTTTAAGTTTTGGTGGTAGCTTCTGCTTTAACACCGCACTACACTCCTCTATTAGTGCCATTATTTCAAATTCTTCCCATTTCTTTTTCCTTGACAAAATTCCTTTCATGAACTTCGCATAACTCGGCATTTGCTCTAGGGCCTCTGCGAATGTGATGTTAATCTGGAGTTTCTTGAACACTTCTAAAAACTTTCATGAATCCTTTATCCGATTTCTATTTTTGAACCCTCTGCTGAAACGGTGGTGGAGGATAAACAATTGGCTTATTATTTACTTTTATGTCCTCACATTGCTTATCCTCACCCTTGTTACCTTCAACCACGTTATTGTCATCAACTTTTTCCTCTGGTGTAGCTGAATTTTCTGCATTATTACCCCCGAGATGTTTTCCACTTCTCAACATAACTGCTTGACATTGCTCATGACTACCCTTCGGATTTCTCTCAGTGTCGCTTGCTAACGTTCCTTGTGGTCTATTATTCAATGCTAACGCCATTTGTCCTATCTGATTTTCTAAATTCTTGATTGCCATCTCTTGATTTTTCAATATCATTGCTTGATTTTTCATTGTTGCCTCATTGCCAGTTATGTACTTCGACACCATTTCCTCGAAATCTGATTTCCTTTCCTGATGTTAAATCGGTTGTTGGTGACTCTGAAAACCTGGGGGATATAATGGTCGTGGAGCTTGATTTTGCTGGTTATTGCTCCATGAGAAATTTGGGTGGTTCCTATTCCCTTGGTTGTAGGTGTTTTGGTATGTATTTTGCAAAATCTGTTATAGCTACCTATGAACTAGACAGAGATCTTTGGATTAATTGCAGACCGATCAAGAGGATGATCACCAAAGACACAATTCGCATATACTATCGCAACCTCATCAGCTTGAGCCCTGTCATAGCATCCAACTTCTTAGACAACACAAAAATTTGTGCTTGTATAGTTGTCACCCCATCTACTTCTAAAATCCCAGCCGCCTTTGCCCGTGTCATTCTTGCTGTGGGCCACTGGTAGTTATTTGCCACCATGGTTTCAATCAAATTGTAGGCTTCCTCGTAACTCTTAGCCATGAATGCTTCGCCCGACGCTGCATCAATACTGGTTCTGACACTCCCATGTAGTCCGTTATAAAATGTGTTCATTTGCAGCCACTTGGGCAATGCATGATGTGGGCACTTTCTAAGTAATTCCTTGTACCTCTCCCATGCCTCATATAACGACTACCCATTTTACTGCTCAAACATTGTGATGTCATTCCTCATTTTTGCAGTTTTCGGCGGTGGGAAAAATTTTGCAAGGAATTTCTGAGCCAAGTCTTCCCATGTAGTAATCGATCCCGATGGCAGAGAATGTAACCAACTCTTCGCCTTGTCCTGTAAAGTGAACGGGAACAAGCGAAGTCTCACTGCCTCATCCGACACCCCATTGTACTTGAACGTGTCGCACATTTCCAGAAAACTAATTAAATGCTCGTTCAGATCGTCATTTGCCATTTCCCCAAACTGAACTGAATTCTGCATCATCTAAATGGTCCCAGGCTTGATTTCAAAAGTATTCGCAGCTATTGCAGGCCTGGTGATGCTCGACTGCAGATCAGTCACCTTAGGTGTTACAAAATCCCTCAACGCTTTCTGGTCTTTGGCAGCCATTGCTTCTTCCTTATCAGAGTTTTCGAATTCGTTCCTTGTTACCTTGATCCACTTACTTAACCTCTGAAATCTTCTTTCAATGTCATCCTCAAAAGGAAGCAAGTATGGATTTTTGGATTGTGTTTACATAAACCAATGTCAAAAACCTGAAATAAGGAAAACAAAAACAAAAAAAAAAATGTTTAAGTAAAACTGGACTAATTAAACTAATATTGTAAAAATATTAAAATCTAGGCTAAATTATCCCCGGCAACGGCACCAAAAACTTGTTGGGTAAAATCTATGTACGCAAAAACACGCAAGTATATGTGGTCAACAAGTAATATAGTAGTGAATAAAGTATCGTTCCCACAAAGACAAATTAGCAAGAAATTTAACTTCATAATTATCAATTTTCTATTAATCCTAATTCTATTAAACTATTCAATTCAATGGTTTAAAATTATAGAAACTAAATTAATAAATAAATAAACTATCACAAAACAATCACTAAAATCAAAATCCGGAATTTAAAACAATTGATGAAGAATTAGACTTATGATTTCACCTCTAGGCTTCACTCTGATTTTCAAACCTTTATTCCAACTCAATTCAATATCCCAGTTTATTAATCAAGAACACTAATGTAATACTAGCCACCTCTCGATGCACTAATACCATATTAACTTAAATCCACAATTAAGATAGAAACAAGTTAAACACCTAAATCAACCAACTCACTATATCTCTATGTAAACTGAAATTAAAAAAGGTTTAAGCTTGAGTTCTCTGTTTGATTACATGTGATGTCAAGCATATCTCTACCTTAACAATAATCAAGAATCTGTTATTCACAAAATTCATGACACATGCTATATTAACTAAGTCTAGATTTGAATATCCTCTCTCGACTCCATTCAAATCCACAAGGAATTGTTGATCAAGCAACTCATAAATTCACGCTCAAATTAACATAGATAAACTGAAAATATTTTATTGAATTGGAAATCAAAGTTATGAAATCATCGTTTCACCCAAGGATCCATCACAAGCCTAATAAGCAAATTAGTTCATAACGAATGAAGTAAAAACTGAATAATTTAACGAAAACATCCTTGCAATTACAAATAAAAGACTAAAGAGAAGAATAATGATGAACACCCTTCACGTACCCTAAAATTGCAATTGTCACAAAAATCTCTTCAAATTACTCCTCCAAAGCTTGCACTCAAATCCTGGAATTAATCTCCATATTATGCTTCGCATCGTAACTGATTTGTTGTTTTCAATATATATATATATATATATATATATATATATATATATCCCTCCTTGTTCTGGCCGAAGTCCCTCCTTATTAGAGTCCATACGCCTCACAAAAGTCTCTAAATCCATGTCCCAGCAGTCTTCAAAGTTAATCAGAAGACTCAGATTCGACACCTACCCGTGGCCATGGTGGTAGTAACATATATATCCATACATCCCGTGGCATGTCCACTGCTAAAGAAATTTTGCCACCTCATGAATTTTTCCAACTTTGCTCCAAAAGACCGCCTTTCTTCACCACTTGCCTCCATGACCACCCTACACATAAAAGAACATGAAACGAGTGAAAACGAACACAAAATAAGAAGATAACAACGAAATTTAAACTTGAAATGAATATCGATTCGTGTATATTAAATCCACTTATCAACAGGCATAGGTACTAGCTCTACTCTATTCACGGACTCCTCGCTTACCACATGTATATCCCTATACATCAAGCTATCGATTGACATCTACAATAACACATAACAAATTGATTAGTACATATTACACAATAATATAAGCACAAATCACATTTAATCCATTTAGGGTTACTTTCCATCTTTTAAATCTTTCGGTACTGAGTTTCCTCAATACCTTATTAACTCATTTGACTCGAGTTAACTTTCTTCGAACCTTTCCTTTCCTAACGAGGTTATTAACCTAAGGTTCTTCACCCCTTAAGTTTTATAACCTAATGCTTTGATACCAACCTGTGACGCCCCCAAATCCGGGTATCTTCCAACCTGATAGATAGTGCTCCACGATACTACAATTCATACAGTCATTCTATTGAGATAACAACAAAATGAGTGTACTTACTATATTCTTATTACATTAGTAATAAATCCTTTCCAATGTTCATAAACCGAATACATTCTTTGTTATTCATAAGTATATGACATACAAGTACTCTAGTCTATTACAGGATAATCAACTATCCATCTTAGCCTTGCCCTTATCTCTCTTAGAACTCTCAATTTGTCAGGCTTTAGCTGCAATCATATAATTCAAGTAAGAAGTGAGCATAACTAGCTCAGCAAGTCTAACAAAGGATAATACAAATACCACATCGAGAATTATATGATTATCTTTCATAACTGAACAAATAGCTATGAATCACCATGAAGCATTGACTCGTACTTCTCATTTCATAACAACAATTCCAATGTATATATAATAATTCAGGAATTCTGAACCGGTCAAAAGACCATGAACATACTCTTTTCGTTTTCATATTTGAAAAGGACATCTGGCACTAAGGCCATCCATCCGGCATTACTTACGAGTACATCTAGGTGATCAGCCTATAGTACCTTATGTTGATCAACACTCTTCCGTTAAACGTATTTATATTTAACTTTTGTCAACCTCGCGTGCCCATCGAATAATCGATGAAAATACTTTTGTTTGTTCATAGACAAACTTACCTTTACATCCGTACCACATACTTGGCATAGGATAGCGTTAACAATTCTATATCGAAAGACTTGTAAACAAATCAATCAATTCTCCAAGACCAGCCTAGCCGAGTTAAATCATGCATCAACTCTTTCTTTAAAACATTTCATGCATTTCATAACATGAATCACCGAAAACTTGACTAACACGAAGGTTAGAAAAGTGTTAAGAAAACTTTCGTTCAAGCGTCTTCGAATACACTATTCAACAATTTTCAGCCTTTACAGGATCTACATGATAAATTCACATAGTATATTGTAATTAGCTACCAAACAAACTTACTTTATTTGTTTTAACCAACTTCTTTTTCTTCTATACCTTATTTGGATTTATTCCATTAATAATGTCAATTTGACTTACTATGCTTTGTTAAGGCTCGTTAATGTTCTAACGTTATTAACCGATATTCGATCATCATTGGTGAAATACCAACATTGAATCATCATTCATGCACTTGCTTATTCATTTGTGTTCTCCGTTTAATTCTTATTAAACCATATTAAATCTTCTAACGCTATCATTTAGAAGTGATTTAAAGTCAGCCTTATCATGTACATTAAGTACATTTAGGCCTCACTAATAGTTTACATTCAATTTAGAATTAAAACCTAACTTGGTCAACTATTTTTCACTACCGGCGCTGCGGCGCGACATCTCTTTTGTATAGTGGCGTTGCGGCGTCACTCTCTAGGGGTTTTTCTCGGACTCGGGTCATGCCATGAGTCCTCACACTAACTCTCGTACAACAAGCATGAGTCTCCGTATTTATTTTGGTTTCTCTCTACCAAACTTGGCGCCTCGGCGTGATAAAATACATCAATGGGTTGGTATTTGCATGGCCGCCCACAATCATCGATTAACATTGACAAATGGGTTTTCCAACGAAATTTCTGGCTTCATAACTTATTCGTTTTACATCCGAATTGGCTCATTCGAAATCCCACAACTCACAAATTACATACTCTAGAGGTTCATATAAGAATTTTACATTTCCAAATCTATTAACTTGGAATTCACCTTTTGGTTCATTTTTGAACGTTCATTTATCTCACGTTCAATACTCGTTTTCTTCGTTATAAGTTAAAATTCGATGATTCTTTCGTCCACGACTCTTAAATACCTTATCTCACGTGTTGGCATTGAAAACCAACATTTTCAAGTCATACGACAACTTTTGACCCTTAATTCGAGATTTCTACGTTTTCGACGTTTAACGTCTATTTTCATAAAATTCACCAAAACTTCGTTACTCGTGTTCTATAAGCCAAATCATATGGAACACTCCATTGATTCATTATCTCCATACTAACCAAACAATATGCACATACCCTAGCTATGATGATTTTTAAATCGTCCAATCACAACTACGTTCACGTTCATAACTTTCTACAGTTTTTAACTTATGTAAACATTTACGATTTCCATTTGATCATGACTTATCAATGATTTCATTATTAATAGTCTTCCTTTTCCTCCTCACTAATGTGACGCCCCCAAAATTAGGTATTCATCACCCAATTTTGAGTCGCCAAATACATGGTACAAATACAAATAAAAACTTAATTATACAGCTGTCGTATAGAATACGACACAATATAATTGAGATTTTAAACAGGGATATTGCCTTCTAGAAAATATTCATTCTCAATGAGAGTCCTCGTTACATTTATTGTAACACTATTTAACAGAATAGTGAGGACTACTAGCGAACACTATCATCCCACCATCACTCGCTCCCGACTCATCCCAGCTATATTCTCTTATTACCTGAAAGGAATTGTGAAGCAAAAGGGTGAGCATAATTAGCCCAGTAAAGAATATCATAACTAAAGATAACTACATTATCAATAGCTTTCATCAATAATAAATCAGAGATTTAGAACATATGGTAAATGATAAAACTTTAATTTCAACCATAGTTGCGTAAGGAATCAACAATCCATTAGAAGAGTCAAGTAGAACATAATGTCTCTTGTCTCCTCCAAATTAGAAGTCAATCGTCGAAGATTTCATTCATGTAACTTTCAACACTTGTCTTCACCTGAACCACTAAAGATGTTAGTTAAATTCACAATTCATATTTATAATAATGTGAATCAACAGTTCCTTCTTGCCACAAAGGCTTAATAAAATGTTTACTCAATATCCTTATCCCAAGGCTAAAGATATTCCAATGTAATAACAATGATCATACCAATCGGGCTTGTCTACCTTTGTACTACGTGCACAAAGATATTCAACTATAAAACCAATCATTTGAGACTCAAAGAAATAAATAGTTCCCATCATCGAATCATCCCCATCTATGGCCAGGATATTCGTTAGTATCACCAAAGGTCATGATCATGTCATACACCGTCCATCTTTGCACTTCGAATTCAAGGCTATCAATTAACAATTCATCTTTGCACGTAAGCCAAAGATAGTCAGCCACATATCATCTTTTCACTATAGGTCAAAAACATAGAACTGTAAAACCAATAACCAACAGTATAATAAAGAATATATGAAACTGCAAATGGATTTTCACCGCCATGCGGTAATCCACTTAGACATATTATTTTCACAATTTAATAAGGAATGAATATAAAGGATCATTCACCATGCATGTGGTAATCCACATAGACAGGTTATTCCAACAGAATAATAAAGACGGAACCAGGTTGGCGTAAAGCGCAGAGCGAGATGTTCCAACTTAATCGTAAATACTGAATAATAAGTAATGGAACCGAGTCCCAAAAAAAGCACGTATATGATATTTCCGCGAGAATATTAAATGCGAAGATAATAAGTAATGGAACCAGTCGTGAAATTCACAATCGACAGGATATTCGACGAGAATATTAAATGCAACGATAATAAGTAATGGAACCAGTCGTGAAATTCACCGCAAGCGAGATATTCCGACGAATATTATTAATGCGGATAATAAGTAATGGAACTAGGTCGGTGAAATTCACACCGACGCGAGGATATTCCGAAACAATAATAATAAAACGGAATAATAAAAGAATTTTACCATGTATGCGATACTTTGCATAAACACGTTATTCTTTATACCATAAAAAAATGATATCCTCTTACCACCATAATAACCTTCCTTACCTTGGTATGGGACTTGATTCTGTTTTCTATAAAATTGATCAATTTAAACAATGTTTGCATTCCTTACTAGATGGAGAGTGCACCCACACCAATTTCAGTCTGAAGCCCAAGATACTTGCAGCAGCATAAAGCATGTTATACTAAAAAAATTTAGTGCTCAAGACAAACTGATGAAGTCGGATTCTGTCTTGAGTGGCACAAACCGATCTACTATCAAATTTTGGAGGTTGTCGTTGAAGCTTATCATTAATAATACTACCAGTGTTCTAGAGAGAGAACAAAAAGAGTAATCGCCATTTAATCCAAAGTGAAAGTAACAATAAAGGAAAGGCGTCAAATTGTAGACAACATATCTGAAGTAATCGAATGAACATAGATCGGCAAACGGGAAACTCCAGAATGAAAGAGCAAACAAGGAGATCGAAAACCATATGGTCCTTGTTTGAAGTCAAGTTGAGATCATTGTCGTCGAATCATCGGCCGTCTTGGCGTAGGGACAAGCCCATTTCTAGAAGGCAACAACCAATGAAGCGTCGAGTACATTACCTCCGGGAGCTACAACCGGTGAATCTTCAAGTTCACGATGGTCGGAGAAGGCGGCGAGGACGGTCATTTCGAAATGGGCCGGCTAAGGTTTGGTGATATTATTGAATGCTAATAATTTGACAGGGAAGTGATTGTTTTGAACAAGGAGTTCAAGATGGTAAACTATCCAAAAATACCGAAGCGGACATTATCCAAAATGAAGCCACCGGAATATTACTTACATTGCCCAATAAAACCGTCCCTTCGTAATGAAGTATCGAAATAATTAACTTCACCGATGGCTCAAGCCCGTTAAGAAGCTGCTCAAACGGCTCTTCCATTTTGGTCTGAACAGCCTTAATGAAAGTTACGATGTCGGCGGAACGTACGTGCTCGGACGGTATGACGTTGGGAATGGTGGCAATCTTAATGTTGTCCGGCTTGCTTTGGGAGCCGATGAAGCCGAACCATTCCTCGGTGATGACCACGGTGAAGAGAGTGTCTTTGCTTCGTAAAGCTACGGAGTGGCAACATCGTTTTGGTACAGATCACCGGACCTACAATCACAGTACCTGCTTCCGTCTGAACAGTTGGTACGTAGAGAAGAGAAAAATGAAGTTAGCATGAAGGAGATGATGTGTCGGAATGAATGGATGGGTTGTAAGACTCCCTTCCAAAATGGCTGCGCTGCAGCTTCTTCTAATAATACTACTCATATTTTAGAGAGAGAGAACCGAAAGAGTTTTTTTTATAAAAAATATCTCCCCCTTCCTTAACAATACTACCGCTGTTATATAGAGAGAGAGAGCAGCCAGAGTTCTGTTATCCAAAAAATAAAAATATGTCTCCCTTATTTTTTTTTTCTTCCTCACTTTATTTCTTTTCTCACTTTATTTCTTTTCCTTCCCCCACATGCACATGTCTATCCTTCTTTTATTTTATTTCACCCGTGACTGAAATTATTAACCGCATGCTACTTTAATATCAGTTGATTGAAACACGTTTTAGCAACTTGTACGCAATTTACGCAAATTATAACCCCATATGATTTGATATTTTAATATAAAATTTTTATGAACATACCTTAGAGCAAAAATAAATAAATAAATAAAAAATTTTAAATATCACCTTTAAATTTAAACCTTTATCAATTTAATTCATCACAAAAATAGAAAAATTGAATAATTTTTATTTCATAAAAATTCGGGGTCTCACAACTAACATGCTCCACCAATCTACGATTCTTCTACGAGAAAGAAATCGAAAAAGATGAAGATTAATGTTTACAAGCTATTACCTTTGTCGTTCTTCGCGTTCTTGGTAAACGTCTTATGATTTGCTTGGAAGTAGCTTGATTATGTGTTTCTAGCTCTTTCTCTCTCTCAATATATATTGGACAATGTTTGTAAATCACAAAAAGTCCAACCTAAGCTTTGTATTTATAGGATTTCAAAATGGGGGAAAAATGGTCAACATGCCACCTCCATAGTATTCCCACCTCCTCATCAACTTAGCCACCAAGTAATAACTTTACTTGGTGGCCAAGTGGCCGGCCCACATGCCCATGGATCTTCCCATGGGTTGCCCCATGGGTTTTACCCATCTTGTGACCCGCCGGTTCGACCCACGGTTTAACTTCTTGGATTGGGCTTGTCTTTAATTAATATTGGGCCTTAACTTGGGCTTGATTACATACTTCATTGGGCTTGCTATTAATCCAAGTCCAATTGAATTTATACACATCCTTAACTCCTACTCCATGAGAACTAATCGTATTCCAAGCGTATAACTTCCGTATTCTCTTTGTCTAGTACTTATACGATATTCGTATTATACATCGTACTATTCTTCATACCATACTCGTATTCGAACTAGTA
Organism: Panax quinquefolius; assembly: GCA_020205615.1. Classification (NCBI taxonomy): domain Eukaryota; kingdom Viridiplantae; phylum Streptophyta; class Magnoliopsida; order Apiales; family Araliaceae; genus Panax; species Panax quinquefolius. The sequence continues at coordinate 93,955,613 of CM035172.1, read as the reverse complement.
TAATACTCGTATCTCATACGTATTGTTAGGTTTGTAATATTCATGCACGCAATCAAATTGCACAAAATAAGCAGAAGCGTGAAAAAATAGAGTTTTAAAATTTTACAAACCATATACCCAGATCATCCTTTATACATAATTATTAATTAAACGAAAATATAAAGAATAAGAATCATACCCTTGAAGATTCGAGCTTCCTCAGGTACAAGTTCACCTCCAAATCCTTTCTTGTTCAACTTGAATCCACCGGGTTTGGTTCCCTGCTTTGATCAACGTTAGCCACCCATATGTTTGGCCTCTAGAGGTGATCCACGAAGGAATACGAAATATTCAAGAAGAAGGGTGGTTGGCTAAACCCTAGTTTTCTATCTCTATAGAAAAAGAGCGTACTCTCCAACTATTGAAATTACGTCTGTTGTGAAAAAGTCAACAATCACACTACACCAATAATAAAACTCCTCTTATTTATAGATGTCAGTTAACCCTTCTAATCTAATTAGAAAATAAGGTATTATTTAATTAATTAAATTTCTTTAATTAATTAAGCTCCCTAACCTTATTAGGGATAATTAATTAAACTCTTTTAATTAATTTAACCTCCTAATCTTATTAGGAATATATGAGAGTACTTTTATTAATTAATTTTCAAACTCTTTTAGGAATTAAATAATAATAATAGTAATAATAATAATAAGACTCTCTTATTAATTTATATTTAATATTTCCAAAATATTAAATAATAAATATTAAGTTATTTAATTTATTCTATCACCATAGATTAAATTAAATATACTTAACTTATTATTACGATTATGCCATTAACTTCTTAAATAATTATTCTTCCTTTTATGGTGTGACCCTTTAGGTTCTCCATATTAAACCGGTTGTGAATAAATCAATTAGAACAATTCTAATCTTATTAAATAAATATATTAAACTATTAATTTATTTAAATAAATAATATGTATTCTACAATAGGGATAAGTCTCCCTATCGATTAACGACTTTTCAAATAATATAAATTTCAACATTAATCATAAAAGAACCTTTGAGTTAATAGTTACCGTACAATTCAATCCTTCCACCATACAATGTCCCAATTAAATATAAGACATGGAATTACTGTCAAGTCTTATTTTATTTAATTATATGTATTTTGACTCTTAAATGCACAACTCCAAATAATGCAAATTAGAAATTTTTTTCTAATTTCATTTTGCCTTGGCCAAGGACTACTGAGTTGTCATTTATCGAATCACATAGGACATTTCTCTTCTTTTACTAGAAGCGGTAAATTCTTTATTGATCATACATTATCTCCATGTACAACTTATTATACCCAAGCATACCCTTTGATATACCCTAAGGGTCTAAAGGGATAAGTCAAAGTATAACTCATCATCCACAAGATACTATGATGATCTCAAGTCCAAGGATCACTTGTACTACTATCACTACAGGAATTCCTAATGACAGGCAAGTAAAACTCTATTAGGTATTCCTTAGTGAGCCACGTTCAGTGAACTTATTCTCTAATAAGCACCTACATACTTGCTTTAGCGTCTCCACACAAATGATCATGAGATCAATCATCCTCATCCAATGAGCAAGCAACGTATGTACCAATCTATCTGAATTCACTAATCCCTAATTTAGTAATCCAATGATTAGGAACTATTTTAGTTTTAAGCTTTCTAAGAATTTAGATCTCATTAGAACGATCATCATCATTATTCTAAAAGCATTGCTTAAAACTATGGGTTTATCACATTATAAAACAACATCATGTAGATAATTAAAAGCCTTTAATAAATTAATACTTTTTATTAATAAATGAATAAGATTGTTACAAAGTATATGCTTTATCATCAAACATGATTGGCTTGTGTGCATACTTCTTTCAATCTCCCACTTGCACTAAAGCCAATCGTCATAGTGTCTCATACCCTTCTTCTCTAAGTGACAATTATCCTGTTGTTGGATAAACTTCAGTTTATGGATATGTAATGTTGTTCTTGAGAATCCATTATCTCTATAGTGATTTCCAGTCTTTCAATGATTCTTTTAATCAAATAAAAGTGCCACAACACATGTTTAGATCAAAGATGAGACGTAGGAACTATTCTTAGTTCTATAATGAACTTTACATCCAAACAATCAACTTGCAGCTTCATTTACAGCTATATACTTTATCTTTATCACTAAACCAGCAACTCTTTTCTGTTTGGAACCTTTCCAATTCACTGCACCATCGTTCAAGGTAGATTTTATGTGGTCTTGGTTTGTTTGAAAAACTTAGTCTGTTAAGCCATCTAGTTTTAATTTAGACCCACCATAAATTTTAATCACATCCTTAGTACCGGTTAGGTACTATAAGATGTTTTTCACTGACTCACAGTGAACATCTCCAGAATATGACTGATCATCATCAGGTCTTGTATATTTCATTGTATACATGATTGTAACTCATTCGATATCTCTTTTATGAGTCTATGAGGACTGTTAAGAGAGATACACTCCATAGCTCATCAACATGAGACATCTCTTGGAGTTTGCCATGCTAAACGACTTTAGCATCAAATGAATATATGTTCCTTGTGTTAAGTCGAGCATCCTCTTGAATCTATCTAGCTTGTTCATATGACAAAATTCACAACAATAGTGAAAGGAGTCCGGGAGTGAGTGCAAGATCAAATCTTGGCTCAACTCTCCATCCATGAAAAAACATGTTGTCCTAATTGTTCAATCAAATTAATTATGTTAAGGACTTTTGTCTGTACTATAGTGTCATCGATCATTCTATATCGGAAGAGCTCCTTAGATATCTAATATCTATCAGTCTTACTTTTCTCACCATCAACTACTTGATGTGCAGGAATATAGTAAGAGCATCCATAGTTTCACGCTGACGCTGAAGCTCGTTAATCATGGATGCGAGCATAATGCATTGAGCCAACTGTGCATCATCTTGCCACTTTCTAAAAGTAGCAATCTCTTTCTCAGAGGCATTGTCTGCAACCATTGCAGGGATAGGCGTATTAAGGACATAAGATAGCTTTTCAGCTGTGAGAACTTTTCTCAATTTCCTTAACCAATCCGTTTTATACGGTTCGGTTAATTTAGCATCTAATATGCTTCGCAGTGATAGTAATTTAGACATTATAAAATTCTATACATGAATTTATTCTTAACAACATTTTAGCATACATTCTTTCATTAATTACCAAAATAATTTAGGTCTTGTTTTAAATTGGTATCTCCCACTATTTTCATCAAACTATATTACCCTCAATTTATATAGTTCGGCGATATCTAATTAAAGATATACTAGTGAGAATAAGGATCCCATTTCAAATTTATATAGCATTGTGTGTGCACAACAAACTATATATAAATAAATATGTAGACAACTATTGTCAATTACATCAACTATGCAACTCCTTGTATTTTGCCTCTTAAATCATAATGGTTAAGTGTGTGCACATCCGAACTAAAATGATATAAGTTAAGTCAGACCTAGCATTTCCATATAAGTGAAGAGAAAACTACAGCCCTTGTGTGTGCACAACAAAGCAGTAATGTTAAATTCCTTATAAACATCATATATAATAAAAATAACATCTTAAATATTTAATACTTGCCTTGTGTGTGCACAACAAACTCATATTAAATATTCAATACTCTATTGTTTCTATCATGCTAGAAGGCGACGTTCGATATTCTAAATATCTTTGAACGTTACAACTTAATATAAAATATTTGAGGGGTTTGTTATTTATTTGTCTCATCTTTTTTAGCGCGCATGCACATATATATATATAAAATACGCGTCATATTAATTAACATGCGAAGCATGTTTGCATAATATATAAAATATATATAATATAAACATGCACATATAGAATACTATATTCTACCCGGATTGATTATGGACTTTTATTCTAGTTTGGTTCACTAGAGCCACCAAGTTAACCAAAAGGTCAAACTCTAGGGGTGCAAGAATTAATATTTAAATATAACTATTACATTTAAACACGAGCTCCATTAAAAACGGGTTTTCAAGCGCTCCTTGCTCCTTGATCTCCAATTCTTCAAAATTAATTCTAACAATTCCTATTACAAAACTATTTAAAATAAATAGAAATCTTGATCACCAGTCAAGGGGAAGTACATAGGAGGAAGTTAGAATTTACATTAAGAAAAAATTAGAGAAGACGAGGTACGCATACCCCATTTAATAAAATCCATACATTCATGCATCCAACTAAAATAAAATTCAATCACATTGGTCAATAGTCCATAATCAATCCCATTTATTATAATACATATCACCATATGCATCAATAAATAACATTCATCTCATGAATAATAAACATTCAATATATATATTGATATCAATTAATGGGCAAATTTAGTTAGCATAAAATCTAATTTTGAATCAAAATAAACTAGTTTATTTTATTCAAAATTGGATAAATTAAAATAAACCGGGTTTGGTTCCTTCCTTTGATCAACGTTAGCCACTCAAATGTTTGGCCTCTAGAGGTGATCCACCAAGGAATACAAAATATTCAAGAAGAATGATGGTTGGCTAAACCCTTGTTTTCTATCTCTATAGAAAAAGAGCGTACTCTCCAACTATTGGAATTACGTCTGTTGTGAAAAAGTCAACAATCACACTTCACCCATAATAAGACTCCTCTTATTTATAGATGTCAGTTAACCCTTCTAATATAATTAGAAAATATGATATTATTTAATTAATTAAATTCCTTTAATTAATTAAGCTCCCTAATCTTATTAGGGATAATTAATTTAACCTCCTAATCTTATTAGGAATATATATGAGGTACTTTTATTAATTAATTTCCAAACTCTTTTAGGAATTAAATAATAATAATAGTAATAATAATAATAAGACTCCTCTTATTAATTTATATTTAATATTTCCAAAATATTAAATAATAAATATTATGTTATTTAATTTATTCTATCACCATAAATTAAATTAAATATATTTAACTTATTATTACGATTATGTCATTAACTTCTTAAATAATTATTCTTCCTTTTATGGTGTGACCCTTTAGGTTCTCCATATTAAACCGGTTGTGAATAGATCAATTAGAACTATTCTAATCTTATTAAATAAATAAATTAAACTATTAATTTATTTAAATAAAAAATATGTATTCTACAATAGGGATAAGCCTCCCTAGCGATTAACAATTTTCCAGATAATATAGATTTCAACATTAATCATAAAAGAACCTTTGAGTTAATAGTTACCGTACAATTCAATCCTTCCACCATACAATGTCCCAATTAAATATAAGACATGAAATTACTGTCAAGTCTTATTTTATTTAATTATATGTATTTCGACTCTTAAATGCATAACTCCAAATAATGCAAATTAGAAACTCCTTTCTAATTTCATTCTGCCTTGTCCAAAGACTACTGTGTTGTCATTTATCGAATCACATAGGACATTTCTCTTCCTTTACTAGAAACGTTATATTCTTTATTGATCATACATTATCTCTATGTACAACTTAGTATACCCAAGCATACCCTTTGATATACCCTAAGGGTCTTAAGGAATAAGTCAAAGTATAACTCATCATACACAAGATACTATGACGATCTCAAGTCCAAGGATCACTTGTACTACTATCACTACAGGAATTCCTATTGACAGGCAAGTAAAACTCCATTAGGTATTCCTTAGCGAGCCACGTTCAGTGAACTTATTCTCTAATAAGCACCACATACTTGTTTTATCGTCTCCACACAAATGATCATGAGATCTATCATCCTCATCCAATTAACAAGTAAAGTATGTACCAATCTACCCGGATTCACTAATCCCTAATTTAGTAATCCAACAATTGGGAACTATTTTAGTTTTAAGCTTTCTAAGAATTTAGAACTCATTAGAATGATCATCATCATTATTCTAAAAGCATTGCTTAAAACTTTGGGTTTATCACATATTATAAAACAACATAATATAGATAATTAAAAGCCTTTAATAAATTAATACTTTTTATTAATAAATGAATAAGATTGTTACAAAGTATATACTTTATCATCAAACATGATTGGCTTGTGTGCGTACTACTTTCACGTATAATAACCGAAATGATTATACGCCTTTCCTTTCCCTTACAGAAATCTCTTTCACTAACCCTTAGGTTTTAAGTCCACAGGCGAAAACTTCGTTTGCCATAACAGAATTATTATCGGATATTCCATTATATCTTCATATTCTATCATTACCCGTTTCTCGGAATTTCAAACCTAAGCTTCGAGAAAAATCGAATAAATAGTGTTTTTACGAAAAAATTCTCAGAAAACCTTTATTTTCGTCTTGATAAATCAAAATAATTAATCCTAGCACATAGCCAGAATACTAACCACATTCACACATTCTAGGTCATAGAACGACCTTAAAACATCTTACTCACATAATTAATCAATTAAATTCATTTAATCCACATAATCAAATAAAAATTTAATTCATTAAAAATTCAAAAATTCTCGGGCGTTACAGAAACTCCAGCAAATCAGTCTAGGGTAGCAGCAATCTCAGCAACATGCAATGGATCATAACATATAAGAGATTTATTGAGAGAAAGTTCATTCACTTGGACATTTTTCTCTCCAACACTCAACAACTCTCCCTCTCTCTCCAAGACCTCCGAATATCGTAAGTAAATCAGTCACTAGATCACCCCTTAGAACACCTATATCAGTTAAGGAGGGCTAAGATCAAAGATTGGACAAGAGAGGTATAAACCTAAACCCTACGTTTGATCTTGTATGCTAAGGTAAAGTTTGTGTTTATGTGTTTAGATTTCTGCTAAAAGATGTTTTATGATGATCTATAATAGATCCATAACATGAAAGTGGGTAAAAATGAAGTTTTTCAAAAACTGATCAAGAATATTTTTGTCGTCTGACAAGCTAATGTAAATGGCTCGAGAGTCATTACTGTTTATGATTTTTAATGTTTTAAAGTTGTAATCCATACTCTGACATGTGGTCTGTGATCTGGAAGTGAAATCTAAGCTATTCGATTTTTAGATTACAAGATATAGTCGGTCAAAGTCGGTTGACCGACCATGACCGAGCGATTTCTGGGTAACCCAGAAATCCAGATAACTGGGGTCTCACAACATTTTTCAAAGCCTTGATCTGTCATATGTTAGTTGGTATGATGTTGTTGTTGTAACCAATGTGTAGCCTGACATATATAATTTATATTTATGGCTTTAGATCATGTTAACGATTAACATATTGTAAGTATGAGATGGTCAAAGTAGCCATCCGAGACTGATTTTGGGTTTTTAGAAAACCCATAAATCGTATGAGCAAGTTCTCTGACAGCCGTTGACTGGGATAAATCTGGATGTTTGGATATTGTTGAACTGAAATTTTGTTATGTAAATGTTCTTTGTCATGAACACTATAGGTTTGAACCATTAGATCACATAAATCATGACAAGAACATAGAGATAATCGAGCTAGAATATGCCTACTCGAAACTGCCTAGGTTTCTGGGTTACCCAGAAAACCCAGAACAAACCTGACAACGATTTCAAATGCTCAGATCGTGCATCTGAGTTGTTGTAAGACCAAGATAATGATTGATACTTGTAGTACTACATGTATACTACAAGATCAAAGTGCTAGCCAGCCTAGAACATGCTTGAGCTGAAAATTTTAACCGGTCAAATCAAGACCCTTGAGCACTAACTGTCAGTGTTCTAGAGGCTCAAGAACACCAACAGCGACGCTTAGTGTCGCTATAGGCTATAGCGACAGTTTCTAATATTTTTAATTTCTGATTTTTCAGAAATTAATTAAAAATAGAAAAAAAATTCTAAAAATTACAAAAATGGTTTTAAAAATTATTTTAAATTATGAAAAATAACTTTTGATTAATTGGGATATTTTTCATTAATATTTATAATTATTTGAATATTAATGATATTTAATTTATTTAATTAGTGTATTAAATAAATTAGAGAAAAATGATTTTAATATTTTAAAAATCATTTTAAATAAGAATAAAGTGTTTAAAAATATTTTGAATTATAAAATGTAATTTTCAATATTTTTAGAGAATTTTCATTAATAATTTAATATTAATGATATTAGATTTATTTAATTATTATATTAAATAAAAGAGTTAAAATGGTTTTATTGATTTAAAAATTATTTTAAATAAGAATAAAGCGTTTAAAAATCATGTGGATTATAAAATGTAATTTTCAATAGTTTTGGTGAATTCTCATTAATAATTTAATATTAATGATATTAGATTTATTTAACTATTATAGTAAATAAATGATAGAAAAATAATTTTATTGATTTAAAATCATTTAAAAAATGAGAAAATGATTTAAAAATATTCTAAGTTATAATAATGACTTTTAATATTTTAATGATAAATTCATTAATAGTTAAATATTAATGGTGATGGTTTAAAAATAATTTTAAATATTTTAAAAATCTTTTAAGTAAAATTTGATGATTTAAAAATATTTTAAGTTATAAATAATAACTTTAATATTTTGACAAGTATGTCATTAATATTTTTATATTATTAAATATTAATGATGATAAGATTATTTGATATTTAAATCATTTAAAAATGATTTCAGTGTTTGAAAAATTATTATAAATTATAATAATTATTAGAAAATTATTAAAAGTTTCCAAAAAATATTATAAAATGATATATGACTTATCTAAAATAATATTAAAGCTTTGAGACCGAGTTTAAAAGGTAATCAATGTGTAAATTGTCAGATAGGGCGACCACTACACCGAAATGAGACCGAAGTCCAACCAGACCGAACTAGTTAGACTTGATAAATGTTAATATATGTTATAAACACTAATGTGGCTATGTGATAATGTGTATAGGAGAATAACTGACTTTAAATTATAGTATTGTGTGTTGTGAATTATTATGCTAATTGTGAGACCGATATTGTGATTATAGGTCTTTCAAACGAAGATACGTATATTGTGTAGCAGTAATCAACGCGGAAGGCAAGTTTCCTAACTCAACCTTGAGTTATATCTTTTAAATATTATGGTGGTTAATTATTGTTGATTAAACCACGTCTAAGAATTATAGTTGATTATTCGCAGTTAGTGCATGTTTATTAATTCAAATTGAATTAGTGATTTTGAGAATATACTTGGAGAATAACTGTTGTTGGATATTTACATCCGTATAAGCCATTAGTGATTGCAAATAGTACAGTCAAATTATGTCTATTGTTAGATCGTATTGAGAAATGTCTTAGCTAATTGTTCTGGTTAGACAAACATTTGTTAGAACTTGATAGGTTCGAGATGAGAGGAGAAGAGATTTCAATTATTATGGATAGATCGATGCCAATTGTTTTGGCTAGATCAAAAAAGAAAATTGATAGGTTTGAGAAGAGAAGAGAAGATAAGTGATTAGATATTGAAATCCTTACATTTCATTGTTAAATCAAATTCTAATTCAAAGACTAAGAAGAACAACCTTTTATATAAAGGGAACATTTTAGATCGTATATTCGGCCATTGCGCACTTTTAAGTATTATGCATAATATAGGGTATAATAAAGCTGATCACTTTATATACTTGTAGAGGGGTATGATTTAATCTTTATGGTTATCTGATACACCTAGGTATATCAAAGTAAATCTTTGAGAGCTACCCAAGAAGAAAAGTTCTAGATCCTTTGTGATCACTCAGCATAAATTCTGGAAAATATTTCCATCTTTTTATTTGGGTATATCAAAGTAAATCTTTGATAGTTACTCGAGAATAGAATTTCAAGATCTTGTAAGATCATTTATCACAAACTCTGGAAAGTATTTCTAAATTGTTATTCAATAGAATATCATAGAAACTTTGAAAGCATTGTATCCTTTCATTAACGTGTTGCATAGGTTGCGAGAAGATTGGTTAGAGAAGAAAATTGTCCAGCTATTTCAAAGTTCCCTAAACTTTGGAGTTATTCTATCAAAATAGATAATATGTTATTCTTGATTCTTATACATTCATTGTATGTGTTAACTTGCGGGGCAAATTTATTGCTTATCCTTGCTAAATAAAACATTTCAGCTAAGGACGAAGTGACCGGAGGTGCTGTGAAGAACAAAGGTAAAGGCAAAATGCTGGAGTTGTTTTAATGAACATTATTAATATGTTGTATTTGTAAACCCTTTTTTGTATATCTAAAGGGTATGTTTGTAATATAAAGGTTAGATAACCTGGGACGAATGTATTAACTATATCAGTTAATGCGGTGTAAATTTCTATTCATAATTAAATGGGTAGTTAGATGTTATTTGTATTGTGGATCCTGAGCACCAAACTCAGGAGTCAGGTAACCCGAATTTTGGGGCGTCACAGGTTGGTATCAAAGCTGTAGGTTATAAACCTTAAGTGTGGTGGGGAAAACCCTAGGATTATAACCATAAGTGAGCTAGAGAATACTCATTTAGAGTACTAAGTGAGTGATTGTCGGAGCGCATCAATAGAAAGATATGTGGACACATAGTGTGAGAATCTCGTACTGGTGAAGTACTAATGAAGTTATTTAAACTGATTGCTGGATATCTGGAGAAGATGAAATGAGTACGGAGATGCTAGTGGTCATTTACCCGGCCCGCAGCCCGATGGCCGAGGTGCTAAAGCAGAAAGAAAGTCGATTTGAAAAGTGGGAAAAGGTGAACCCATGGTGAATCTGGGGAGTGATCATGATGATTATCCCGAGATGTATTTGAGTGGAGATGAGGAGGCACAGTCCGAAGAAGCTAAGGTGGAGAAAGAGAATAAGACTAAAGTTGGAAAACAAGATCAAGAATCTGCAGAAGTTCAAGAACTCCGGAGTAAAGTGTTTCTCTTGGAGGAGTTATGGAAGACAGGAAGCGAAAAGTTCTGCGAAATGATGAAGAACTAGACGAGTTAAAAGGCGCAGGTGGAAAGGATGAAGACTGAAGGGGGTGGATCATCTGAAGGAACAATCAAGTAAAAGAAAGACAAGAATAAGAGAAAGAGGGATCACGACAGTGATAATTCTAAAAAGTCAAACCCAAAGAATAAGCAAGTATGTAGCAAGTGTGGGAAGACTCACGCGGGAGAACACATGATGTGGAAGAATGTGTGTTTCAACTATAAGCATAAAGGACATATTTATTTATATTGTCCTAAGACGAATATGAGAAAGTATTTTTCATATGGGTGAACAGGTCACAGATTCAACAAATGTCTCAGCAAGAAGAAGGCTGGTGAAGGGAGTGGACGATGTGACGAACGAGATTTTTGTAATTTAATTTTAATAATTATTGAATTAAATAAATATTTTTTGATGATTTAATTATTGGATTAAATAATTATTTGATGCAATTGTGGTAGATTAATTTAATTATATGTATTATATTTATTAAATTAATGTGGAGAATAATTATTATTCAAGTATGTAATTAATTGAGCTTATTGAATTAAATGAAATATTTAATTAAGCATGATGTTATTTTAATTAAATTAATTATTAATTAGAGAGTTAATATTTTGACATTATTAATTAATGAGAAAATTAAATATATGATGATGTGAATTTATGAGAAGTTATTATATTTTATTTATATTAAATAAGATATTTGATTTATTGTGCAAGTGGGTGTGACATGAATTAACTATGTGATAAAGTTTTATTAAATTAAATGGTTTTTGAAACCTATTCTAGCTAGGCAAACATGGCACTAAAGGGAGTTGGGGCGCTTAACCCATGATCGGGTAATCGACCAACGCAGCCAGATTGTTCATTATTTAGTTTACGTATTCTTTTATTTCTTCTTCATTATTTGCCTAAGTCTAGAAAGCATAACAGAGAGAAATACAGAGAAAGAGTTGAGAAGTCAGAGTTGTTAAGAGGATTGTGAGAGTCATCTGAGAAGGAATTCATCTTCCATTAGTTATACTCTGGGTAATTCTCCTTCCCAAATTCAATTTTACGTCATTAAGTTTTTATAAGAAAATGGCTTTCAAAGTTTCTGTAAAGCCTCTGTGATTGAGAAAGGAGTAATATTTATGAGTTATTTATGGGTTAAGATGTATCAAATCGTATTTTATATATATATATTGCATGATTCCATATCATCAGTTTCATAATATTACATCGTATATGATTTCTACAAAATTACAGAGTATGGGTTTTGGCCTTATGGCTTTATACGTGATATTTTATGTATTGATCGTATATTATCCCTAAATTTTACACTCATATATTATTATGCATGTTGATACGAAGAGACCAAAGTTTAAATAAATGATTCTTGTTATAATGAATCTCAGTAGTGACAATTTTCATGTTTTATTTTCAAAACCTCCAAGAACATCAAAGTCAGTGAAATTCACATATTTTAGTTCTGTGATAATGTGTATTAATGGGTTAAAACCATTCTATAAATGTTGGGTTATGATTATACATGAATTATAACATGTGGGTATGTCTAAATTCGTGTAGTAATATTTTAAATTGGAGTTTTTGGTCACGTGTTCTCGCAATTTTGAGAATTACGAAACAGTTTACATTTCACATGCATGCCGCCACACCTTGATCTCACGCCTAAACATCCATCATGTGCCACCGCACTTATGCCATGCCTTGAGTTTCAAAGAAGAATACACACTTACGGCCATGTCATGCCATATGTCCTAACATGCGCATACTGCCATGCAAGATGCGAAGATCAGTGTAATAGATTGCAAATATTTGCACTCTCCGTAAAGTTCAAAGATGGAATTTTTAAAATGTTTAAGTCTAGCAATGTGTTAGTAACTTAATATAATGAACATGTAAACATGTTAGAAGTATAATGTGATGTTAAAATAGATGTTTAACATGTAAATAACATAATGGCATGAGGATTGAATTATTAATACATAATTAACTTGTTATTCATGAAGTACAAATTATGTGATAAAGTGGTAATTTGACTAAGTATAGTCACAACCAAAGTTTAGACAAAAAAATAATCGTTGATGATTAGTTAAGTTATAATTAACTGGTATTGTGAATGTGAATGGTATTTAGGATTAAATTCAAAGAACGGGCTTAGTTAAAGTGTAATCTACGCACGAGACAAGTTTCCTAACTCTACTTGTCATTATTGTTCAAGTTTATTATTTACCTCGAGTAAATTATCATTACTATTATTCATGTTCAAATGTTATATTAAAGATTGATTATCTTTTCAAAGCATGATTCAGTTATACAATAATTGTACTATTGTATACTTCCTGAGATTATTATTCAATTTGAATATCATTATTATTGAACCTTATTAGACTAGCGAACCCTTATTGATTCGACTAGTCCATAGTTGATGAGCATTCTAAATTTCAGAACCCTTGATGAATTATCCAAACCAAACTTCCTTTGGTGCGGACTCGAATGTCAAACTGAGATGAACAACCCTGCAAAGGAATTTACTTATGCGTTAGCGTTAAGATATTGTGCACAGTATGGTACTAAGGGCTGATCCCCTAAGTACGAGTAGAAAGGCCCATAGTCTTATGACTGTTAAAGGTTTCAAGTATAACCCTTGATAACCTAGGACATAGTTCAAGGTCTTATGAGCCTCATAATTCTTTTGATTCTTGTTATTCATTCTTGATTCAAAAGTTGAGCTTTTATTTAGATGTATTTGATTTACTCTCATGTTATTATACTGTTATTTCATTATTATACTTGTGGACAATAGTTCTCAGTCTTGCTTAATAATAACATTGCAGTTAAGAACGAAAGAACTGATGAACCTTCCACTAGTAAAGGCAAGGGCAAAGTTAGCAAGTGATGAAGACTTGTTGTTTATTTGATGATGTATTTTGTTTAAGACTTGATTTAATGATGTTGTTAAGACTTATTTGTTTATGATTCCGCACAGATGTTTAAGGTTAGTTTAACCTGGGATTGTATTATTATTATTCGGATGTTGTAACCCTTAAGGGGAAGATTTTTATTCTATCTATTGCATGGCTTGCATTTATTATGGGTAGATAGATAGATGATATTTGTACAGTGAACACCAAATCCCGTGGAATTGAAGTACCCGGATTTGGGGGTGTCATGAAGTTAATATCAAAGTCATGAGGTTATGAACCTTAGGTGGGGGAACAACCTTAGGTAGTAGCCTTATATAAGAAGATAGTAATGGAAAACTCTTATCGAGTTCTAAGAAATGAATTTTTGTAATTCATTGAAGATAATAAAATATGTTATGTGTTTATGTGTTAAAGTATGCGTTAGATGATACGACTTAGTAACTAAAAATTAAAATTTTGTTGTCAGGATGTCGAATGTTGGTGAAGCTAGTCAAGCTGGGGAGGAAGAACCCCGTGTACTTGTAGTACCCTCATGAGAGGAACCCCGTGTACTTATAGTGCCGAGCGGAGGAGCCCCAGACATTCATTCATGTCGTTAGGGAGCGGTGATACAGAGGAATCATCTCCATTGATCACCGTTGTTGGTTAGGAGCATGAACACAGACCCGATCTGAGGAGGAATTTGTTGAGGTAGAGGAAGAGGAAGAAGAGGAGTTACCGCGGTACATCGTTGATCTTTGAGATGTATGACACATTATCGACCGTAACGCATGGAGTTACAAGATGAGGTCCGTGGATCCGGTCGAGGCGAGCTATTATTCAAAGAGATTACTCTAGAGGAGAAGGAGAGGGAGATTTCGACTCTTCACTCATGATCGGGAAATGTAGAATGGGATTTGGTCCATGAGAAGGGTCAAACCAAGATAAGACCAAGAGATATAGAAAGTCAAGAAGAAATCAAAGAAACCTCCAAAGACCGAACATATCGGAGGAAAGGTGGTAAAGAGAATCACGTTGAAATGATCGTGCGTAAGATGATGGTCGTCAAAGAAGGCGAAGATTGGGGAGACATATTCTACACTTAACAACAAGCGATGAATGAGACTCAAGATCGAGTTTTGAGGTACCCGATCCAATTCAAGGACTACCATTGTACATGATGGATCGCAGACGATGTATCGCATCTTAGAAGAGGGCGTAGCAAAGGCTAATCAATACTCTTGATGAAACAATGATATGATTTGTTTAATTATATGAAGAACTTAATTAGTTTTTTAGATGTAAATTCTGACGTGTTTATGAAAGAAAGAATATTTGAATGTTTTAAATCCTGTGGATTCTTTATTCCAGGATAGTTGATGTAAATAGCAGTTATGCTATCGTTTAATGTTAAAACTTTTGATTTGAATGAAAATATATCAAGTTGTTTGAGATGATGTGTTAAATGAGTGTGTTAAATTGTTAAGTACTGCTTTAACTATTTAGAGAAATAAATAAAGTTCTAATAAGCGTTTATTTAACAGAAATATACCGCCAAGGAGAAGACAACAGCATCAACCGGCTCAGGAAGAGTCAACCAATAATAATAATAATGCCAACACAAATCCCATTCAACAGTTAGTTAACTTACTGACTGGAGTAATGAACAATCAACCTCAAGCTCCACCAAACACAATGTTTAAAGACTTCAAGGCGGTGGGACCGCCAGAGTTCAAAGGTTCCATGAACCCAATCGAGGCTCAAACGTGGGTTATGGAAATGGAGAAAGTTATTGACGTTGCTAGGGTTAGAGAAGACCAGAAGACCGCTTTTTCAACGTTTATGCTGAAGTCTGAGGCTAGCTATTGGTGGCAAGCAAACAAAGTGCCAGGAGGTGAAGGTGTAATTACGTGGGAGAGATTTAAAGAGATGTTTTTCGAAATGTATTTCTCAACTAGTTCACAGAACCAGATGGAGGTTCAATTTTTAGAGTTGAAGCAGGGAAACATGAGCGTACCTGACTACGCGGTTAAATTCAACGAGTTAACAAGGTTCGCCCCGTATCAAGTACACACGGACGAAAGAAAAGCCAGAAGATTCAGATAAAGCCTTGGGTGTACAACAAGGTATCAATGTTTCAGATAAACACATTTGCCGAAGTTTTGGAAAAGGCCATCCTCGTTGAAGGTGGAAGCGATGCGGTGACCAAGTACAATCAAGATCAGAAGAAGAAGAAGAGTGAAGGTGAAGGAAATAACAAGGCCAGTGGAAGTGGCACAGGAGGTGGAAATTTTAATCAGAAGAAAAGATGGAATGACAACTCATCATCGGGAAATCAGCAAGGTAGTCAGAAGAAAAGAATCGAAGCATGCCTGACTTGCGGGAAAGCCCATCTGGGAGTTTGTATGAAAGGAAAAAGAGTGTGCTACAATTATGGTCAGGAAGGCCACAGAGCACCAAACTGTCCAAACCCAAAGAAGGGTGCTTGTTTTACTTGTGGTTTGAAGGACCATCTGGCAAGAGACTGTCCCAAGAAGGGATCGGGAGGTTCATTTATTCTATCTATTGCATGGCTTGCATTTATTATGGGTAGATAGATAGATGATATTTGTACAGTGAACACCAAATCCCGTGGAATTGAAGTACCCGAATTTGGGGGTGTCTCACGGTAGATAGCTTAAGTATAAGCTATAATAACTTTTGGTAGTAGTGTGTGATATTAAAGATTGTAATATCGAGAATGATGTAAGCATATGTTAATATATATATGTTTGTATGAATGAAATCTTTATTTTCTATATGAATATAAGATTAAGATTAATTTGTGAGTTCTTAAAACTCATACTTATGGTAAGTTCATGACTCATAATTATATGAAATGTTTTGAACTCCTCAGCGAATGGACGCCAAATGTCTGAGTAGGATAAGTTCATACACTCACATAATTATGGCAAGTTCCTGAAACCCTTGATGTGGTAAGACTGATGAACTAGGGAATAGTTATGTGTGAATGGAGAATTACAACTTTTGTGTTTAAAGTTGTGTTGTTAATCCTGATATTATTTAAAAAAGGATACTGCTATGTGTTAAGTGCTAAATGTACTTTGTGCTATTTGAATAAATATGTGATTATATGAGAACTTTGTGCCAAATTTTTATTGTGTGATTAATAAGAATTGGTGTAGAGAAAGAGAATTAATGTAAGATTTTTATCAGATAATGCCGCCAAGGAAGGGAAGTCTAAAGGAAAAAATGGAAGAATAATTTTTGAATATGAAGCAGAAGAATATGACAGTGACAGAATATTTTGTCAAGTTCAACGAATTAGCTAAATTCGCTCCACATCAAGTGGACACTAAGGAACTGAAAGCACGATGTTTTAGGAATAGATTGAAATAATTGGTACTCGAGAAGTTAGATGTGCTGCAAATTAATTCATTTTCAACTTTATTAGAAAAAAAGCCATTATCGTTGAGGGAGAAATGGAAGTTGTGTTAAAGAATAGTCAAGAACAAAGAAAGGAGGCTGAAGGAAATAATATGATAGGTGGTAATGGAGGCAGTGATTTTAATAAACGTAAGAGGGATAAAAATGTTAATTTAGGAAATAATCCAAAAGAGAGTAGGAGGAAGGGTACGACGTGTAAAGTTTGCAAGAAGCGTCATCAAGGAGGTTGTTTGAAGAAAAAAGGAGTCTGTTACAACTATGGCCATGAGGGACACATGTATCCCGAGTGTCCCATTCCAAAGAAGACACGAGGTTGTTTTGCGTGTGGATCAATTGATCATCTGGTGCATGATTGCCCAAAGAAGAGGGTGAATAAGGGAACCAGCAGAGGACCACTATGGATCAAAGAATTAGCTTAGCAGGGAAGACCAACATCATTCACTTTTAGCATGACAGTTCCAAATGCAGCAGCTGCCCATGAAGAGGCGAAAGGTAACGAGTTTGGTTAGAAATTAAATAACGCGAGAAATACGAGTTAGATATTGTTGTGAATTGTTTTCTTTTATAGATTCAAGTCACAGGTTAGAATATGACACACAAATGAAAATTGTGTTAATAAAAAGAATTGATGATATAACTTTAAAAGATTATAGAGAATAAAAAGCGGTGATTCCGAGGATGGAATCCTTTTAAGGAGGGGTGAATGTAATAACCCGAGATTTCGAATAATCCAAATTTTATGAATATTTTTTTTTAATATTGAGATGGATTATCAATATTGTGTCGTGTATATGTGATACGAGATTAGAGAATAAGTAAATTTGTGTATTGACTGAGAATTTAGAGTAGAGTTGTGCTTAACTGATTTAGAAACCCTAACCTTATGTCCGGATAGGGATTTGATAGAAAATATAATTAAATTATTATATTGATTAGTACACGTTTGTACTGTATAGAGTTATTGATCAATGATTGATCGGATAGAGTTTCAAGTTTATAAACCCTAATAAGGGATTACAAACCCTAATCTCAAGATTTGAAACCCTAACGCGTAGTTAGGAACCCTAATCGAAAGCTGGGAAATCTTAATTTTAAATTTAGGAATCCTAAACCCTAATTAGGAAACCCTAATTCTAATTAGCAAGTCTAATGTGATTATTAAACTTCTATATAATTAGGAGACCCTAATTGTAATTTAGAAATTCTTAATTTTCTAATTAGAACCTTAATTAGAATTTATTTGAAACTAATGTTAGAAAACCTAAGGGTTAGAACCTTAGGGTTAAACCCTAAGGGTTTGGGCAATTGACAATCAAGCCATTAAAATTACAAGGACAATGACCAAAATACCCTTTTTACATTTTTAATGAGTTAACTTGTAAAATTGGCAAGACCTTTAGTTGTTGACCTAATAACTTGACGTTATGACTTAGGAACTCCAGCAAATCAGTCTAGGGTAGCAGCAATCTCAGCAACATGCAATGCATCATAACATATATGAGATTTAGTGAGAGAAAGTTCATTCACTTGGACATTTTTCTCTCCAACACTCAACAACTCTCTCTCTCTCTCTCCAAGACCTCCGAATTTCGTATACTACACCAAAAATGGCCTCTAGCGAAGGAAATTTTGTGAAGGAATTTATTCCTTCACATGAGAAGTTGTTTAGCGAAGGAACGGTGAAGGAAAAAAAAATAATACAACAATATAGTTATTAGCGAAAAGAAACATTCTTCACAATTTATATTTTTTCCTCACTAAATTGAAGGCGATATAAAAGATTTTTGGAGCAAATTTATGATGAAAATTTGCGAGGAAAAAATCTATTTAGTGAAAGAATTATTACTCACTATATATCATTATTCAGAAGTTTTTTACGAGGGATAAAATCAGTCGCTATTTTATTCTAAATAATTTTTTAAATTTAATTGTGGTGAATATAAATTATAATATAAATACATTAATTTTTTTTATAGTAATAAATTTACTTATAATAATTACACTTTTTAAGTAACTTACAATATTACTTATAAAAGAATTATTTTTTTAAAAAAATGTTATCTAACTTTTTTTTTGGAACAAATGAGTATTCCTATGTGTGTTGAACAAAGCGTCATCAGTTGGTGGGAGCGTGGGTGCGTGCGTGATTGATCTGGAGAGGAAAGCAGGATATCAATTGGGTCTCTTCCTTACTCAAAATTGCATGGTTGTAGATGGGCTAGCTAGGTTTTTCTCTACTAATTTGGTTTCCTTATCTTCTTTAGCCATTGTTTAGGCCCAAATTTTGTCGCGCGAGATCGATAATTTATTGTGTGAATAATGTTTCCTACGGCTAAAGGGATTATCATTAATCCCCAAAAAATTCTCTCAACTTCATCTTCACATCAAAAAATCTGTTCTCTTTGTCCCAATTGCAAAAACCCTAACTGCGATGAGCTAAAGACCCGTCAATGCAATTTGTTCGAAGGTAATTTTTTTTCAACAGCTTTGTTTCTCCATATTCCATTACCTCTTGAAATGATTTTCTTTTTCATCTTCTTCGGTACGCCACTTCGCTATCTCCCATCGTTTTGTTCTGCAACAAATTAGTCGTACACTGAGGTATCAATGGTATGTATGATTATATCTATCCGTTAAACCCTTAGTTAACTTATTTTTATTTTTGGGTTTAATTGTTTATAAATTTTTGATACTTTTAGAACTCATTTGATTGTTCTTTGCGACCATTTAATTCTTAACGTGATATGCGTAATTAGCAGAAGTAGTTGATTCGATTGTATTGTGCTAGCTAATGTCTTTTGACCTAGGTATGAATTGATAGTGACATTCCTATGAAGATTTTCTCCAATTGAGAAATCAAATAGGCAGATAGGGGAATTTTTCGGATTATACTATATGTTTATCAAATTTACTTCAGTTTTGTGACCACTATTTGACCTGAATAAAGAAAAAAACCTACAAGGAGACGGAGAGATGGTAAAGAATTGGCCATAGATCGACAGTTAGTATTTTTTTCTTCTACATATTTGAATTGGGATTGTTTTGACATGGCCATGAATTAGAGAAACTATTGCATTTTTTGAAGTAAATTTGCAGTTAAAATGTTTGTACAAATGTCTCATTGAGTCCGACCATTTTTTTGGCCGAAATCCGTTTTCAGGTTTGGATTTTTAATTTTGATTAAGCAATTTGTTGTTGCCTGTTATGTTATGTAGACTTGCTCATTCTATGTGTTTAGTTTAATTTTGTGTTGTATTTGTGTTACATTCTATTGAAATTTCATATTTTCAACCCAGTCTATTATGTCAAAAATTTTAATGGTTAGATCATTATGAAAGTGTTTTACACAAAAATTGAAAAAACAAATCATTCAGAAAAATCTCAGTACAGGCAGCTGCTCACACTTGGCTGTATATCCCCTTATACGTGTACAATGTCTTTGGCCTCTATTTTCTCAATATGTGTGTGTTTGCGTCCTATGAACGATAATAACATTTGTCTTGTCCTGGTTGTCAACTCGGTCGTCATGGGTGCTGCAGTTTCTGCATCCAAGTCTTGGCTGCGTGTTGGTACTTCTTTCTAGCGAGGGCGTTGCTGCTGGTATACATGGATGCGTGCTGGTACTCCATTACCCCCTAAACGTTAATATATTTTATGCATTTTTGATCCATTCGCGTTTGGTTATCGAGAAACTTATGGGGTGTTTGGTTGAAGTATCTTATGGGGTGTTTCAAAGGTCTCCACAAGTTGGTTGTGGATTTGATTTAGTGTTAACTTTTTATGAACAACAGCCCATAGTTACAGTTGAGTGAATTACCATGTGTATGGAATCAAGGGTTATTGTTAGAAAACTTAATATAATCATCTTTTTAAAACAGAAAGCATTTCAAAAATATGTGCAACTGTGCAATTATTAGCCAAGAAATGGTAAAGCATAATAATACATGTAGTGGATACATGTTGGCTAGAATTGAAGCTCTTCCATGGGAGTGGATTATTTTTTTGATGGATAGGATCTGGCTCTTTGAAGGCAGTTTTGTCATCTTCCAATTTTAATACAAACTCTCTAGTTCTAGACCTTCCCTGTTACTATGGATAAAGACGTAATATGTGGAATGCCTGCCTAACTTTTCATAATATTTTAGTTTGTAATAGGTTACCTTTGAATGCACTGAGTTGGATTTTTCTTGATGTTGGAAGGGCTATATACAGAGAGTTACATTCTCACATTGTTGAGAAGTTAATCTATGTGCTTCCTATGGGACATTTTCAGTTGGCGACTCTTCTCCTAAATGCTCTTGATAAAAGAGTGAATTACAGAATGAGTTTATTGTCAGGTTGCTGCCACTTCTTCTCTTTGTTATGTGATTCCTATATGGGACCTTGTTAGTTTCTTATATGTTTCATTTGCACTTCTGTCTATTATTATCCATTTATGGCGTGGTAAACTTAAGAACTACAATAAATTTTTATAGGGTGCATGTATATGTGAAGTTTCAGGCATAAGTTGTTGGAGTTCGGGTCAGTGCGTAGAGAATGCTGAAAATGTTTTGTATAACAAGGACAGTAAGCAGCCGGATAAGGAATAAGGTAGGTGGCAAGTTTCTAGTACTGTGGTTAGATTAGTATCAAAGCAATCTTTATATATGATGTAGGCACAAGTCTAAAGCAAGTTCCTTTTCAAAGAATTTAAACAGAAATGACAATCCTAACCATTTTCAAGACCAGGAGATTATGGTACTGATTTTTACATTCACTTGTGGGGGGTTTCAAGTGTTAAACTTATGTAGAGCCTAATACTATTGCCATTTCTAATGAACTTTGTATTAGGAACTTTATTCACGAGTTAAAGCGCAAAAGGATGAAATAACGTCTCTTCGTGAACAAATTGTTGGTGCCAGCGTTAAGGTATGCCATTGTCCTGAGGGCTGGATTTACCCCACTAAACTCCACTTGCTTCTACATCTTTTACTTGATAAACAATTTGTTGTCCTCTGTTCTGTCAGGAATTGCAGCTGTTGAATGAGAAATATACACTGGAAAGCAAAGTTGCGGACCTGCGAATGGTTTGTTTATTTTTTAGAAGAATTAGTAGTTTTTCCCTTCTTCTTTTTTTCTCTGGTTGTTGCTTATGCCATCAATCTCAACCAATGCGTATGGTCTTTCCTTGCAAAGTAGGGATTCTTAAGAAACATTATTTTGACTACAGGCTCTAGATGAGAAGCAAACTGAAATCATCAGTTTTACCTCGGAAGAACTGGCTCGCAGAAAAGGTGATATGGAGAACAATCTAAATTTGACTCATGAGTTGAAGGTGAACCATAAGCTCATTCCCCAAGCTTTTGCATATTTGTACTCTTTAATATAACTATATAATGTCTATATTGTCATTTTTTTATCAGCTATCTATATTGTCATTTGAAGATTGAGCTTAGTATTACCTATTTATCTGGATAGATAAGAGTTTTCATAAACTAAATTTTTGGTTAAAAAATTTTGTGCCTTTTGTTGATTTTAGTTTGTGTGTTGTATACATAGAAATCACAACTAATCTTAAGAACACTGTATGAAACTTTTTTTTAAACATGCTTGATTGCGAATATATATTAAAAAAAGAAACATGAACAATGGCAGAGGGGCATTCCTCAGAAAGAAACTATAGTACGTGATCCCTGACCTCTGTTGCCTGATAGAAGAGTTTTATGTGTACTCATACCAATCAGTAGGACTTTATTTCTGCCATTTACTAAGACTTGATCAAAGCAATCTTTATATATGATGTAGGCATAAGTCTGAAGCAAGTTCCTTTTCAAAGAATTTAAACAGAAATGACAATCCTAACCATTTTCAAGACCAGGAGATTATGGTACTGATTTTTACATTCACTTGTTGGAGTTTCTTATTATGATTCCAGTATTCGCCATCTTTATGTGATGGAATTTTGGGAGGATGGGAGCTCTGATTTTTCTCTGATTGATATAGGTAAAGACATTCTCTAAACATTTGAATTTATCTGATGGGGATATAAATTGGCAGATGACTGATAAGCATGGAGGCAATGGAATGGATGGCTCTAGAGAGGAAAAGAAGTAGAAATATGTGTTCGAAAAGTAAGGGGCTACTCATTGATAAGATGCTCTAGAGCTAAAGCTCACGTGGGAAGAGATACAAGAAATTTGGAAATTGGAAATTGCTAAATATTACTTTTAGAGCAGCTGCTAGTGATCAATTGGAAATTTGGGCTGAAAGGACAGGGTGTGAGATCTTTATTGCTGAAAAAGAGAGGCTGAAGCATCAGCAGGTAATCTACTAAACTAAAATGCTTCATAAACTCAGTTTGACATCTTTGACACATGTAAATCACTATAACATTTGTAGTGAAAATCAATTGAGGTATTTACTAATAACTATATTTTTGTCAATGTCATTTAGTAATCTCTGCCTTAATTTAAATTTACCAGTTTCATCTTTTCTTATTCCTCATCTTATTGAAATTGAATTTTGGTGTTTCTCTTGCAGTATGAAGTTTACAAGCCCAACCTTGATTTCCTTGAAGAAAATGATGATGAAGTGGACCTAACATGACGTACACTTTATTCCTTCTAGTTCGTTTTTATTTGTTTAGTTTTCTTATGTTAGTTAATAAATATTGTATGTACTATGGTCCTTGGGAGGCCAAGATACAATAACAAATTATGTAGTTATCATGACTTGAGAATTATCTATTTATATGTGGAGTATTGTTTTTAATTATTGGCTCTTTATGTATTAGTTTATCAATTAGTTTGAAACAAGTATGACATTTATATTAACTTGAAATATTAAATTTAATATTTATTATAGCATTTAATAATAATAATAATAATAATAATAATAATAATAATAATAAAAATATGAAATTAGTGATTTGAAAATTAATTATAATTTGCAATAAATTTTGATTATTTATCAATTAATTTTTTTTTACAAATTTATAATTTGTGAAGGATTTTACTTGACAAATGGATTTTAATGAAAGATTATTTTCCTCATTAAATCTTTTCTAGTTAATTAGTTAGTCATCAATGAAGGATTATTTTCTTCACTAATTTGAAGATACTTCTCAATTTATAATTAGTGAAGGAAAATTTTCTCTTGTTAAATAAATTTGTTCTTCACAATATATTATTTGTGAGGGAATAAAGTTATTCACTAATTTCAAATAGTCCTTCTTAAAATATTATTTGTGAAGGAAACCAATCTTTCACTAAATAACAATATTCCATTACTAATTACAATTTGTGAATAAAAAAGTTATTCACAATATATCCATCACAAAAAATATTTAGTTACTACTTAGCGAAGGATACCCAATTGCGAGGAGGTCTAATGCGAGCACTCGTGTGAAGGAAATATTTTTTTCGCAATAAATCTCTTGTGAGTGATATAGGGCCTCTAGTGAAGGATTTGTCCTTCACTAGAGGCCATTTTTGGTGTAGTGGTAAGTAAATCAGTCACTAGATCACCCCTTAGAACACTTATATCAGTTAAGGAGGGCTAAGATCAAAGATTGGACAAGAGAGGTATAAACCTAAACACTACTTTTGATCTTGTATGCTAAGGTAAAGTTTGTGTTTATGTGTTTAGATTTGTGCTAAAAGATGTTTTATGATGATTTATAATAGATCCATAGCATATGTAAGACCCCGAATTTTATGAAATGAAAGTATTCAATTTTCTTATAATTATTCTATTTAGTAAATGGTTAAATTGATAAAAGGTTAAAGTTAAGGGTGATGTGTGAAAATTTTTCAAAGTAAGAAAGTTGTCATAAAATACTCGGTTGTAAAAGTACAATAATACGCGTGGTTGCATAGTAGCACACAGTATTGATTATTGATGCCTACGTGAGAAGTCACTCATTATACTCAATTTTTGCTACATTAATTGGTGCATCATATCTCTCATATTATTGATTCAATTATTGTTGTGACGCCCCCAAAATAGGTCCACACGACCCATCTTGAGTCGGCAGATATCGCACTATAAACATCAAATACAAACTTCATTTATACAACCGTTGAACTATCGTGCATAGTACGACAACAAATAAGCTGTGAGTTTTAATACAAATGTATGTAACTCTCATGGTACCTCGACCACAACTTTACAATGGTACTTTACATAAAAGTACAGTCAAAAACTGTTTTAGAAATTAAAATCTTTGGGAAGTGCACAAGGAAATCTTCGTACATGGGAGGCCATGCGTCTAGGTTATGATAGATATCATATGTCCACAAAATTATCCTTGGTTGACCCAAAAGTCCCCAAAGAAAAACAAGAAGATTACTATCATCTTCATTCCAATGGTGAGTATTCTCTTGACATATAATTATCTCTGTTGTCTCTAAGTGAAAATTATATTTCAAATATACTCCAAGATTATATAGGTAGTGCTCGTAGATATACTCAGCAAGTGGATGTGCACAACCATGTCTTATGATAACACGAGGTTGTATGTCATTAGACATCTTGTATGATAGTGGCAAAACACCCTTCCAAAGTTGGGTTCACCTCACCCTATTCGGTTCACCAAAATTAAATATCAAATGACGTATACAATACGACAAACTTATCTAAAGTTCTCAACAAAATTATTTCCATACTATTTAGGGAGAACCTCAACAGCTATAGACCTCTGTTCTATTCCCCTTAATACCCCTCTCGACCCAGCTACACTTTTATTACATGAAAGGAATTGTTAAGTAAAAGGGTTAGCCCAATTAGCCAAGTAAAGAATATCATGACTAAAGATAATTACATTATCAATAGCTTTCATCAATAATAAATAAGAGATTTAGAACATATGGTAGATGATAAAACTTTTCAACCATAGTTGCAGCGGAACGAGCAATCCATTAAAAGAGTCAAATAGACCATAAGGTCTATTATCTTCTCTATGTTAAAAGTCCACCAACAATGTTTTATCCCTGTAACATCAATCAACAGTTCCTGTCCATAATCATATGAATAACCCATAATCATAATTGTGGTTCTAAATTCCTCTTCGCACCCAGGACGAAGATAATTTTCATCACCTATCTTCACCTGAAACATCAAAAATCATGGTTATACCAAATCACAATTCCTGCTCATAATCATACTAATAAGTTCATCTTTGCACTACGGCCAAGATATTCATTAACAATTCATCTTTGCACTATAGGCCAAAGACATACAACTGTATTTTAAAAGAGAAAAGTAGAGCATGATATCTACTATCTTTTACGAATTAAAAGTCTATTTTCAATATTTTATTGTTGAGACTCAGCTCAATAAATAATCCACATCACCGAATTATCCATGCACTACGGCCAAGGATATTCGTTAGTATCACATCCTTAAATTATACATGCACTACGACCAATGATATTCATTATTATCACATCGATGAATTAATATTTCATCGCTGAGACTCAGCTCAATAATTAATCCACATCATCGAATCATCCATGCACTACAGGCCAAGGATATTCATTAGTATCACGACAACAAATTATCCATGCACCATGGGTCAAAGATAATCGTGTTTTAATCAACGGTTCAGATCATGCCATAAAACAATTCATCTTTGTACCCTTGGTTGAAGAGAATCCATAGCCATAATCATACCAAAAACTGTCCATCAATGCACTACGGGCCAGTGAGAACTTTTTCCACATCATTTGTAACATTACAGTCATGATTATACCGAATAATCCCTGGTCATAATCACACCAAGTCCATCTATGCACTACAGGCCACAGATGACTTTCAACATAATATAAGCATGAGGATGATGACAATTCAATAAAACAAGTTCAAGAATAAATTTTAAAGATTTATAAGTTAATTTATCCTGAACTCAATAACGTCCCAAATTGTCAACATGATCATTCGCTTGTGGAGTAAAATTCAAGAATGCTCAAAAGAATATTTCCATGAAAAGATACTTGATGAAGCGCAAATATCCAGGATATTCTACTAATTTCATGGAGTATAGAAGCCAAAACTTTAACCAACTGAGTATAAAAGAATATATGAAATCTAAAATGGATTTTCATCCGCCATGCGGTAATCCACGTAGATGAATCATTTCAATGAAATAATAAAGAATGGAATAACGAAGACTTCACCAAGCATGCGATAGAGATCAATACATGCAAAGTTATTCTAATGAATAATAAATAACGGAACCAGGTCATGTGTAATCCGCACAGACAGTATATTCCAACAAAATAATAAAGAATTGAACCAGGTCATGCGTAATCCGCACAAACAGGATATTCCAACAGAATAATAAAGAATGGAATAACAACAGAATTCACCAAGCATGCGATAGACCAAGATGCAGCAAAAGTTATTCTACGAGTAATAATAAATAACGGAACTAGGTCATGCGTAATCAAGATGCATGTGATATTCCAATGTAATAATAAAGAATTGAACCAGTGTCAATGCGTAATCAAGACAAACAGGATATTCCAAATGTAATAATAAAGAATGGAATAACAACAGAATTCACCAAGTATGCGATAGACCTTGCATGCATAAAGTTATTCCAATGTAATAATAAAGAATGGAATAACAGAAGAATTTTACCATGTATGTGGTACTTCGCATAAATATGTTATTCCAACATAATAATAAAGAATGGAATAACAATAACTCTCTTCATGAATACGAAAAAAATAATACCCCTTACTATAATAATAATATCCCTTACCTTAGAAAAACTGAATACTAGAGTAGTGAAGTAGCAGAATACGTTTCTTCTTTCTCTCTATAGTTTCTCTCTCTACAGTTTGAGTGAATTCATAAGAAATAATGAAGGAATGAGCTTCTATTTGTAGAAGAACTGAAAGTAGCTCTTGGTCTTAACGAAGGGTCAAAATGACTCTTGGTAATATTGAAGAGACAACTACTATTTGCGATGGGGCAAATAACTCTTGGAAAACTGAAGGGACAAATAACTCTTGGGAAACTGAAGAGACAAATAACTCTTGGGAAACTGAAGGGACAAATAACTCTTGGGAAACTGATGGGACAATTACTATTAAAACTTTAAACCAACGATCCATATTGATTTACTTTTATATTTTCTGCCAACTGTCTGAAAAATTATCACATCTTCTCATGGAATAATATTGTACTCAAAAATGATTTGGAACGAAAAGAAATATATTTTTCGAGTGAATAGTTCCCCGTGAATAGTACTTCGGGAATACTACACCATTAATAGTACCCTGACACGAAAAGTGTTCCAAATACCTGAGTGAATAATACTAGAGTGAATAGTAACCCGGTAAATAGTAACCTGTGAATAGTACTCTGACACAAAAAGTGTCCCAAATACCCGAGTGAACAATACTAGAGTGAATAGTAACCAGGTGAATAGTAACCCTTGAATATTAACTCGTAAAAGAAAAATACCAAAGAAAATGATATTCCATGAAGAGTACAAAAGAAATGATGTCTCATACGAGTATAATAGAATATACGAATTACAGTATAGTACCTCCATCTATACCTCAATTTTTAATTTAGTCATGTAAGTATTATCAATCTTGAACCACCACCCCTAATAGTACAAGAATGTGAATCAATAGTACACACATGTGAACACATAGTTATAAGCATGTGAAATAATAGCTATTAATTGCTCATTTATCCGATTAATTACTCAATTGGTCAATATAACCTCCAGACATCAATTATTATCGAAATAAATATCGATTTCTACTAACACTAATAATTCCCACACAATGGAACTATCAATTTCATCTTTAATCAACACGAACTTATTCATCATTAATATTATAATGCATAATATTTAACAACCAGGTCGTTCCCAGGAAAGAGGGATCTTTCTGATAAGGATTTCTCCTTATTGGCGAGCAATTAGGTGACTAAACCTCTCCTTGATAGAACTTCTAGACATTGTAAATATTGCAAATAATAATATGAATAACTTTGTCGTCTCAATTATTGATTTAATAATATATCATATTATGCAGATGATACTGTGACAATAATTGAATCAATAATATGAGAGATATGATGCAGCTATTACTGTAGCAATAATTGAGTATAATTGAATGACTTCTCACATAAGAATCAATAATCAATATCATGTGTTACTATGCAACCACGCGTATTACTGTACTTTTACTACCGAGTAGTTCAACGGTTTTAACGATAACACCTCCGCCGTTATTTTTATAAAAAGATAATTCTGTCATTTTCTAACTACGATAATACTTCCGTTGTGGGGTTCACCAATGATTGTGCCATCGTACGAATATTCTCTGTTAAAACGAATATATTTCTCGACTAATCGAATATTATATAACCACTTGCTTACTTTGCAAAATTTTCACATATCACCCTTAACTTTAATCGTTTTATCAATTTAACCATTTACTAAATAACATAATAATTATAAAAAAATTGAATACTTTCATTTCATAAAATTTGAGGTCTCACAATCTCCCCTCCTTATGAAATTTAAGCCCTCTAAATTTACCATGCACAATGTAGTTCAAGAGATGAGAATACCTTGCTTTCTTTTCTGGATTGTACCTTCCTGATTATATCCTCTCAGATCATGATTTTTCCATTGCTCATCTCCCATATTTCGGATATCATTCTAGAATATATCTTCAAAACAAAGGTCAATTGACATATCACAAATTGTCAACTTATCAAGTAAAAATTTTGGCCTAGGTAAGTCACACACTAGCGAAGTATATTACTCGTCTCTCCCCTCCTAGTTCTAGACTCATATCTCCGCCAGCAACCATATCCCTAAGCTCTGATACCATTTGTGATGCCCCCAAAATAGGTCCACACGACCTATCTTGAGTCTCCAGATATCGCACTATAAAAATCAAATACACACTTCATTTATACAACTGTTGAACTATCGTGCAGAGTACGACAATAGATAAGCTGTGAGTTTTAATACAAATGTATATAACTCTCATGGTGCCTCGACCACAACCTTACAATGGTACTTTACATAAAAGTACAGTCAAAAACTGTTTTAGAAATTAAAATCTTTGGGAAGTGCTCAAGGAAACCTTCGTACATGGGAGGCCATATGCGTCTAGGTTATGATAGCTATCATATGTCCACAGAATTATCCTTGGTTGACCCAAAAGTCCCCAAAGAAAAATAAGAAGATTACTATCATCTTCATTCCAATGGCGAGTCTTCTCTTGGCATATAATTATCTCTGTTGTCTCCAAGTGAAAATTATATTTCAAATATACTCCAAGATCATATAGGTAGTGCTCGTAGATATACTCAGTAAGTGGATGTGCACAACCATGTCTTATGATAACACGAGGTTGTATGTCATTAGACATCTTGTATGATAGTGGCAAAACACCCTTCCAAAGTTGGGTTCACCTCACCCTATTCGGTTCACCAAAATTAAATATCAAATGACATATACAATACGACAAACTTATCTAAAGTTATCAACAAAATTATTTTCATACTATTTAGGGAAAACCTCAACAGCTATAGACCTCCGTTCTATTCCCCTTAATACCCCGCTCGACCCAGCTACACTTTTATTACCTGAAAGGAATTGTGAAGCAAAAGGGTTAGCACAACTAGCCCAGTAAAGAATATCATGACTAAAGATAATTAAATTATCAATAGCTTTCATCAATAATAAATTAGAGATTTAGAACATATAGTAGATGATAAAACTTTTCAACCATAGTTGCAACGGAATGAGTAATCCATTAAAAGAGTCAAATAGACCATAAGGTCTATTATCTTCTCCATGTTAAAAGTCCACCAACAATGTTTTATCTCTGTAACATCAATCAATAGTTCTTGCCCACAATCATATGAATAACCCATAATCATAATTGTGGTTCTAAATTCCTCTTTGCACCCAGGACGAAGATAATTTTCATCACCCATCTTCACCTGAAAATATCAAAAATCATGGTTATACCAAATCACAATTCATGCTCATAATCATACTAATAAATTTATCTTTGCACTACGGCTAAGATATTCATTAACAATTCTTCTTTGCACTACAAGCCAAAGTCATACAACTGTATTTTAAAAGAGTCAAGATGTAGCGCCCCCAAATCCGGTATCTTCCAACCCGATAGATGGTGCTATACTGTACAACATTCATACATTCATTCAATTGAAAAGTCTCAAAGAACGAACATAACTTCTATATATTTCCCAAGTTCTATACCTGTTACAAAGGTTCTTTGTCATAATATCAGTTAAATTATAATAATAGACCTATACTATTACAAGACAGCTTAGTAATCTGCCTTAGCTTTTCCTTTATCTTTTCTTGATCCTTTGGGACGTTCAGTATTAGCTGCATTCATATGGTTCAAGCAAGTGTGAGCATAATTAGCTCAGCAAGTATAACAATTTAATAATAACATGCTTGACACATATAAATCGTATATCTTCAATAACTGAATAATAGTTATGAAGTACTATTGATAATTCAAAATAGCACTTCATCTTTTCTTTCAAAATGTTTTACAATAACAATAGTATTTAGTAAAACATTCACTCCGGTCAGAGACCTATAGTATTCATTCTTTATTGAAAAAGGACAACCCGGAAGCAAGTCCATAAGCCCGATATCACTTACGAGCACTTCTAGGTGATCAGCCTATTGTACTCAATGTTGATTAACACTACATCCATTAAACGTATGCACGTTTAAGCATTTGGCAACTTCACGTGCCTGTCGTTTTACCGACAAAACATTTGTTTAACATTTCAGTCTTCTTTTGAAAACCATATCAAGTAGTTGACAAAAGATAGCAACATTTGATAATACATTAATAGATTATCAATACATCAAGTTTAGCCAAAGGAATTGGCTTCAACTTCAACATACCTTACTTCATGTGAAAGAATACATGAACCTCAAAAACTTATTCAGATTGAACTGAAACAAGAGTTAGAATACTTACCTTTAGCGTCTGCTACGGTATTTTAACTTTATGTTCAAGTCGCTACAATACATGATCACATAATTCCTTACATTAGGTCACATATAATCAAGTATGTATATGACAATATCATACCCTTTATTTCAATCTAATTGTGTATTAGATCCAGTTACTATTCATTCTAGTTTATCATTATGCTTGCATTATATTCGACTAGGTTATCTCAACCTTTACATTACATTCCTTAAGTTTTAACAAAGTTTAAACAATGTTACATTACCTTCTTTAAGTTATGTTTACTTTTAAATCAATTAGGTTTTCTTTTCTTTTCATTGTACTTAGAAACCTTCATTGCTATCCTTGTTACGAGATCAGCGTCAAGCACACAAATTCTATGCTTACATATTGCACATTGCATGCATGCAGCTCTTAATGTCATTTCTGGACTTGGCCATGGCACGAGTCCTTAATTAATGGATCATACAACTGCGACGCCACTCTCTAGAGTTTGTTGGCACTGTTCATGGCGTTGCGGCGCCATAATATGTACTATAGTTCGCACTGCAGCGAACTCTTGCAGTGTGCTTCGATTCTCGTTTTCACCTTGCCATGCATGGTCTTTTTTGTAGGGTTGGCCATGGCCGCTGACTCTGTGCACCAGATACCAAATTCAGTTTGTGAATTTTGTGAATTTTCCGGACGCATAACTTCTTCGTTATAAGTCCGAATTGGCTCGTTCAAAAGCCTACGTTTCACAAATTACGTAATCTACATGACCATTCAAGAATTTTATCTATTTGACTTCGTTTGCTATAAATTCACCTATTAGTTCATTTTTAACGAAAACGATAAACGTTCATGAACGTTCAACGTTCGTTTCTTCGTTCTAAGTCGGAATCCGGTCATTTTCGAGTCCGCAACTCTTAAATGCCAATTATGACTTGTCTCTATTGGAAAACAATGGTCTCGTGATCAAACACAAAATTTGACTTCCATTCCGAGAATTTTACGAATTCGACGATTATCGTCCAATCGTAAAATTCTGGCATTTCTTCCTTCTTATGATTTGTTCAACATTACAAATGAACTTCATTCATCATGTGAACATTTTAACATACTTAATAAAATTAATTTAGATTCATTGTTGGATTTTGACTTATTCTTCATGAGCTTATAACTTGTCATTTTATAAACTACTTAAGATTTGATTATTCATGACTTATGACAATTAAGGTTTCTTAATCATCATACTTTACATGTTTTTCACATATAACTTTACTTAGGTATATATGATACATATAATCATATAAGTTCTTAATTCACCTTTCTTACTAAACTCATCACAAGTTCATATTTTCATACTTAACATTTAAGGTTAACTTATAATAAGTTTATAACTTTTATAAGTTCAAATGACTTATTGCCAACTTATGTGGATTAAGTTCATGACTTATACATTCTTCTTGCTTCTTATCATTCATGTTTCTTAATCCATCTTTTCTTATCAACCTATCATGGTAGAGATAGAAGATAATTTAAAGAAGAAGTCTTACTTTTTGCTGTCTTGGTAAGTAGCTTGCTTCTTCTTCTTAATTATGGAAGTGACTTATTGGTAGCTTATTTTCTCTAACACTTCAGCACTTTAGATGTGTTGGATTAATTGAACAAGTAACGAATGGCTTGTAAGCCTTCTATATTTATAGAACTTGCAAGGTTAGGGTAAATTGGTCATTAAAACAATCCCACCTCCTTAAGCTACCTCCTTACTATTCATTACTTGCTAACCACTCTCTTATCTCATACTTGGCCATTACTTCAAAGTCATGGTCAATACTCCTAAGTCTTGGTCATCACACTTACTTGATCACCACATTACTTGGTCACCACAATAACCATATCAATATGGTTTGCCCCATGGGTCATACAATCCATGGATTTTAGCTTGGGCCTGGATTAATAAATCCTTGGGCTTTACATTAACAAACACTAGTTGCTTATTAATTAATAGTTGGGCTTCTTTCTTTAATTCACTTGGACTTGTATATAATTGTTAACCAATCATCCAAGTCCGTTAACATTTCTTAATACATATACAATAGTTTATATATTATTTTCGTATTCTAATTCATATAGAATTTATATACGATATTTCATCCTTCATACAAACTCGTATAATACTTAGATTATACTACTGCTTTCATTACTTTGTACAATACCAAGTATCATACAATTATTTCTTATTCTTTAACACTTCGCTTTACTTAACGTTTATAAATTAAGTCCACAAGCGAATTATTACATTTTCTATAACTAGATTTTAATTACATAATCCATCTTATCTTGTTATTCCATCATTGCGTATTTCTTGGAAACTCAAAATTATATCCCGAGCAAATACCGATGAATAGTGTTTTTCAAAAAATTTCTTAGAAAACTTTTACACGTAGATCAAATACTACGACATTCTAACATCAATAGGTTATACAATGACAACCATCTTCATAACATATAGAATATGATTATATTATTATTTAATTTAATAAAATCATTTTACAATAAGATCAGAATTTCTCGGTCGTTACATTCTTCCCCCCTTATAAAGATTTTGTCCCCAGAATCTCGTCTTACTTTAATCAAATAGATGAGGAAATTTTTTCTTCATCTTTTCTTCTAGTTCCCACGTTGCTTCTTCAACATTGTGGTTCTTCCATAATACTTTTACTGATGGTATTACCTTGTTCCTCAGAACTTGTACCTTTCTATCAATGATCTGCATCGGCGACTCTTCATATGATAAGTCTTTCTCGATATGAATTGGCTCATACTCGATTACATGCTTATATTTCGGCTTATATGGACGTAATACAGATACGTGAAACACGTTATGTATTCATTCTAGGTCTGGAGGTAATGCTATCATATACGCTACCTCTCCCACCCGTTTTAATACTTCAAAAGGTCCTATAAACCTTGGACTTAACTTTCCTTTCTTGCCAAAGCGTATCTTTCCTTTCCAGGGAGATACCTTTAGAAACACATACAAGCCCACCTCAAACTCTCGACTTAGTCTATGTGAGTCCGCATACTTCTTCTGTCTGTCCTGAGCTGTGATGAGACCCATCCGAATTAACTTTACCACATCCGCTGTCTGCTGCACCAATTCTGGTCCTAGCATTCGGCGTTCTCCCACCTCATCCCAACACAAAGGTGTTCTGCACTTCATTCCATACAAAGCTTCGTACGGAGGCATGCCTATGCTTGCATGATAACTGTTGTTATATGCAAACTCTACTAGTGGTAGGTGATCATCCCAACTACCCTTGAAATCCATGACACAAGACCTCAACATGTCTTCTAACGTCTGAATTGTCCTTTCACTCAGCCCATCAGTTTATGGATGATAAGCCGTGCTTAACCTCAGATGTGTCCCCAACTGCTCTTGCAAACTCCTCCAAAAGTTCGATGTGAAACGTGGATCACGATCTGACACATTCGATACCGGTACTCCATGTTTGGAAATGATTTCCTTAATATAAAGTTTAGCTAACTGGTCTAAGTTATACTTGACCCTAATTGGCAAAAAGTGAGCCGACTTCATCAACCGGTCCACTATTACCCAAATTGAATCGTACCCTTTCTGCATCGTCGGAAGTCCCACCACGAAGTCCATCGTGATATGCTCCCATTTCCATTCTGGAATCTCCAATGACTGTAATAAACCACTGGGTCATTGATGTTCGGCCTTATCCTTTTGATAAGTTAAGCACTTACTCACATACTCTGCTATTTCTCTCTTCATGTTTGGCCACCAAAAACTCTGTCGAAGGTCTTGATACATCTTAGTGCTACCAGGATGTATCGAGCACCTCGAACTATGGGCTTCTTATAACACTTGCTCCTTTAATTCTGTCTCATTCGAAACCCAAATTCTTCCCTCAAATCTTAATAATCCCTCATTATCAAGACTATACTTAACTTCTTCCTTCTCGGATAATCGCTTCTTCATTTGGTTACACTCATTGGTCTCGAGTTGTACCTCCTTGATTCTTTCTACGATGGTAGACTGCATCTCCGTCGGAAAGAGTAACTTCCCCGAATCACTCGGCATCTTTACTTCTATTTCCATCCTAGCCATCTCTGTTATTAACTCATTTTGAGTTGTTAACATAGATAACTTTTCCCGACCCTTCCTACTTAAGATGTCGACAACTTTTCCCAGCCATCTTCTCTGTCTAATATTCAACTCCTTCTGAGTGAAGATATACTTTAGACTTTTATGGTCCGTGTATATCTCACATTTTTCCCCATAAAGATAATGTCTCCATATCTTTAAGCAAAGAACACTACAAATGACGCCGCCTGGATCATGAGTAGGGTAAACTTTCTCATAATCCTTCAACTGTCGAGATGCATACGCAATGACTTTGCCATGCTGCATAAGCACACAACCAAGTCCTCTATGCGAAGCATCACTATACACTACAAAATTTCCCGTGTCATCTGGAAATGACAAAATAGGAGCTTCACTTAATCTCTTCTTCAGTTCTTGAAAACTGTCTTCATATTTATCCGTCCATACGTATTTCACTGTCTTCCTTGTTAAGTTAGTCAATGAGGTAGCTATCTTTGAAAAATATTGGATAAATCTTCGATAGTACCCTGCTAACCCTAGGAAACTCCGCACCTTAGTCGGCATTTTCAGTTGTTCCCAATTCATTATCGCTTCTACCTTATTTGGATCCATTGAAATCCCCTCGTCAATGATGACGACCTAAAAAAGCGCACTTTTTCCAAATTAAAATTCACATTTGGTGAATTTCGCGTATAACTTCTCCTTTCTTAGTGTCTCTAACACTAATTTTAAGTGTTCAGCATGATCTTCTGGCGTCTTTGAATAGACTAGAATATCATCGATAAACACCATGACGAACTTGTCCAAATATAGTTTGAACACTCTATTCATCATATCCATAAATGTAGCAGGTGCATTCGTCAATCCAAATGACATCACCAGAAACTCGTAATGACCATAACGAGTCCTAAATGCAGTCTTTGGTACATCTTCCTTCCTAACCTTCAACTGATGATACCTCGTCCGCAAATCTATTTTAGAAAAATACTTTTCCCCTTTCAATTGATAAATGAGATCATCGATCCTGGGCAATGGGTATTTATTCTTTATCGTTAACTTGTTTAACTCCCGATAGTCGATACAAAGCCTTAACGATCCGTCTTTCTTCTTGACAAACAACATCAGTGCTCCCCACAGCGAAACACTTGGTTGAATGTACTTCTTGTCCAATAGTTCCTGTAGCTGAACCATTAGTTCTTTCATTTCCACAGGCGCCATACTGATGCAGACGCCGCCTGAGATCTGGTGCTGCTCTCGCACATGTGTCTATCACAAATTCGATCTCCCTATCCGGCATGTAAACCCGGTAACTCACTTGGAAATACATCCATGAATTAAGCTTACTATAGAATTTGTTCCATGGTTGCTCCCACTCTCTCAGGTATCAACAACATGGCATAGGTAACCTACACAACCCTTCCTTAAAAGTTTTCTAGTTTGTGTCATCGTAAAGCAACACGGACGTCCCGGCTAATTTACTACCGTAAAATACTACGGGAGGTTGTTTCAACGTCTCGATGCTCACACATTTCTTTTGGCAATCTATAATTGCTCCATAGTTATTCAACCAATCCATTCCGAGAATTACGTCAAATTCTCCTAACTTTATTGGTATTAAATCTCACGATAACTTACAACCACGTATATCTACTACAACAACTCTATGAATATCTTCAATGTGAATTATCTCTTCATTTGCTACCTTAATGTTCAAAGGTATAGGCAATTTTTGGGAAATAATTCTAGTCGCCTAGCAAAATCACATGCTATAAACGAACAAGTAGCACCCGAATCAAATAAAGACGTATGCATTTATATTGTTGATCGAAATAATACCGTGAATTACATCCCCGATGCCACCGCATCTTGGACCGTCGTATATAAAAGTGCGGGCCATTGATTTCCCACGGGTCGAAATTGGACCACTAATAGCTAACTTCCCGCTATTAGTTCCCTTATTTCCTTCTATCCTCTTCTTCGCAGCTCTTTGCTATGTGGTCATTGATCCACATAAAAAGCATCCGTGATTCTTCTTCTTTTTGGATGATTAGGCGAAATGTGCCCTTCCCCGTCCACAATTATAACATACCGCCTTACCTTTGAGATAGATCTTAAGTGAGTCTTCCTTGAGTTTTACAGCCTCCATTCTCCTCTTAGAGTCCCTTTGTTTTACTCCTAGTATTCCCAGCAGTTAAAGCCCTTCCTCTCCTCGTGACTGCCGCCACTTCCACTTGGCTCCCTGGGTCTTGGTTCCTCCATCAGCTTTGCCCTTGTTTTTCTTATCTTTGTACTACTGGCTAAGAGCCTCATTCCCACCTTCGACAATTATTACCTTTTCTAGTATGGTTCCAAATGAAGTACTTTGGAACACGAGATTCGGCTATAGAGCCAGGGTTCCAAGCCCTGCTCGAACCTTCTAGCCTTTCTCACTTCAGTGTCCACTTGATGTAGAGCAAAACGTGCCAGTTCATTAAACTTGGCAACATACTGGGGAACTGTCATATCCCCTTGTCTCAATTCCAGAAACCTCATCTCCATCCTCCCTTGCATACTTGTGGGAAAATAGTTCTCGAAGAAAATCTCCTTGAACCTCTCCCACGTTAGATTTCCTATATTGGCCCTAGCCTGGTTCGCCTCCCACCAGAAGTTGGCCTCTCCCTTCATCAAATAGGTTGCAAAGGCAACCTTTTGACCCTCCTCAACATTTGCTATTACAAATGCTTTTTCGATTTTTTTTACCCAAGTCTGGGCTTCTATAGGGTCCGTAGCTCCCTTGAACTCCGGCAGACCTACACTTTTGAAATCCTTAAAAGTAGTAGCTCAGATTACTCCAGAATCACTAGTACATTAGCCCCCGCTCTATTAAATGCACTAGTTATGATTAACGAACTCCTGTATTGATTAACTCTACTCACCTCCTCCTATTGGTTAACATTAGCGCTCTAATTTCGTTGTCTCCTTCTTGGTGGCATTTTGCTGTTAAGAAAACAACACATCATTATTACTTTATTCTTGTTGGTTTGTTATTATTTGTAATAAAACAACAACTCATACTCATTACTCAACATATTCCATAAAAAGATTTATGTTGATTCATAACTTGTAGTATAATACTACATTGTTTACATTACTCAGCTTTAGCTGATTACATTACCATCCCGCAATTACTTTCCAAAAATTGGGATTTACAAAAGACAACCCTTTGTTATACAAAAGAGGGTTTTACGTCACTACTAGATACATAATATCTACATATCTATTCTACTCTAGCTATTGCTAGACTACATCTGTCGTAGGGCATTCTCGAAATCCTTGCTGGCCAGACCAGCAATTACATCTCTAATGATAGTGTGTCAGGTCTGCCCTGCTTCTATCTGATATCTAGCTACCTGCTGCTGGAAATCTACGTGAGAACTCCTATGAATATAGGACATCCTCTCCAACTTCCTATTTTTAGTCTTTAGCTCCTGCTAGAGCTCAAAGACTTCACATTTCAGCTCTCGGACCTTGTCCTTAGCTAAAACTCTATCATCATGCTCCTTTTCCCATATTCCCTCCATGCTAGCCTTGTCCTCACAGACAGCTTGGAGTTCTTCTTTCAACTCCTTAACCTCTTGGCAGTAATGGACATTCCTATCCAATACCAACATAAACAGTGCCTTCATTGATTCCCCCGTTGACATTTATTCTATAGGAGGAATCAGGTCCTCTGTAGGTGGAATCTGATCAAAGGACATCACGTCCACCTCATCCTCTAGCATGCCATCAAATATAGACATGTAGTCTAAATCGTCAGAGTCTCCCACTTCGATGGTCACCAACTCTCGGTTCTACTGCCTACGGATTTGGTAGTATCTCTACCCGATTAATCAATCCTCGCTTACTACATGTATATCTCTATACATATCATTTTCTCCCATCTCTACAATAAAATAATTTAGTTTGATTAGTACATCGTCAAGAAAATAATAAAAATACATAACATAATATAATGCATTTTTATAAGGTTACTTTCCATCTTTTACTTCTTTATTCTTTCGTAAGGTTATGACTTAAGGTTCTACTTTCCCCCTTAAGTTTTATAACCTAGGCTTTGATACCAACTTGTAGCGCCCCCAAATCCAGGTATCTTCCAACCCGACAGATGGTGCTATACTGTACAACATTCATACATTCATTCAATTGAAAAGTCTTAAAGAACGAACATAACTTCTATATATTTAAAGTAATATTTATATTTTCCAAGTTCTATACCCGTTACAAAGGTTCTTTGTCATAATATCAGTTAAATTACAACAATAGACCTATACTATTACAAGACAACTTAGTAATCTGCCTTAGCTTTTCCTTTATCTTTTCCTGATCCTTCGGGATGTTCAGTCTTAGCTGCATTCATATGGTTCAAGCAAGAGTGAGCATAACTAGCTCAGCAAGTATAACAATTTAATAACAACATGCTTGACACATACAAATCGTATATCTTCAATAACAGAATAATAGTTATGAAGTACTATTGATAATTCAAAATAGCACTTCATCTTTTCTTTCAAAATGTTTTACAATAACAACAATATTTAGTAAAACATTCACTCCGGTCAGAGACCTCGAGTATTCATTCTTTATTGAAAAAGGACAACCCGGAAGCAAGTCCGTAAGCCCGATATCACTTACGAGCACTTCTAGGTGATCAGCCTATTGTACTCTATGTTGATCAACACTACATCCATTAAATGTATGCACGTTTAAGCATTTGGCAACCTCACGTGCCTGTCATTTTATCGACAAAACATTTGTTTAACATTTCAGTCTTCTTTTGAAAACCATATCAAGTAGTTAACAAAAGATAGCAACATTTGATAATACATGAATAAATTATCAATACATCAAGTCTAGCTAAAGGAATTGGCTTCAACTTCAACATACCTTACTTCATGTGAAAGAATACATAAACCTCAAAAACTTGTTCAGATTGAACTGAAACAAGAGTTAGAATACTTACCTTTAGCGTCTGCTACAGTATTTTAACTTTATGTTCAAGTCGTTCAAGTCGCTACAATACATGATCACATAATGCCTTACATTAGGTCACATATAATCAAGTATGTATATGACTATATCATACCCTTTATTTCAATCTAATTGTGTATTAGATCCAGTTACTATTCGTTCCGATTTATCATTATGCTTGCATTATATTCGACTAGGTTATCTCAACCTTTACATTACATTCCTTAAGTTTTAACAAGGTTTAAACAATGTTACATTACCTTCTTTAAGTTATGTTTACTTTTAAATCAATTAGGTTTTCTTTTCTTTTCTTTGTACTTAGAAACCTTCATTGCTATCCTTGTTCTCGAGATCGGTGTCATGCATGGCTTAGCTCTATGCTTACATCTTCAAGCACAATGCCATGAGCTCTTAATGTCATTGTCTCGGACTTGGCGCTGCAGCGCAAGTCCTTATTTAATGGGTCGCGCTACAGGTTCCCACTCTCAAAGTTTGTTGGTATCATTTTTATGGCTACATACCACCACAATATATATCTTATAGTTCATACACAAGCAAAACTCTTGCAGTTGCTCTTTGCATTATTCCGCATCATGATATGGGTCTTTTTGCCTAGGGGTTAGCGCCATGGTACCAACTCTATGCACCGTGATACCAAATTCAGTTTGTGAATTTTGTGAATTTCGACGATAACTTCTTCGT
The DNA here is from genome assembly GCA_020205615.1 of Panax quinquefolius. Lineage (NCBI taxonomy): Eukaryota > Viridiplantae > Streptophyta > Magnoliopsida > Apiales > Araliaceae > Panax > Panax quinquefolius. Next base: position 93,913,465 of record CM035172.1, on the reverse strand, counting down.
TATAAGTCCGAATTGGCTGCTCAAAAAAGCCTCACAGCTTCACAAATTACGTAATCTACATGACCATTCAAGAATTTTATCTATTTGACTTCGTTTGCTATAAATTCACCTATTGGTTCATTTTTAACAAAAACGATAAACGTTCGTGAACGTTCAACGTTCGTTTCTTCGTTCTTAGTTAGAATCCGGTCATTTTTGAGTCTGCAACTCTTAAATGCCAATTATGACTTGTCTCTATTGGAAAACAATGGTCTCGTGATCAAACACAAAATTTGACTTCCATTCCGAGAATTTTACGAATTCGACAATTATCGTCCAATCGTAAAATTCCGGCAATTCTTCCTTCTTATGATTTGTTCCAACATTACAAATGAACTTCATTCATCATGTGAACATTTTAACATACTTAATACAATCAATTTAGATTCATTGTTGGATTTTGACTTATTCTTCATGAGCTTATAACTTGTCATTTTATAAACTACTTAAGATTTGATTATTCATGACTTATGACAATTAAGGTTTCTTAATCATCATACTTTACATGTTTTTCACATATAACTTTACTTAGGTATATATGATATATATAATCATATAAGTTCTTAATTCACTTTTTCTTACTAAACTCATCACAAGTTCATATTTTCATACTTAACATTCAAGGTTAACTTATAATAAGTTTATAACTTTTATAAGTTCAAATGACTTATTGCCAACTTATATAGCTTAAGTTCATGACTTATACATTCTTCTTGCTTCTTATCATTCATGTTTCTTAATCCATCTTTTCTTATCAACCTATCATGGTAGAGATAGAAGATAATTTAAAGAAGAAGTCTTACTTTTTGTTGTCTTGGTAAGTAGCTTGCTTCTTCTTCTTACTTATGGAAGTGACTTATTGGTAGCTTATTCTCTCTAACACTTAAGCACTTTAAATGTGTTGGATTAATTGAACATGTAACAAATGGCTTGTAAGACTTCTATATTTATAGAACTTGCAAGGTTAGGGTAGATTGGTCATTAAAACAATCCCACCTCCTTAAGCCACCTCCTTACTATTCATTACTTGCTAACCACTCTCTTATCTCATACTTGGCCATTACTTCAAAGTCTTGGTCAATACTCCTAAGTCTTGGTCATCACACTTACTTGATCACCACATTACTTGGTCACCACAATAACCATATCAATATGGTTTGCCCCATGGGTCATACAATCCATGGATTTTAGCTTGGGCTTAGATTAATAAATCCTTGGGCTTTACATTAACAAACACTAGCTTGCTTATTAATTAATCGTTGGGCTTCTCTCTTTAATTCACTTGGACTTGTATATAATTGTTAACCAATCATCCAAGTCCATTAACATTTCTTAATACATATACATATAGTTTATATATTATTTTTCGTATTCTAATTCATATAGAATTTATATACGATATTTCATCCTTCATATAAACTCGTATAATACTTCAGATTATACTGCTTTCATTACTTTGTACAATACCAAGTATTATACAATTATTTCTTATTCTTTAACACTTCGCTTTTACTTAACGCTTATAAATTAAGTCCATGTTTAATTATTACATTTTCCATAACTAGATTTTTATTACATAATCCATCTTACCTTGTTATTCCATCATTGTGTATTTCTCGGAAACTCAAAATTATATCCCGAGCAAATACCGATGAATAGTGTTTTTTGGAAAATTTCTCGGAAAACTTTTATTTTCGTCTTGAAAATTCAAGCACTTTAATTCACCCATGTAGCTCAAATACTACGACATTATAACATCAATAGGTTATACAATGACAACCATCTTGATAACACATAGAATATGATTTTATTATTATTTAATTTAATAAAATCATTTTACAATAAGATCCGAATTTCTCGGTCGTTACACAAGTAGAGCATGATATCTACTATCTTTTACGAATTAAAAGTCTATTATCAATATTTTATCGCTGAGACTCAGCTTAATAAATAATCCACATCACCGAAATATTCATGCACTACGACCAAGGATATTCGTTAGTATCACATCCATGAATTATCCATGTACTACGGCCAAGGATATTCATTATTATCACATCCATGAATTAATATTTCATCGCTGAGACTCAGCTCAATAATTAATCCACATTATCGAATCATCCCTGCACTACTGACCAAGGATATTCATTAGTATCACGACCATGAATTATCCATGCACTACGGGCCAAAGATAATCATGTTTTCATCAACGGTTCTGATCATGCCATAAAATAATTCATCTTTGCACCCTTGGCCGAAGAGAATCTATAGCCATAATCATACCAAAAACTTTCCATCAATGCACTACAGAGCCAATGAGGACTTTTTCCACATCATTTGTAACATTACGGTCATGATTATACCAAATAATCCCTGGTCATAATCACACTAAGTCCATCTATGCACTACAGGCCACAAATGACTTTCAACATAATATAAGCATGAGGATGATGAAAATTCAATAAAACAAGTTTAAGAATAAATTTTAAAGATTTATAAGTTAATTTATCATGAACTCAATAACGTCCAAATTGTCAACATGATACTGCTTTATGGAGTAAAATTCAAGAATGCTCAGAAGAATATTTCCAAGAAAAGATATTTGATGAAGCGCAAATATCCAGGATATTCTACTAATTTCATGGAGTATAGAAGCCAAAATTTTAACCAACTGAGTATAATAGAATATATGAAACTGCAAATGGATTTTCGCCCGCCATGTGGTAATCCACGTAGATGCATCATTTCAATGTAATAATAAAGAATGGAATAACGAAGACTTCACCAAGCATGCAATAGATCATGCATGCGGGTTATTCTAACGTAATAATAAATAACGGAACCCGCATCATGCAGCGTCCGCATGCATGTGATGATATTCCAATGTAATAATAAAGAATGGAACCATGTTATTCATAATTCGCACAGACAGGATATTCCAACAGAATAATAAATAATGGAATAACAACAGAATTCACCAGGCATGCGATAGATCAAGATGCATGTGTTATTCCAATGTAATAATAAAGAATGGAATACCAGAAGAATTTCACCATGTATGTGGTACTTCGCATAAATATGTTATTCCAACATAATAATAAAGAATGGAATAACAATAGATCTCTTCATGAATACGAAAGAAATAATACCCCTTACTATAATAATAATATCCCTTACCTTAGAAAAACTGAATACTGGAGTAGTGAAGTAGCAGAATACTTTTCTTCTTTCTCTCTATAGTTTCTCTCTCTAAAGTTTCAGTGAATTCGTAAAAAATAATGAAGGAATGAGCTTCTATTTATAGAAGAACTGAAAGTAGCTCTTGGTCTTAATGAAGGGTCAAAATGACTCTTGGTAATATTGAAGAGACAACTACTATTTGCGAAGGGGCAAATAACTCTTGGAAAACTGAAGGGACAAATAACTCTTGGGAAACTGAAGGGACAAGTTACTAATAAATCTTTAAACCAACGATCCATATTGATTTACTATTATAATTTCAACCAACTGTCTGAAAAATTATCACATCTTCTCATGGAATAATATTGTACTCAAAAATGATTTGGACCGAAAAGAAATATATTTTTCGGGTGAATAGTTCCCCGTGAATAAGACTTCGAGAATAGTACCCCATGAATAGTACCCCGATACGAAAAGTGTCCCAAATACTCGAGTGAACAATACTAGAGTGAATAGTAATTGGGTGAATAGTAATCCGTGAATAGTAACCTATGAATAGTACTTCGACACGAAAAAGTGTCCCAAATATCCGAGTGAACAATACTAGAGTGAATAGTAACCCGTGAATAGTAACTCGTAAAAGAAAAATACCAAAGGAAATGGTATTCCATGATGAGTACACAAGAAATGATGTCTCATACAAGTATAATAGAATATACGAATTATAGTATAGTACCTCCATCTATACCTCCATTTTTAATTTAGTCATGCAAGTATTATCAATCTTGCACTACCACCCCTAATAGTACAAGAATGTGAATTAATAGTACACACATGTGAACACATAGTTATAATCATATGAAATAATAGCAATTAATTGCTCATTTATCCAATTAATTACCCGATTGGTCAATATAACCTCCAGACATCAATTATTATCTAAATAAATATCGATTTCTACTAACACTAATAATTCCCACATAATGGAACTATCAATTTCATCATTAATCAACCCGAACTTATTCATCATTAATATTATAACGCACAATATTTAACAACCAGGTCGTTCCCAGGAAAGAGGGGGCTTTCCGATAAGGATTTCTCCTTATCATGCCGTAATCAGTGACCAAACCTCTCCTCGAAAGAACTTCTAGACATTGTCAATATTGAAAATAATAATATGAATAACTTTGCCATCTCAATTATTGATTTAATAATATATCATATTATGCAGATGATACTATGACAATAATTGAATCAATAATATAAGAGATATGATGCGTTAATTATCGTTGTGTAATAATTGAGTATAATTGAGTGACTTCTCACGTAAGCATCAATAATCAATACCATGTGTTACTATGCAACCATGCGACATCGTACTTTTACTACTACCGTAGTTCAACGGTTTTAACGGTAACACCTTCCCATTATTTTTATAAAAGATAATTACATGCTTTTTCTAACTACGACAATACTTCCGCTTTAGGGGTCCACCAATGATTGTGTCGTCAGTCTTTAATATTCTCTCGTTAAAACGAATATTCCCCACCAATCGAATATTATATAACCACTTGCTTACTTTGCAAAATTTTCATATATCACCCTTAACTTTAATCCTTTTATCAATTTAACCATTTACTAAATAACATAATAATTATAAGAAAATTGAATACTTTAATTTCATAAAATTCGGGGTCTCATAATTGTCACAGTATCATCTGCATAATATTTATTATTATTAAATCAATAATTGAGACGACAAAGTTATTCATATTATTATTTGTAATATTGATAATGTCTAGAAAGTTCTGTCGAGGAGAGGTTTGGTCACCTAATTGCGCGCCAATAAGGAAAAATCCTTATCGAAAAGCCCCCTCTTTCTTAGGAACGACCTGGTTGTTAAATATTGTGAGTTATAATATTAATGATGAATAATTTTGTGTTGATTAAAGATGAAATTGATAGTTCCATTGTGTGGGAATTATTAGTGTTAGTTAATTGATGTCTGGAGGTTATATTGACCAATCGGGTAATTAATTGGATAAATGAGGAATTAATTGCTATTAATTCACATGCTTATAACTATGTATTTACATGTCTGTACTATTGATTCACATGCATGTACTATTAGGGGAGGTGGTGCAAGATTGATAATACTTGCATGACTAAATTAAAAATGAAGGTATAGATGAAGGTACTATACTTTAATTAGTTTTTTCACATGATTATATTATTGAGTCACATGATTATACTATTAATTCACATGATTTACTATTAGGGGAGGTGGTGCAAGTTTGATCATACTTGCAGGACTAAATTAAAAAAGAAAAAAAAGAGGAAGGTATTATACTGTAATATTTCGAGCCCCAAAATGTGCAATTATCGAAACTATATTTTCCTATAAATAGAAGCTCATTCTTCCTTCATTCTCACCAATTCACTAAGACTCACAAGAGCAATTATAGAGAGAGAAGCTATGGGGAGAAAGAAGAAGAGTAGTCTGCTACTTCACTATTCTAGTATCCAGTCTTCTTCTGATGTAAGGGGTATTATTTATTTCATATTGTGAAGAGATATTATTTTTTGTATTCGTATGAATATTATTTTCGTTCAATATTCATAAAGACTATTATCTTCATTTAATATTCGTAGGAATATTATCTTTTTTAAATATTCGTTGAAATATTATTTTCGTTCAACAGTTGTAAGGGATATTATTTATTTCTTATTCGTAAGGGTTATTATTTCTTACTATTCATGAGTTACTATTTACGGGTTACTATTCACTCGGGTATTCAGGGCACTTTTCGTGCCGGAGTACTATTCACGAGTTACTATTCACAGGTTACTATTCACCCAGTTATTTTTCACCCAAATATTATTCAATCGGGTATTTGGGGTACTTTTCATGTCGGGGTACTATTCACGAGGTACTATTCTCGAAGTACTATTCATAGGGTATTATTCACGGGGTACTATTTACCCGAAAAATATATTTCTTTTCTGTCAAAATCATTTTTGATACATGAATATTATTCTTAAATTTTACTCCACAAAGTAGTATCATGTTGACAATTTGGATATTTTTAAACTCTGGATAAATATAAAGTCTTTAATATTTATCCTTTATTTCGTTTGATTAATGCTTATATCATTGTCATCATTCTCATGATTATATTGTGATGAAAGTCATCTTTGGCTTACGTGCAAAGATAGACTGTCGATTATTAGTTTTACAATTTTATATCTTTGGCTTACGTGCAAAGATGGACTATTGATTATTGGTTTTACAGTTATATATCTTTGGCTTACGTGCAAAGATGGACTGTTAGTTATTGGTTTTACAGTTGTATATCCGTGGCTTGCGTGCAAAGACGAACTATTGATTGATAGCTTTGGCCCGTAGTGCAAAGATGGACAGGTGTATGACATGATCATGACCACTGGAGATAATAACGAATATCCTTGGCCCGTAGTGCATGGATAATTCGATGATGTGATTGGCCGGATCATGACCATTAGTTAACAGTTGAATGTCTTTGGCCGTAGTGCATTGACAGACAATTGATTGGTATGATCATGACCATTTGTTTTATAGTTGAATATCTTTGGCCCGTAGTGCAAAGGTAGACAACTGATTAGTATGATCATTGTTATTACATTTGAATATCTTTAGCCTTTGGGGTAAGGATATTGAGTAAACGTTCTATTAAGCCTTTGTGGCAAGGAGAAACTGTTGATTTACATGATTATAAATATGAATTGTGGATTTAACTATAATCTTTTGTAGTTCAGGTGATGAGAGTTCTTTTTGTCTTGGGTATAACAAAAAATTGTTGATGAGTATTACAGGAATGAAATATTAACGATGGACTTTTAATCTAGAGGAGATAGTAGACATTATGTTCTACTTGACTCTTCTAATGGATTGCTTATTCCGCTGCAGTTGTTGATCTAAAACTTGTTGTCTATTATATTCTATCAGTTGTTATACTGTTGAAGGCTAAGGATAATTTATTCTGCATTATCTCAGTCATAATATTTCTTACTGGGCTAGTTGAGCTCACCCTTTTTCTTTCATTATTCTCTTCAAGAAATGAGAATATAACTGGGACGAGTCGGGGAATGGAGTGATGGTCCAGGATAAGTGGCTTTAGTAGTCCTCACTATTCTATGAAATAGTGTGATAATAATTGTAATGAGGACTCCATTGAGTGTGGATATTGTCTAGAAGACAATATTCATGTTAAAACTCTCAGCTTATATTTTGTCGTATTTTACATGACAATTATATAATTAAATTTTTATTTGTATTTTGTACCATGTATTTGGCGACTCAAGATGAGTGATGTATAACTATTTTGGGGGCGTCACAGCATCAAAGTGGGTAAAAGTGAAGTTTTTCAAAAACTACTCAAGAACATTTTTGTCGTCTGACAAGCTAATGTCAGTGGCTCCAGAGTCTTTTCTATTTATGATTTTTGATATTTTAAAGTTGTATGATCTGGAAGTGGAATCTAAGCTATTCGATTTCCAGATTACAAGATATACTCGGTCAAAGTCGGTTGATCGACCATGACCGAGCGATTTCTGGGTAACCCAGAAATCTATAACTGGGTTTGACAACATTTTTCAAAGCCTTGATCTGTTATATGTTAGTTGGTATGATGTTGTTGTTGTAACCAATGTGTAACCTGACATATGTAATTTATATTCATAGCTTTAGATCATGTTAACGATCAACATATTGTAAGTATGTGATGGTCAAAGTAGCCATCCGAGACTGATTTTGGGTTTCTGGAAAACCCAAAAACCGTATGAGCAAGTTCTCTGACAGCCGTTGACCGGGATAAATGTGGATGTTTCAATATTGTTGAACTAAAATTTTGTTATGTAAATGTTCCTTGTCATGAACACTATAGGTTTGAACCATTAGATCACATAAATCATGACCAGAACATAGAGATAATCGAGCTAGAATATGCCTACTCGAAACTGCTTGGGTTTCTGGGTTACCCAGAAATCCCAGAACAAACCTGACAACGATTTCAAATGCTTAGATCGTGCATCTGAGTTGTTGTAAGACCAAGATAATGATTGATACTTGCAGTACTATATGTAAACTACAAGATCAAAGTACTAGCTAGCCCAGAACATGCCTGAACTGAGAATTTTAACCTTGAGGCTCAAGGTCACCAACAGCGACGCTTAGTGTCTCTATAGGCTATAGCGACGGTTTCTAATATTTTTTATTTTCTGATTTTCCAGAAATTAATTAAAAATAGAAAATAAATTCTAAAAATTACAAAAGTGGTTTTAAAAAATATTTTAAATTATGAAAAATAACTTTTGATTAATCGGGAAATTTTTCATTAATATTTATAATTATTTGAATATTAATGATATTTAATTAGTGTATTAAATAAATTAGAGAAAAATGATTTTAATATTTTAAAAATCATTTTAAATAAGAATAAAGTGTTTAAAATATTTTGAAATATAAAATGTAATTTTCAATATTTTTAGGGAATTTTCATTATTATTAATGATATTAGATTTATTTTATTATTATATTAAATAAAAGAGTTAAAATGGTTTTATTGATTTAAAAATTATTTTAAATAAGAATAAAGTGTTTAAAAATATTTTGAATTATAAAATATAAAATGTAATTTTCAATATTTTTGGAGAATTGTCATTAATAATTTAATATTAATGATATTAGATTTATTTAACTATTATATTAAATAAATGATAGAAAAATGATTTTATTGATTTAAAAATCATGTAAAAATGAGAAAATTGATTTAAAGATATTCTAAGTTATAATTAATGACTTTTAATATTTTGATGATAAATTCATTAATAGTTAAATATTAACTATGATGGTTCAAAATGATTTTAAATATTTTAAAAATCATTTAAGTAAAATATTGATGATTTAAAAATATTTTAAGTTATTAATAATAACTTTAATATTTTGACATGTAATTTATTAATATTTTTATATTATTAAATATTAATGATGATAAGATTATTTGATATTTAAATCATTTAAAAATGATTTCAGTGTTTGAAAAGTTATTATAAATTATAATAATTATTAGAAAATTATTAAAAGCTTCCAAAAAATATTATAAATGATATATGAGTTATCTAAAATAATATTGAAGCTTTGAGACCGAGTTTAAGTGGCAATCAATGTGTAAATTGTCGGATAGGGTGACCAGTACACCGAAATGAGACCGAAGTCCAACAAGACCGAACTAGTTAGACTTGATAAATGTTTATATAGGTTATAAACACTAATGTGGCTATGTGGTAATGTGTCTAGGAGAATGACTGACTATAAATTACAGTATTGTGTGTTGTGAATTATTGTGCTAATTGTGAGACCGATATTGTGGTTATAGGTCTTTCAAGCGCAGATACGTATATTGTGTAGCAGTAATCAACACAGAAGGCAAGTTTCCCAACTCAACCTTGAGTTATATCTTTTAAATATTATGGTGGTTAATTATTGTTGATTAGACCACGTCTGAGAATTATTGTTGATTATTCACAGTTAGTGCATGTTTATTAATTCAAATTGAATTAGTGATTTTGAGAATATACTTGGAGAATAACTATTGTTGGATATTTACATCCGTATAAGCTATTAGTGATTACAAATAGTACAGTCAAATTCCGTCTATTGTTAGATCGTGTTGAGAAATGTCTTAGCTAATTGTTCTGGTTAGACGAACATTTGTTAGAACTTGATAGGTTCGAGATGAGAGGAGAAGAGAATTCAATTATTATTGATAGATTGATGCCAATTTTTTTGGCTAGATCGAAAAAGAAAACTTGATAGGTTTGAGAAGAGAATAGAAGATAAGTGATTACATATTGAAATCCTTACATTTCGTTGTCAAAATTAAATTTTGATTCAAAGACTAAGAAAAACAACCTTTTATATAAAGGGAACATTTTAGGTCGTATATTCGGCCATTACGCACTTTTAAGTATTATGCATAATATAGGGTATAATGAAGCTGATCACTTTATATACTTGTAGAGGGGTGTAGACACTCGAAATTTTCTGTACTGTTGTCACTAACATTGCAGGAGGATAGATTCGTCTTTTAAGAGGGAACCCTGAAAGACAATCCTTATCCATTCCAGATACTATCGAAAGTTCAGCATCAACCCTAGAGCCCACACTGGGAGTAACAAATCCAACCTCAAAGATAACCCCGAGGCGTGCAGATCCAATACCGGAACACACACCGGAGAAGACCGATTAATCTCGGAGATAACCCCGAGGTATCCAGTCTCAGTCCCAACCATGGGAATAGCCACCAACCATGGTGATAACCCCAAGGAATGCAGTTTTGGTGATAAACCCCGAAAATACTTGTTTCAACTATGACCAGCTTCAATCTCAGCGCTCACAACGAGATACACTATACCAACCCGGCGATAACATCAAGAAGACATGCACACCTCAAAGATGACAATGAGGACCTTTAATAAATTGCAGCAGTCCAATCTCAGGGAAGCCTGAGCAACGTCTGCTTTATCAACCCAATCCAGCGATAACACCGGTGAGGGGCAACATCGTCATCTAGCCAACGCGATGTCATGCCACGTCATCTCAACATCTCTACACAACGATGTCCCACAAGACTAACCAATCTCGAGTGACTATTATGCGGGGTAACGGATGAAAGTTGAAGCTTAAAGACCGGAGGGCATCGTCCCATCTTCAATGACTTCATACAAACTCTAATCACATGTCATTGTACAACTCTCGACAACGGCGGTCCAAAATAGGTCCTGTATACCTCAAACGAATGCCCGGATTGCACTTCTTAAAGTTCGAGTGGACATTACAGTGCCCGAGTGCACGTACTTCGAGACGACCCGACCCAAAAAACTCGAGCCCACCCGGGTTTCCTCTGGTACACCTGCGGCCCAGCCGCAGGTGTACCTACGGATAAATCGCCTATAAATAGAGGGCTTGGGCTGCCCATTTTGCAAGAGAAAACGAGGAGGAAGCCTTGCCCAATTTGCTCTGCACTCACCCCATGCAGTGTACTTTCTCATTTTAAACACCTGTGAGCTCATATATAGCCCTTGTGTACCTATAAAAGCCAGTGTTTACCCACTCTAAAGATATAGAAGTCTTCTTTGGCAGTCAGCTGTAAGCCTTCTCACACACTTTAGAGTCTTTTTCTTCATCTCTGCACACACCCTTCTTCACGTTAAGAGTCGTGTTGCGCATATTTTCCCGGACTTTGGTCCGTGGTTTTATTTCAGCTTGTATATATATATATATATATATATATATATATATATATAATGACTAACATTATCGAGTTATGCCTCGATTTATATGCAGTGCGTTTATATATATATATATATATATATATATATATATATATATATATATATATATATATATATATATACATTTATATATATTAGCGTATGTTTAACTTCGCTTCGATGAGCTGAGACTTGATGCAGAGCGTTTACTAACTTATATATATATATATATATATATATATATATATATATATATATATAATATGTGGTCGAACTTTGTTCGATGAGCCTGGATTTTACATCCGATGCGTTTACTCTGCTTTTGTATATATATCTATTTATATATATGAACTGTTGTCGAACTTTGTTTGATGAGCCTGGATTTTACATCTAGTGCGTTTGTTGCTTTAATATATATATATATATATATATATATATATATATATATCTGCCCGCCTGAGTTTCCTTCGTGGCGCTTGATCGCTTTTACGACTTTATTTATATTTCGTCCCGCTGCCGAGTTTCCTCCGTATGGTTGATAGCTTTTACAGACTTTATTTACATTTCGATCTCCCATGGAGGTGCTTCGTGGTTGGTGATCATGTCTATATATATATATATATTTACAGCTTTTATATATATATACCTGCTTACTGCTTTCATACAAATTGTGGTATCCTGTGCGCCTAGGAATCATGTGATCACAGATTCATCCCATTGGATCTAAATTCGATTCCTGTGATGGACATTTTCAGCTGTAAGCAGCTTGTAAATTATTCTGCGTTGTCTGAATTTCCTCAGATGGTTTCCATACCCACGAGGAAGTCTGCATTATTTTGTACATTATTTTCATACGGATGCCTCGCATTCGTAAAAATAAAATCAATCGAGTCGAACACTTAATAAAAATGGGAGTGTAAAAGGTCTGAATTACTATTGAGCATCAGGGTTTGAAAAACCTCTTTTATATAACATCACTGCCATATCTTGCTTAAAACTAAATTTTTGCATAAATTCAAACCCTGTGTATATAGGTGCGAACGAGGCCTCGCACTACTTCCAATTAACAACACATTGACCCACACACACACACACACATTCAGATAATAGTTTCTTGAAAAGAGGCGGTCACCGTGGTAACACGGATGTTAGGGGGTACCTAACACCTTCCCTTTGCATAACCAAGTCCCCGGACCCTAATGAATCTTGGTTTCACCGATCCGTTTAGCAGTGTCACATCACTAGGGTCAATGTGCAAACCTTTTCTCGGTTGTGTTGGTACAACCATTTAAAAAACCAACTGGTGACTCTTAACAGTCCATCGTCGACATTATACATGTCAGACCTATTTCACTTATTTTTTCAAACAAATCTCACCTAAAATGAGAACACCAAAGAACAAGTAACGGAAAGGGACATCCAAAAATCCCGACGTCGACAAGTGGTGACTCCGCTGGGGACTCCAATAAGAGGACTTAAGCCGCTATTACAATCTTTTCAAAACTGTTATCTGCTTGTGTGTTGTTGTTGCATTTACATTTGATGAATGTGTACGAATGCATTTCCTTATTTGCACTTAGTGCTTCGCACCATAACTGCTTGTGATATTAGTGCTTCGCACCATATCTGCTTGTGATATTAGTGCTTAGCACATGTCATCATTTTTCATACGGTGAGACGTGATGTATGTGAATGTATGTTGTGTGGTCCCTCCACCAGGAGGCTATCCCGTCGGTGTTTGATTACTGGACTCGTGAGAAGCCTGATTCTCCGAGGCTCGTGAAAGGCACCACCAATTCGCTCCAGGTTGAAAGACCGGATTAACTTCCCGTCCAAGTAGATTGCGATGATTTGGGAACCTTCCTCCTTAAAAAGTCATGAGAGTAACCTAAGATAGGTCACCTCGATAAACCCAAAATGGAGGAAAGTCTCTTCATGCTCTCATTTCAATTACTTGTAAACATAATTACTTGTAATTACATTCCATATCTATCTCCATGTAATGATAAATATGAAGAAATGTGTACACCTACATATTAACATGCTACAAACAGCTGACATCCGTTTTGCAGGATAAAATTCCTAAAATGGACACATCACATAACATGTTATTATATACATTCCCTAAAGACTAAACTATGCAAGTCTTTTGCAGGGAACCAATCGGACCTACTACCCTGAAAAGTCAAAAAAGGCTACAGAACCTACAAATAATCATGTCATTATCGACCAGACTAACCTTAATCCAGCCGCAAAGAAAGAATTCGATGGATTAAGCAAACAAATTACGATTTGGTCGTTTCTACTCAAAGAATTACACCAGTTTAATCAGGGTCCAAAAATACCCATACATGCTGAATCCTCCACACAAGGGGGAACCCAGGTCATTACAATACCTGAACTGCAGCTGGATATGACCAACAAAACTCATGATTCTGCCCATTCCACTGGAGATCCAGACACTAGTGACATCAAAAAGAAAGTCCTTCAAATTGAAGAGACCCTTCGTACTATCAAAGGAATTGGAACACACGGAAGTGTTTCATATGCTGATCTTTGCATTTTCCTTGGTGTTCATTATCCCAAAAAATTTAAAACTCCTGACTTTAAAAAATATGACGGGTTAGGAGATCCTTACACACATTTAAAGGTGTTTATTGGAGAACTTGAATCTTATGCAGAGGACGAAAAGCTTAGAATGCAATTATTCCAAAAGAGTCTAACTGGAGAAGCCCGGTCGTGGTACACAAGAATAGACAATTCTTCAAAATTAATTCTAACTATTCCTATTACAGAACTATTTAAAATAAATAGAAACCTTGATCAGCAGTCAAGGGGAAGTACATAGGAGGGAGATAGAATTTACATTAAGAAAAATTGGAGAAGACGAAGTACGTGATAAGTGGGTTTTATACCTACTTATTGAGTACCAACTCACGCGAACTATGCATATCTCAAGTACATTTTAGTGTGTTTTAGTTGTATTTCATGTTAGTTTGCATTGCATATACTTAAAACTCCATTTGGTGAAAAAGTACAAGAAACGACCTAATTTGGTGGAATTAGAAGGCACGAGGCGAATGGATGCATGAACGAGGGATGAGGGTCAAGAAGTCTAGCTAAGCAGGGATGAACAAAGGAATGAACAAGAGAATGCAGATCAAAGGTCGCAGCGAACAAGAACCCAAAGTGCACGTCACGCGGCAGATCTGCATGGGAACGCATTGCATTTGACGAGAACCCGACTAGAGATCATAACACACTGCAAGTTGCAGGCCCGCGCGAGGAGTACACTAGGGGAGCGCGCGACCGCGCGCGATGCTAATTTATGCTGATTTGTTTTATTTTAATTTTTAATTAAAAGGGTTGTAATTGGTTTTTAAAACGATATCTGACTGGTGTCAGAGAGGATTTTATTAAGAATTATTCAGTGTTACGTATTATCATCTTAGAATTAGGGTTTACATTGGGAGAGAGATTCTTGTGACACCCCCAAATCCGGGTACTTCATTTTCACCGAATTTGGTGCTCACTTATCAAATCTATTATATATAACTACCCATAATCAAAGGATAAAGACATAATTTAAATAACTTAAACAATAATCTCTCCCATTAAAGGGTTACATCATAATCTCAAAACAAATCCCAGTAATCTAACCTTAAAATTATTACATCAGTTTGCAGAATACATTATAAAATAAAACAAGACTTAAGACTTCAATTATTTAAATAAAATTTAAACAATTATTCATCACTTAGACATCTTGCCCTTTCCTTGCTAGTAGATGGATTATTACCTCTTTCAACTTTAGCTGCATTGTTTAATTGCAAGAGTGAGCAAACAATTGCTCACCGACATAAAGATGGTATAATAACAACATGAGTGAAACAAAAATACTAAATGATCCAACTTGTTCTACTTAATCAAAATAGAAAACAAGTTCGAACTTTAATTATCTTAGGGTCTTGACCTCTATGTCCACACGGTGTTTAGGTATTATTACCTTAACCTCAACTTAACGTTAGATCTGTACAAACTTTCTTAACGAGGGGATCAACCCTTTGTACCATGTATTGTGCACAAACATTTAAACGTTACACGTACAAAATCCCCTATGTTAGGGTTATTCTTCTCAGTTTGAATTTAGAATTTCCGCACTAAAGAATGTTTAGTTTGGAATTAGCTTATCAGTGTTTCTAGAATTTTAGAACACTTATTCAATTTCCATAAATAAAGATTTAATACAAGAATGTATAACTGAACAAGGCTATCAAAGTCAAAGATCGAATATCGACAATATATAACTGAATAAGCATGATATATATGCAAAGTATTATATTCAAGGAATTAAAACAATCTCCTTTGAATCAATGTGTTAGAACAATATATGTTTTGAATACTAATAATAAGAAATGAGAATATGAAACTCATTCGATGTAACGAATTAGGTTACATGAGCTTATTCAATCATTTATCAGAATAAAATCAATAGTCTTGCTCAATGACAAATATAAGATTTAGAAACTTGTACATTTATGAAAGTAAAGT
This sequence comes from Panax quinquefolius, assembly GCA_020205615.1. Lineage (NCBI taxonomy): Eukaryota > Viridiplantae > Streptophyta > Magnoliopsida > Apiales > Araliaceae > Panax > Panax quinquefolius. The sequence continues at coordinate 93,897,382 of CM035172.1, read as the reverse complement.
TAGAGAACTTGCATAACCATAACAAAATAACTCAATGAAAGTATGGAGTTAGAAGACTTGCCTTGTTTATAAGCTACACAAATGAAATAATCTCCAATTACCCTACACATATCATCGAAATCGCAACAACAATTAATTATTTGAACATTACCTTTAGGGTTTAAACCATTATTTAGGTCATAACCCTAACCTAGCACCTAACCATTTAGGTTAACAAACTTAGCATTTCTGAAATTACACATTGATCAACATAACTCTGTCGTTCAACTCTATCTTTCGAAAGCATCTCAATTGATTTCATTTTATAAATTATTTAAATAATTATTTCAAATCTTTGTACTTTGCATTTCAACACATTAACATCTGTTATTATAGTTTATAACATGTTCTAACATCATTAACATACTCACTAAACTAACACAAGTCCGAAATGACCCGACCTACAAACAAAGCGACCTCAATGTCTCGATTCGGAATGTATGCAACAATTACCTACATGGACTTGGAACAACGCAAATTGCTACCGGTGCACGATTAAAGCAGACTTCGGCATTGAACAATAGCCGTTTTTAGCCCAACAAACACAAATTTCACCTATCAAATGGTGATAACAACATGTAAAATAAATATACAACTATCCTAAACATGATTGCGAACATATTCAACCACTTAGTACGATTTAACAACAATTAGAACTATTTTAATTTCTCAATTTTCATGTTTTTCACATAAAACTCCATTTTGATAGTACATCCGAAATCATCACTGTGAACTCATTTCTTGACCAAATCAATTCCATTCAAATTACGTTACGTCAGATCTTAATGAACTACCATATGCAAGCATCAATTTACAGTTTTATACACATATTGGACAAGAAATTTGGTACTTTCTAAGGCCATATAACAAGAACACATACACTGTGATTTTTCCTTTTCTTCTTCAACCCAATTTCTCATGAATTTGATAACAGATAACATGTTTACATAATAATTAACAGAGTTTTGAAATTCTACAAGAACATGAATACATCACAATCTCGTGATTTCCAAATCATACCAAGAAGATATATACATATACAACTAAAACTAAAGAATAACAATAGGAATAGTTTATACCTTAATCTTCGATGATATGATAACCAAACTAAGAGAAATCCTTTCCCCAAAACCCGTCTTCTCTAACCCTCCAATAACACTGTGTTTTCTTCTTCCAAACTCTCTCTCTCAACACTCTGATATTTTGCCTTAGAAAAAAAATAAACGCGTAGGAATAATATAATTGGCCTCCCACAAACGTCAGGTTGAAAAACAAAAAGGTAGCGTCAGTTGAATAATGCCAAAGGCTATAAGGCCTTGTTTGGCTACCACAATATTCCCAAACTAGTTTATTATTATATTATTTATATTGCATAGTTACTTTGTGTCACACTCTAATTAATTTAAAAAACTTAGTTTAGTTAATTTAAATAACTTATATAATAATAATAAAAATCTCATTATCATTAAAATTAATAAATAATTATATATCTAATTTAATTAGAAATATCACTTTATTTAATTTATTTATTTCCATTAAATTAAACAATTCATTTAATTTAATTAATTTCTTAAATATTAAGCATTTGATTTAATTTAATTATCTTCTTAAATTAAATCCAACAAATAAAATTATCATTACTCGATTCAATTAACATTAATTAATTTAGCTACTAAATTAATTCATGACAATTCATCAAATATTTATTTTTCTCAATAAATAAATTATTTTAAATATTTATTTAATTCCATAAATATTTAAATTAAATTACAAATTTCTCGATCGTTACAATTCCAACGTAGAAAGAGACCTAAACTCTATTCTTCTACTCCTTCTTGGGATTTTCTACCAGTGTGGATATTTTTATTAGTATTTTTGCTGGATTTATATGAGGAGTTGAACGTTAATAGTGGATGATATTCAGGAATTGGGTTTGATTATTTCTATTTTTCATCTTTCAATTGTTTGCTTATTAGCCATGGTTAGCTTTGATCCCATAATGGCTTTTGGTTCAGTTATGAACTAAACTCCATTATGGGATTCTAACAGATTTTAATATGTAGTTTGATTACATGCTTGAATGCTGGATTGATTTACATATCATTAGGGATTTCTATCATGATTGTTTTGCATGTATGAATGCTTGATCACCATTCGTTTCAGTACTTGTATGGAATTGACAATGAACATGCAAGTATGGATTGTAATCATGATAGCATGCGTATATGGGGCTGTGTTTATATGGCTTGTGCATTTCCTGAATCAGATAGACATATACTGTTTCACCGTATGAGTTAGAATAAGGGCTTGTACTTAAATTCAATAATGGTTGCAATTTCACATAGACATATAGTGATTTTGGTTATATTGATGATTATATAGAGTCTATCGCTTGTGGATGTTGTGTAAGTAGGTCATAACGCATTAAAAAATGGCTATGACTCTTTTAGTGCTCTTGGCTACTTTCCTATGATATTTGAACAAGTCTTGCATGATAGTGATGATTAAATGAAATATTAAATGAAGTTAGGATCCCATTACTTTCAGATTTGATTTATTACATCTTTATTCTTGTTTTAGTTGTTATTTGCGTTTAGAGTAACAAACCAATCATATTCATTAGTTTGAGTGTGAGACCCCAGATTTTATGAATAAAGATTTAATTTTCTCGAATTTTTTTTTTTAATATTATGGTGTGGATTTGATATAATGTTATAGTTGTGGGTAATATTTATAAAATTTGAAAAGTATGCAAGTTGTTGTATAATATTCGATTGGTCGGGGAATATTCTTTTTGTCGGGGAATATTCGTACGACGGTACAATCATTGGAGGACCCCACAACAAAATTATTGTCGGATTGAGAAAATGATAAAAATACTTTATAAAAATAACGACGGATGTTTTACCGTTAAAACTATTGAACTACTCGGTAGTAAAATACGATGTCTGGCATGGTTGGATAGTAGCTACTGCGGTAGTGATTATTGATGTTTATGTGATAAGTCACTCGGTTTTTGTTTTATTGGTATTATTAATGTAATAAAACAAAAAACTTTTTATATAAAACAAAATACTTTTATAAAGTTATTCTATAAATAGAATATATTATATTCTATTATGCGTAGTGTTTTGCATAGTCAAATCTTTTATATAAAAATGTAATAGTTTTATAAAGTTATTTTATAAATAGAATATATTTTATTTTATTATGCATAGTGTTTGTATAGTGCCTGCATAGTATTTGCATAGTAAAATCTTTTATAAAGTTATTCATTTTATTAGATTATAAATAGAATATATTATATTTTACTTAAAAGATTTTGCTTTAAATATGGACCGTCATATTAAAGTAAATCAATTTGGACCGTTCATGAGTTAGTTACTATGCAGTCCATTTTTCTATAAATAGAAGCTCATTCATTCATTATTTCTTACGAATTCACTGAAACTCTAGAGAGATAAACTATAGAGAGAAAAAAGAAAAGTATTCTGCTACTTCACTACTCATATATCCAGTACTCTTCTTCTCAAGGTAGGGGATATTATTTGTTGTACTAAATGAAGGCGTATTCTTTCTTTCTTATTCATGAAGAGAACTTCATTATTCCATTCTTTATTATTCTATTGAATAACTTTTATATCATGGGATACCTATACTTGGTGAAATTCTTCTATTATTAAATTCTTTATTATTATATAGGAATAACTTTTGTTATCTATCAGTACCGTATACATGGTGAAATTCTTCTAATATTTCGTTCTTTATTATTACGTTAATATCACATGCATGCGTTTACACGGACCTCGGTTCCATTATTTATTATTCTCATTGGAATAACTCGTTCATGCATGCGATCTATCGCATGTATGGTGATTTCTACATTGTTATTACATTCTTTATTATTACGTCAAAATATCTTGTCTATGCATTTATGTGGGACTGGTTCCATTATTTATTATTCTATCGAAATATCACATGCATGCGTTTCTTGGGACTGGTTTCCATTATTTATTATTACATTGGAATAACTTTTGTTATGCAGATCTATCGCATTTGGTGAATCCTTATGTTATTCCATTCTTTATTATTACATTGGAATAACCTTTTTATGTGGATTATCACATGTATGGTGAATGATCCTTCGTATTCATTCCTTATTAAATTGTGGAAATGATGCATCTCACGTGGATTCTGCAATGGCGGTGCGAAAATCCATTTGCGCTTTCATATATTCTATTATACTCGGTTGGTTAAAGTTTTGACTTCTATACTCCATGAAATTAGTGGAATATCCTTGATATTTAAGCTTCATCCAAAGATCTTTTATGGAAATATTCTTCCGAGCATTCTTGAATTTTACTCTACAAAGCGATATCATGTTGACAATTTGGGCGTTATTAGTTCCTAGATAAATTAATTCTTGAACTTGTTTTATTGAATTCTTATATCATTGTCATCATCCTCATGTTTATATTATGTTGAAAGTCATCTCGTGGCACATGGTACATAGATGGACTTGGTATGATTATGACCGAGGATTATTCGGTATAATCATGGCCGTAATATTACAAATGATGCGGAAAAAAGTCCTCATTGGCCCGTGTGGTGCATTGATGGACAATTTTGGTATGATTATGGTTATGGATTCTCTTGACCAGGGTGCAAAGATGAATTATTTTATGGCATGATCAGGACCATTGATGAAAACACGATTATCTTTGGCCCGTAGTGCATGGATAATTGTGGTCGTGATACTAAAGAATATCCTTGACCGTAGTGCATGGGTGATTCGATGATGTGGATTATTTATTAAAATTTGTCCCAGCCGATAAAAGTGATGAAAAACCTTTTAAATCATAAAAGATAGTAGATTTTATTCTCTATTTGACTCTTTTAATGGATTGTTTGTTCCGCTGCAGTTAAACTTGATGTTTGTTATATTGTATCAATTTAATACTGTTGAAGGCTAACGATAAATTATTCTGCATTATCTTAGTCATAATATTTCTTACTGGGCTAGTTGAGCTCACCCTTTTGCTTTCATTGTTCTCTTCAGGAAATGAAAATGTAGCAGGGACTAGTCGGGGAACAGAGTGATGGTCCTAGATGTTTGCATTAGTAGTCCTCACTATTTTGTGAAATAGTGTGATAATAATTGTAATGAGGACTCCTTTTGAGTTTTTATACTCTCTAGTAGACAATATTTGTATTCAAACTCACAGTTTATGTTTTATCGTATTGTACACGACAGTTGTATTATTAAGTTGTATTTTAATTTTGTACCTTGTATCTGGCGACCCAAGATGGGTGATGTATACCTAATTTTGGGGATGTCATAGTTGGTATCAAAGCTTAGGGATATGATCCCTGGCTGTGATGTGAGACAAGAACTAGGAGGGGAGAGATGGGGAATTCCTTCGCTAGTATGACCTACCTAAGTTTATTTGGTATTTAATTGGTCGATCATAGTATAGGGATAATATATGATATGTTAATTAACCCTTGTTTTGTGACAGTGTTTGAAAATGGCATCTGAAAATGCTGAGATAAGCAATGAAGCACATGAGACCATTGAGTCAGCTCAACCAAAAGGTAACGACCAACAACATGATAATAATCATACCGGTGGCAACGACCATCGGAACAATGATAACCATCGTGGGGGAAATTATCATGCCAAGAATGGTAACCACTTTGGTGGTAATCATGGTCAAGATAATAGAAGTGGAAATTTCAAGAAGAGAAGGTCATTTAGCTCGATTTTGTCATATGGTGAAGTCAAGTCCAGCTGGGATAGTGACGCCAAAAGACTGTCCCGAACAAGTCAAATTTGGTAATTTAAGGGATAACATTTTTCGTAATGAGGAATCGAATGAAGTTATTGTTAGGTTTATAATATTCATGTGCGTAATCAAATTGCATAAAAGTGCGGAAGCGTGTAAAAATCAGAGTTTAAAAAAATTTACAAACCATATACCCGGATCACCCTTTATGCATAATTATTAATTAAACGAAAAGATAAAGAATAAATCATACCCTTGAAGATCGAGCTTCCTCAGGTACAAGTTCACCTCCAAATCCTTTCGCGTTCAATCTTGAATCCACCGGGTTTGGTTCCTTCCTTTGATCAACGTTAGCCACCCAAATGTTTGGCCTCTAGAGGTGATCCACCAAGGAAGAAGAAAATTCAAGAAAAGGGGTATTGGCTCAAACCCTAGTTTTTCTATCTCTATAGAAAGGGTGTTCTCCAACAATTGGAATTATGTCGTTGTAAAAATCAATCAACCTTTTCCACCCATAATAAGACTCCTCTTATTAATAGATGTGGGCAACCCACCTTAACAATTAAGGAATTGGGTTTTATTTAATTAATTAAATTCTTTTAATTAATTAAGCTCCCTAATCTTATTAGGGATAATTAATTAAACTCCTTTAACTAATTTTCCTTCCTAATCCAATTAGGAATAAATGAGAGTACTTATATTAAATTAATTCCTAAACTCTTTTAGAAATTAAAATAATAATAATTGTAATAATATTAATAAGACTCCTCTTATTAATTTATATTTAATATTTCTAAAATATTAAATAATAAATATTAAGCTATTTAATTTATTCTATCACCATAGATTAAATTAAATATACTTAACATATTATTACGATTATGCCATTAACTTCTTAAATAATTATTCTTCCTTTTATGGTGTGACCCTTTAGGTTCTCCATATTAAGCCTAGGTTGTGAATAAATCAATTAGAACAATTCTAATCTTATTTAAATAAATAAATTAAACAATTAATTTATTTAAATAATATTTATTCTACAATAGGATAAGCCTCCCTAGCGATCAACGACTTTCCGGATAATATAGATTTCAACATTAATCATTAAAGAACCTTTGAGTAAATAGTTACTGTCAATTCAATCCTTCCACCATACTGATGTCCCAATTAAATATAAGACATGGAATTCTTTGTCAAGTCTTATTTTATTTAATTATATGTATTTTGATCCTTAAATGCACAACTCCAAATAATGCAAATTAGAAACTCCTTTCTAATTTCATTACGCCTTAACCAAGGACTCTTGGGTTGTCATTTATCGAATCACATAGGACATTTCTCTTCTTTTATTAGAAGTGGTAGATTCTTTATTGATCATACATTATCTCCATGTACAACTTATTATACCCAAGCATACCCTTTGATATACCCTAAGGGTCTTAAGGAATAAGTCAAAGTATAACTCATCATACACAAGATACTATGATGATCTCAAGTCCAAGGATTACTTGTACTACTATCACTACTGAAATTCCTATTGACGAGCAAATAAAACTCCATTATGTATTCCTTAGCGAGCCAACGTTCGATGAACTTATTCTCTAATAAGCACCTACATACTTGCTTTAGTGTCTCCACACAAATGATCATGAGATCAATCATCCTCATCCAATGAGCAAGCAACGTATGTACCAATCTATCCGGATTCACTAATCCCCAATTTAGTAATCCAACGATTGGGAACTATTTTAGTTTTAAGCTTTCTAAGAATTTAGATCTCATTAGAATGATCATCATCATTATTCTAAAAGCATTGCTTAAAACTATGGGTTTATCACATATTATTAAAACAAAGACATCATGTAGATAATTAAAAGCCTTTAATAAATTAATACTTTTATTAATAAATGAATAAGATTGTTACAAAGTATATGCTTTATCATCAAACATGATTGGCTTGTGTGCATACTACTTTCAATCTCCCACTTGCACTAAAGCCAATCGTCATGGTAACTCATACTCTTCTTCTCTAAGTGACGATTATCCTGGCATTGGATAAGCTTTAGTTAATGGATATGTAATGTTGTTCATGAGAGTCCACTATCTCTATAGTGATTTCCCATCTTTCAATGATTCTAATAATCAAATGAAAGTGCCACAACACATGTTTAGATCCAAGATGAGACTTAGGAACTATTCCTAGTTACGTAATGAACTTTTAATCCAAACAATCAACTTGCGACTTCATTTATAGCTATATACTTTGTCTTTATCACTAAACCAAAGAACTTTTTCTTTGTTTGGAACCTTTCCAATTCAACGCACCTTTGCTTCAAGATAACGCTTTACCTTAAAGTGGATTTTTACATCATCTTAGTGCATACGAAAAACTTGAGTCTGCATTAGCCCTCTAGTTTTAATTCGGACCCATCATGCATGATCACATCCTTAGTGTTTGGTTAAGAACTTTAAGATGTTTTTCAGCGACTCACGATGAACTTCTCCGAATATATGGATCAACATCGGTCTCTAGTATATATTTCATTACATACATGATAGTTACTCATGTGATCTCTCTTTTTAGAGTCTGTGGGGACTATTAAGAGAGATACACTCCATAGCTCATCGACATGAGACATCTCTTGGAGTTTGCCATGCTAAACGACTTTAGCATCAAATGAATATCGTTCCTTGGGCTAAGTCGAGCATCCTCTTAAATCTATCTATATAGATTTATATCCCCAATTAGATACTCTTCCAAATCATTCATGGAGGTTATGTTTAGACAACTTTATCTTTACTGATTGTAGCATAAGTATGTCATTCCTTATCCGTAGTATATCAACATATAATACTAGGAATGTCACGACGCTCCCACTGACCCTTTTGTACACACTAGAAGTCTTACCTCATCGTATGTAACTGGATCATCATCATTTATGATGCGTACCTCATCATCATCATCTATGATGAATCCATACCTCCTAGGTATCTTCAGTACTATTCCAGATTTACGATTTGGTTGTGGTACAATAGGTCTATCTACAGGTACCTCTTATTTGACTTATAGTGTTTTGTGGTTCTTGAACTCTTCAAGATCTATTATCCTCCCACTATCCCCTTCAATAATAAACACATTTATCTTAGAAGGCAGCGTGTTTCGTAACAAACACCTTTTGCTAAGTAGAATTATAGAACATATACCCTAAACTTACTTTAGGATGTCCCACAAATCGACACTTGTCAAATCTTGTCCCAAGCTTATCCTTTTGAAACCTTTTCACATAAGTTGGACAACCCCTTATCTTAACATACTTAAGATTAGGAATCCTCCCTGTCCATAACTTTTATGGAGTCTTGGGGCCTGATTTTGAGGTTACCTTTTTCATAGATATGCAGCCATTTCTAGGACATGACCCTAGAAGGATACTGGAATGTCGGTAAAATCATTATGGATCGCACCATGTTCAAATAGGTACGATTTTTCCTTTCGATACATCAATCAATTATTATGTGTCGGGATGTGTCCATTATGAGAAAACCATTTGAGATGATCTAGAAACTTATTGCACAAGTATTTATTCCTTGATCTAATCAAAGAATCTTAATACTTTGTCAATTTGTTTCATTTCTGAATTCTTTGAACCTTTCAAATAATTCACACTTGTATTCAACAAATACATACATTCAACTCTTTGAATGATCATCTCCTTTTCTTATACTAATTTGTTCAATATGCAAAATTATTTTCATGTAAGTCAAGTATACAAAATTTATTAAGTAATATTCGATTCTATACAAAACATTATTATTATAAATAGAACAACAATTGTTCTTAATTATAATACCAAAGATTTCATTGTCCAACAATAAAATGGAAATAATATTTTTACAAGAACTGGAATACAATAACAACTTATTGACTTAATAGATTTGCTCGTAGGCATTGCTAAACTATAAGTTTCTATGGCTAATGTGGCAACCTTTGCTACATTTCCCATACGTAGGATTACTTATATTTGTTTAGCTTTCTACTTACTGCTTGGTCCCTTAATAAATCTATATTTATGATAACCAAAGCCGGTATCCAATACCCAAGTAGAACCTTGACTTAAAGAAAAATTTATTTCAATCATGAACAAAAGCGTATTATAACAAAAACTTCACTAAGCTTCTTTGGTTAGCCTCTTGCAAGATGCTTCTCATGATTTCTTTCCGATGTCCGGGCTTATTGCGGTGGAAGCAAACTCCTTTGCTATCACGTGTCGATTTTGTTCTTATTATCCTTTGTTTATGCCTTTCTATTTACCTTCTTTGAATCGTTCTTCTTTTGAAAGATCCTTTGGCCCCTACCGGTAAGACTTGATCTTTCTTGGTTGGAAAGTGACTCTCAACATTTTTCAATATGTTAAGCAAATCAGCGAGGCTGATATCTAGCTTGTTCATATGAAAGATTCACAACAATTGTGAAAGGAGTCCGGGAGTGAGTGCAAGATCAAATCTTGGCTCAACTCTCCATCCATGACAAAACCAGTTGTCCTAATTGATCAATCAAATTGATTATGTTAAGAACTTTTATGCATCTTATAGTGCCATTGGCCATTCTAGATCGGAAGAGCTCCTTAGATATCGATATCTATCGGTCCTACTTTCCTCACCATCAACTACTTGATGTGCGGGGAATATAGTAGGAGCATCCATAGTTTCATCTTGTGGCTTGAAGCTCATTACTCATGGATGCGAGCATGATGCATTGAGCCAACTGTGCATCATCTTGCCACTTTCTAAAAATAGCAATGTCTTCCTCGGAGGCATTGTCTGCAACCATTGCAGGGATAGGCGTATTAAGGACATAAGATAGCTTTTTAAATTATGAGAACTATTCTCAAATTACTTAACCAATCCGTTTAATTGATGCCGATTAATTTAGCATCTAATATGCTTCGCAGTGATAGTAATTTTTAGACATTGTAAAATTCTGTAAATGAATTTGTAATTAACAACATTTTAACATACATTCTATTATTAATTACCAAAATAAATTAGGTCTTGTTTTAAATTGGTATCTCCCACTATTTTCTTCAAACTATATTACCCTCACTTATATAGTTCGGCAAAATCTAATTAAGGATTTGCTAGTGAGAATAAGGATCCCATTTCAAATGTATATAGCCTTGTGGTGACACAACAAACTATATATAAATAAATAGGTAGACAACTTTTGTCAATTACATCAACTATGCAACTCCTTTTCTTTTGCCTCTTAGATTATTTTGATCAAGTGGTGGCACATCCGAATCAAAATTATCCAAGTTAAGTCCGACCTAGCACTCCATATATTCAAAAAGAAAAATATATCATCCTTGTGGTGACACAACAAAACAATATTGTTCAATTTTCTTTATAAGCATCAAATGTGATAAATTAACATCTTAAATACTTAATACTTGCCTTGTGGTGACACAACAAACTCATATTAAATATTTAATACTCTATTAATTTTATCATGCTAGAAAGCGGACGTTCGATATTCCAAATATCTTTGAGCGCTTAGGACTTAATATAAAAATTGAGGGGTTTGTTATTAATTTGTCTCATCTTGTTTAAGCGGCATACACATATATATATAAAATACGCGTCATATTAATTAACATCTGAAGCATGTTTGCATAATATATAATATATATATATAGTATAAGCATGCACATATAGAATACTATATTCTACCCGGATTGATTATGGACTTTTATTCTAGTTTGGTTCACTAGAGCCACCAAGTGAACGAAAAGGTCAAACCCTAGGGGTGCAAGAAATAATATTTAAATATAACTATTACATTTAAACTTGGGCTCCTATTACAAACGGGTCTTCAAGCGCTTCTTGTCCTTGATCTCTAATTCTTCAAAATTAATTCTAAATATTCCTATTACAAAACTATTTAAAATAAATAGAAACCTTGATCGTGATCGAGGGAAATACATAGGAGGAGATAGAATTTACATTCGGAAAAAATTAGAGAAGGCGAAGTCTGCAGAATTCCCATTTAATAAAACCCATACATTCATGCATCCAACTAAAATGAAATCCAATCACATTGGTCAATAGTCCATAATCAATCCCATTTATTATCATACACATCATCATATGCATCGATAAATAACATTCATCTCATGAATAATAAATATTTAATATATATATTGATATCATTTAATGGGCAAATTTAGTTAGTATAAAATCTATTTTTGAATTAAAATAAACTCCTTTATTTTAATCCAAATTTAAATCAAAATAAAACTATTTTATTTTTAATTTATTCTATTTTGAATAAAATAAACTATTTTATTTTAATCAAAATCTTTAATCAAAATAAACTCCTTTATTTTAATTAATTATGGAATCGAATTCCATGTAAAAAAAAAAATTTTAATTAAAATAAACTCTTTTATTTTAATTAATTATAAATCCAATTCCATGTAAAAAAAAAAAATTTTAAAAAAACACGGATATTCTTTCCTATTCACAAATAAACTCCTTTATTTTGAATAATATGAAATCTTATTTCATATTTAAATAAACTCCTTTATTTAAGGAAACACGGATTTTCTTTTTTCTATTCACAAATAAACTCCTTTATTTTGAATAATATGAAATCTTATTCCATATTTAAATAAACTCTTTTATTTAAGGAAATTAGGATTCTTTTTCCTATTCACAAATAAACTCTTTTATTTTTGAATAATATAAAATCTAATTTCATATCAAAATAAACTCCTTTATTTAAGGAAAAATAGAATCCAATTTCAACTCCAATTAGTTATCATGGAATCCAATTCCAACTCTAATTAGTTAGCATGAAAATTTAATTTTATAATTAAAATAAATTCTTTTATTTTAATATTAAAATAAACTTTTTATTTTAAGATTAAAATAAACCTTTTATTTTATTTTAATTATAAAATAATTAAAAATATTATATATATATATATATATATATAATAAAAAACGTGTGGGATGAAGTCTCTGTACCATTAATAAAGTAATCATGCATTCATGCTTGATTGATTCAATTGCATGCGAGTTAATATATTATATATATATATATATATATATATATATATATATATATATTTATATATATAAAAACCTAATAGTAATAAATCTATATATATATATATATATATTAACCAATTGATGATTGCAGATACAAATGAATAATGTTCAAATTTGTTGCATGGATACCGTAGTATATAAAGCTGTATTATTATATATATATATATATATATATATATATATATATATATATATATATAATCTCGATGGATACCAAGTGGATCACGAAATTTCAAAAGGCGGTATCGCGAATGATTACGGTTTTTTTTTTAAAATAAATTTTATACTGATAAATTATGCCCAATTAAATTGTTCTAAACACATATCAATATACATATCAAATTAAAATAATTAATAATTTAGCATAAAGGTTTGGCTCTGATACCCTTTATTAGGTTTATAATATTCATATATATGTTGATCAAATTGCATAAAAGTGCTGCGGAAGCGTGTAAAATCGAGTTTAAAAAATTTACAAACCATATACGGATCACCCTTTATGCATAATTATTAATTAAGCGAAAAGATAAAGAATAAAATCATACACTTGAAGATCGAGCTTCCTCAGTACAAGTTCACCTCCAATCCTTTTCGCGTTCGATCTTGAATCCATAGGGTTTGGTTCCTTCCTTTGATCGGCGTTAGCCACCCAAATGTTTGGCCTCTGAGGTGATCCACCAAGGAAGAAGAAAATTCAAAAAATGGGTATTGGCTCAAACCCTAGTTTTCTATCTCTATAGAAAGGGTGTTCTCTCCACAATTGGAATTATGTATATTGTTGTAAAAATCAATAACCTTTTCCACCCATAATAAGACTCCTCTTATTAATAGATGTGGGCAACCCACCTTAACAATTAAGGAATTGGGTTTTATTTAATTAATTAAATTCTTTTAATTAATTAAGCTCCCTAATCTTATTAGGGATAATTAATTAAACTCCTTTAACTAATTTTCCTTCCTAATCCAATTAGGAATAAATGAGAATACTTATATTAAATTAATTCCTAAACTCTTTTAGAAATTAAAATAATAATAATTGTAATAATATTAATAAGACTCCTCTTATTAATTTATATTTAATATTTCTAAAATATTAAATAATAAATATTAAGCTATTTAATTTATTCTATCACCATAGATTAAATTAAATATACTTAACATATTATTACGATTATGCCATTAACTTCTTAAATAATTATTCTTCCTTTTATGGTGTGACCCTTTAGGTTCTCCATATTAAACCCATTTGTGAATAAATCAATTAGAACAATTCTAATCTTATTTAAATAAATAAATTAAACAATTAATTTATTTAAATAATATTTATTCTACAATAGGGATAAGCCTCCTAGCGATCAACGACTTTCCGGATAATATAGATTTCAACATTAATCATTAAAGAACCTTTGAGTAAATAGTTCTGCAAATGCAATTCAATCCTTCCACCATCTGATGTCCCAATTAAATATAAGGCATGGAATTCTTGTTAAGTCTTATTTTATTTAATTATATGTATTTAGATCCTTAAATGCACAACTCAAATAATGCAAATTAGAAACTCCTTTCTAATTTCATTACGCCTTAACCAAGGACTCTTTGGGTTGTCATTTATCGAATCACATAGGACATTTCTCTTCTTTTATTAGAAGTGGTAGATTCTTTATTGATCATACATTATCTCCATGTACTGACTTATTATACCCAAGCATACCCTTTGATATCCCCTAAGGGTCTTAAGGAATAAGTCAAAGTATAACTCATCATACACAAGATACTATGATGATCTCAAGTCCAAGGATTACTTGTCTACTACTATCACTACAGAAATTCCTATTGACAGAAATAAAACTCCATTAGTTATTCCTTAGCGAGCCACGTTCAGTGAACTTATTCTCTAATAAGCACCTACATACTTGCTTTAGTGTCTCCACACAAATGATCATTAGATCAATCATCCTCATCCAATGAGCAAGCAACGTATGTACCAATCTATCCGGATTCACTAATCCCCAATTTAGTAATCCAACGATTGGGAACTATTTTAGTTTTAAGCTTTCTAAGAATTTAGATCTCATTAGAATGATCATCATCATTATTCTAAAAGCATTGCTTAAAACTATGGGTTTATCACATATTATTAAAACAACATCATGTAGATAATTAAAAGCCTTTAATAAATTAATACTTTTTATTAATAAATGAATAAGATTGTTACAAAGTATATGCTTTATCATCAAACATTATTGGCTTGTGTGCATACTACTTTCAGTTATCACGGGTTAGTTAATTATAAATTCTTGCGAGTCTATACCTTATTAGATACCGGTTCTACCCATTATTTTATCTCTCTTGCTTGCGCTCAACGTTTAAATTTGAATTTAGAGAAATTAGACTTTGACTTATTGGTTGAAACTTCAATATTAGAAACCTTCGTTACATCCACTATTTATAAATCTTGTTTAATTCAAATTGACACTTTCACGTTACCTGTCAATCTTATCTCTTTGAAAATACTTGCCTTTGATGCGATTTTAGGAATCGATTGGTTAACTACTCATCATGCTTTTCGTAAGGTTGTTAGCTTTCATATTTCTAACCAACCTGTTATACAAATTCAAGCAACCAAACCACTAAGTCAATCATTGTCATATCAAGCCATAAGTAAAGAGCCTCGGTCCTTTCGTTGTTGACTTTCTTGTGTGGAATGCACCGAAGCCAGACTTTCTATAGGCGATGTCGTGAATGACGATGGCAAGTTGATAGGTATCAATGTGACGTACTATCCAAGTCTTGGATGAGGGTCACAGTTTTGAATGATATTTCTATTGTTAATAAATTTCCTGACGTATTCTTGAAGACTTCTTAGCCTACCCCTAGAGAGTGAAATCAAATTTTGTATTAACCCCAATATAAAACCTAATTCTAAAACCCTCAAATATTTCCTCAATTAAAACGAACATATAACATTCCAAAGACGTTGGCTCGAGCTGTTGAAGATTACGATCGTACCATGCAATATCATCGTGGAAGTAAGAACGTGGTAGCCGACGCGTTGAGTAGAAGATCGTATGTGGTTACAAGTGCGAATATATGAACCCACGTGAAGATAACAAATATACGAGTAGAATCGACTTTAATCGATAAAGTTAAAGCCGCTCAAGCTACACACCCGGAGCTGATGAATGTGAAGAATTAAGAAGGTTCAAGAGGGCGTTATTCTAGAAGCAAGAATCGACGAAGAGAGGAAATCTCAACCCTCGATTTATTGGCCCATTTGAAATCCTCGATGAAGTAGGAAATGTGGCTTATAGACTCGTTTTACTGCCAAGTATGTCGCGTGTTCATAACATTTTTTTTAACGTATCGATGTTACGTAAATATGTGGACGACCCGAACCACGTTATTAATTTAGAACCGGATGAGATAGCAGAAGATTTAACGTATGAGGAGATACGTGTTAACATCTTGGATAAGAAGGATCATAGTCGACGCACAAAGGTTATACCTCAAGAGTTAAAATCTAAAATGAAGTCAAGATACCCTCACCTCTTGACATACCGAGTGCGTCACGTAAATTTGAGAGCAAAATTTCATAAGGAGGGAGATTGTGAGACCCCAGATTTTATGAATAAAGATTTAATTTTCTCGAAATATTTTTTTAATATTATGGTGTGGATTTGATATAATGTTATAAATTGTGGGTAGTGTTTATAAATTTTGAAAAGTATGCAAGTTGTTGTACAATATTCGATTGGTTCGGAATATTCTTTTTGTTTGGGAATATTCGTATGACGGTACAATCATTAGTAGACCCCACAAATGAAATTATTATCGGATTGAGAAAATGACAAAAATACTTTATGAAAATAATAACGGCGAAAGTTTTACCGTTAAAACCTGTTGAACTACTCGATAGTAAAAATGCGATGTCTGGCATGGGTTGGATAGTAGCACACGATATTGATTATTGATGTTTACGTGATAAGTCACTTTCGGTTTTGTTTTATTGGTATTATTAATGTAATAAAACGTAAAAAACTTTTACATAAAAAGAATACTTTTATAAAGTTATTCTATAAATAGAATATATTATATTCTATTATGCATAGTGTTTTGTGTTTTTCATAGTAAAATCTTTTTATATAAAATGTAAATACTTTTATAAAGTTATTCTATAAATAGAATATATTATATTTTATTATGCATAGTGTTTTTGCATAGTGTTTGCATAGTAAAATCTTTTATAAAGTTATTCGTTTTATTAGATTATAAATAGAATATATTATATTTAATTTAAAAGATTTTGCTTTAAATATGGACCGTCAGATTATAGTAAATCAATCTAGACCGTTCATGAGTTAGTTACTATGCAGTCCATTTTTCTATAAATAGAAGCTCATTCATTCATTATTTCTTATGAATTCACTGAAACTCTAGAGAGATAAATTATAGAGAGAGAAAAGAAAAGTATTCTGCTACTTCACTACTCATATATCTAGTACTCTTCTTCTTAAGGTAGGGGATATTATTTGTTGTACTCGTAAGGCGTATTCTTTCTTTCTTATTCATGAAGAGAACTTCTGTTATTCCATTCTTTATTATTCTGTTGGAATAACCTGTATACGCGGGATACCCTATACTTGGTGAAATTCTTCTATTATTCCATTCTTTATTATTATTTTGGAATAACCTGTTTTGCGAAGTATCGCATACATGGTGAAATTCTTCTAATATTCCGTTCTTTATTATTCTGTCGGAATATCCTCGCATGCGTAACGTTCTGTGGGACACAGTTCCATTATTTATTATTATGTTGGAATAACCTGTCTGTGTGGTCTATCGCATGCATGGTGATTTTTGTTGTTAATCCATTCTTTATTATTACATCGAGAATATTACATGCATGCGTTTATCTTTAGGACTGGTTCCATTATTTATTATTACGCTGGAATAACTTTTATCATGTGGATTATCACATGCATGGTGAATGATCCTTCGTATTCATTCCTTATTAAATTGTGGAAATGATGCGCATCACGCGTGGATTACCGCATGGTAGTGAAAATCCATTTGCGCAGTTTCATATATTCTATTATACTCAGTTGGTTAAAGTTTTGACTTCTATACTCCATGAAATTAGTGGAATATCCTTGATATTTGTGCTTCATCAAGTATCTTTTCATGGAAATATTCTTTTGAGCATTCTTGAATTTTACTCTATAAAGCAGTATCATGTTGACAATTTGGACGTTATTAGTTCCTAGATAAATTAATTCTTGAACTTGTTTTATTGAATTCTTATATCATTGTCATCATCCTCATGTTTATATTATGCTGAAAGTCATATGTGGCATGTAGTGCATAGATGGACTTGGTATGATTATGACCAGGGATTATTCGGTATAATCATAATCGTAATGTTACAAATGATGTGGAAAAAGTCCTCATTGGCCCGTAGTGCATTGATGGGCGATTTTTTGGTATGATTATGGCTATGGATTCTCTTGACGAGGTGCAAAGATGAATTGTTTTATGGCATGATCAGGAATGTTGATTAAAACATGATTATCTTTGGCCCGTAGTGCATGGATAATTGTGGTCGTGATACTAAAGAATATCCTTGGCCGTAGTGCGGGGTGATTCGATGATGTGGATTATTTATTAAGCTGAGTCCCAGCGATAAAAGTGATGAAAAACCTTTTAAATCATAAAAGATAGTAGATTTTATTCTCTATTTGACTCTTTTAATGGATTGTTTGTTCTGCTGCAGTTAAACTTGATGTTTGTTATATTGTATCAGTTTAACACTGTTGAAGGCTAACGATAAATTATTCTGCATTATCTTAGTCATAATATTTCTTACTGGGCTAGTTGAGCTCACCCTTTTGCTTTCATTGTTCTCTTCAGGAAATAAAATGTAGCAGGGACTAGTCGGGGAACAGAGTGATGGTCCTAGATGTTTGCATTAGTAGTCCTCACTATTTTGTGAAATAGTGTGATAATAATTGTAATGAGGACTCCTTTTGAGTTTTTATACTCTCTAGTAGACAATATTTGTATTCAAACTCACAGTTTATGTTTTATCGTATTGTACACGACAGTTGTATTATTAAGTTGTATGTGAATTTTGTACCTTGTATCTGGCGACCCAAGATGGGTGATGTATACCTAATTTTGGGGGCGTCACATTGAGCATATAAATATAGTGATTTAGTTGATGCATAGTAATTTAAATTAAACAACTTTCGCTATGGGATCGATACTTTACTTGCTCTGTATTACTTGTTGACACATGTATGCTTGCATGAGTTAGAGCTCTTTTGCAGAACTAAGAAAGAGGCAACAAGTTTTTGGCGCCGTTGCCGGGGAAAGGCGTTTAAATTATTATTATTATCATTAATTTTAAGCTATATTGTATGACTTAGATAAATCTATTCTCATCTCATTTCCATTTTTGTTTTTGTTTCAAGAATTTGGATAAATTTTTATGCGCACACGGTCATCCAACCCCGACTTAACACCTATTCAGGACAACATAAACGGGAGAGGTTGGAAAGCTAGTGTTCGTAGAAATTTACAAGCACTATTAGAAAGTACCACAGCTAATATAGTAGCCGAGGTACAAGGAGAAGAGCAAAGAGAGGAGCATAGGGCTCTAAAAGAATATTCCATGCCCAATATTAATGGACTACAGTCTAGCATCGTCAGACCAGCTATAGCAGCCAATATATTCGAGATAAAAATGGGCACTATTTAGATGGTACAGAATATTTAGTACAGTTTGGGGGTGCCACTACAGACGATCCGAATGAACACCTGTTAAGCTTCATCGAAATTTGTGATACATTCGAATCTGGCGGTGTGATGGGGATGCTATCGACTTAGGCTATTCCCATTCTCATTGAGGATAAAGCAAGAAGTTGGCTTCATTCTTTGCCAAAGCAGGTCTATAACTACATGGGAGGACTTAGCACGAAAATTCTTAGCCAAGTTCTTCCCAATGGCTAAGACCGCAAAGATGAGGACAAATATCTCTCGATTTGAGCAACAATGTAGGCGAAGTCCTTATATGAAGCATGGGAAAGATATAAAGAGATGCTGAGGAAGTGTCCACATCACGGTATGCCAGACTGGATGGTGATCAACACATTTTACAATGGATTGGGATGGCAGTCGAGACCGATTGTAGATGCAGTTGTAGGAGGGGCATTATGGGCAAAAAGCTATGAGGAAGCCTATAACCTTATCGAGACAATTGCATCAAATGATTTTTAAAATCCTACATCTCGAATGCCACAGCCCAAGGTTGCAGGTGTGTTGGAAGTAGATGCTATCACGCAATTGTCAGCACAGATGGCAGCCATGGCAAAGAAAATAGACACATTAGCAGAAGGTAAAACGAAGACGGTTGCCTTCGTATGTGAGATCTGTGCAGGGTCACACTCGACAGATCAATGTGCTATCATCTCGGAGTCGGTACAGTATGTGAGTAATTACAGAAAAGACCAAGGTCAGTTTCAGAACACATACCACCCCAACAACCGAAATCATCCAAACTTTAGTTGGTCAAATAACCAAGGGAATCAGCATAATCAGTTTCAGACACAACCAGCGCAGCCACAGTTTAATCCTAGACCACCTTTTCCGCCGGGATTTTCTCAACAACAACAACGTCACACTCCAGCTGCACCTCAACAAGAAAAGAAATCAGAAATGGAGGAGATGATGATGAAATACATGGCGAATACAGAAGTTATGATCAAAAACAAAGCAGTGGCTATTAAGAATCTGGAAACTCAAATGGGGCAGATGGCGAACATGCTTACAAACAGGCCCCAGGGTTCATTGTCGAGTAATACAGAAACAAATCCAAGAAGAGACAGGAAGGAACAGTTTCAAGCTATCACACTGAGATCTGGGTAAAACACGGCAGACACTGCAAGTCGCGCGCCCACACCCAATTGCACTGAGGAGACCGCGCGGCCGCGCGAGGCAGAGCATTCAGTTGATAAGGAAGAAAATCTGGAAAAGTTTGAGGTTCAGCAGGAAGAGAAAGATAAAGCAGGTTCAGAGGAGAAGCCTAAGAGTTCAGTACCACCAATTCACTCTCAAGTTCCATATCCGCAAAGATTAAATATGCAAAGGGAAGATAAGCAATTCAGCAAGTTTCTGGAGATTTAAAAAGCTGCAAATCAATATATCAGGGATGTGCAGCCGCGCAACAATATATGAGTGCCAGACCAAATTTTCCTATCGAGTTCCCGCGCGCCCAGCCCATTAAAACCTCGCGCGGCCACTCGCGGCATCAGACGTGGAAATTTTTTTTAGATTAAAAATGTGATGGAGATAAGTTGGACTCTCATTTGCAATCAAAACAGAAGCGTCCCAATATTGTCTCTCCATAACTCACGTCTCTATCTCTCTATCAGTTACAAATTTGAAGTCATAAATCCATCCACCACGTGATTATCCACGATCTCTTCCACGTTCTACTCTACCCACTCTCATCAGTGCATTATAAAACTAGGGTTTCAAGAGAAAGTTGTGCAACATCAGTGGGGAGCAAATCACAGCCTTTGCTAACATTCATTCTCAGTCAAATCATCTGTGCAATCTCTATAAACTACAGATGGGGCCTAAGCGAGCACGATCTATTTCATCTTCTTCTTCATCCTCCTTGGGCAGTCAAGGGGAGGATATTGTTGACCACACCAAGTTTCTCAACTTGGAAGATCAGCAGGAGTATTATCGAATTGTGGCGAAGACGTTTATCAAGGAGCGCGGTTTCAAACCAGAGAGGTAAGATGGGCAATTATATGACATGATTCATGAGAGAGGCTGGGGTGGACTGACTGCCACTCCCACACCCATTCCAATAAGCATAGTCCACGAGTTTTACGCCAATACCAAAGTCACCATGAGCGGTATAACTTTGGTTCGCGGTGTCGAGATAGATTACAGACCCCGTGCCATCCGCACCATTTTTGGACTTACCGATACACCGCCAACAGGGGCTGCTAACCGGTGATGGGCTGGTTATTGCTGAGTTATGCGTGCCTGCCATGAAATGGACCTATAAAGTCGGCACAACTCAACCTCGCATATTCCCAACCGCAGCCCTGAACCGTTATGCAAAGGCGTGGAATCTATTCATATGTGCCAAGCTCGTGCCTTTCTCTCATCAGCACGAGATCACAGCGGAGAGAGCAATTATTCTGTGGGGGCATAATCACCGGGAAATACATTGACATTGGTCATCTCATCAATCAGAATATGTTGCGATATTTGCAGGGAGGCACCATTAGGAGCATTCCACATGCATCAGTGGTCGTTATGCTTTGTGCTCATCAGGGATGCAACTGGGGCAACGAATAAATGCAATACCCAATCCAGGACATAACTCATGCCATAATTGCCAAATTTGAGGATTGGACGGGAGGTGAACCGCATCCACGCGGACGAGGATTTATCATTCAGCCTACTTTCCCAGAGACATCTCAGCAGCCCCCTCAGACAGATGAGGCAGGCCCGTCCACGCAAGCACATGCCACCCATGGTGATCGCCAAGCTCCAAAGGTTGGAGCGCAAAGTCGATGCCATGTACGATAATCTGGGCATGTTTGTGACGGGACTCACGAGGGCCTTGGCCGAGGCATTTGCGCAGTAAGGAATAACGCTAGTGTGGCCTCAGTTCGGGACAGGAATGCCATATCCACCACCAGATTCACCACCCGAGGAGGGTGGTAATACTGATCATTAGGAGAGTTTTTCGTTACCCTTTACCTTCATTCAATGGGGCATTGAATATTATAAGTTTGGGGGTATTGGGGTAGTAATGTAGTTGCATGTAGTTTTAGCATGATTATTTTAATTTTGTAGTTTTCGCATGTTTAAATTTTTGCATCATATAGTTTATTTTTACATATATAGTTGCATGTTCATGTTTAGTTATTTTGCATATCTCACAGTTCTTGCCGTATAGAAATTTTTGTCTAGCCGATGATGATAGTGAATTTTTAAACGATTTTTGAATATTTTGGATAATATGAGCTGAGATATAATGTTTTACATAATGCAATTCATAATGATGTTTAAATGCTTTCGGTTTGCACGAATGTGTTCACAATCACTTGTAGGTATAAGAAGGATGTGTTGCATTGCTTGATAGAAAATGTAGTTTTAAAAAGGGAAATATGTGAAAAGTGAACTTAGATGGTTTATAACATTGATTTTTAAACTTTGGATAAACATGGATATTTATGTATAAAAAATAAAATAAAATAAAATAGTAATAACGCGGCTAGTCTTATTTCGGGCCCCTGGCTACTTGAGTAAGTACACCCGAGGGGAATGTCTCTATACCTAGCGCCCTAAGGTCTTTCATAGTCTGGGAGTCGTTGGTTGAAAGCTCACTAAGGGGTAGCAGTATTGCCTAATGGAGTAAGACATTGCACAGTCATGTGAAAAAAAAAGTAAAAAAGAAAAAGAAAAGAAAAATAGCAAATAAACACCGCGGGAAAGTGCGAAAATTGCCCTCATGAGTAAAACTAAAGCAGTTAAGCCCATTGTTGAACCTCAGTTTGTTTTGATATGTTGAAATAGTCTTTGTTGTATATGTATACATGAATCTTGATTTAAACTATAATTTTCTGTTTTGAGCAATATAGCATGGGTATTCTTTGCTTAAATCAAGTTTTGGTGAATATAACACACACACAGCATATCTATAGCATTTATGAATTATCTAAGTGTATGACATTATGCCTACAGTTTGGTTTGAATCTGTATTCTTGAATCTAGAAAAATTCGCTGAGGCAATTTGGACTGAATTTCTTTGATAGCTGGACAATGTGAAATTAGTTGCATCATAATTTAGTTGTATAGTAATATAGCTGCATTTTCATTGTTCATTAGTATGCATTGCTTGAGGGCAAGTAATAGTTCAAGTTTGGGGTATTTGATAAGTGGGTTTTATACCTACTTATTGAGTACCAATTCACACGAACTATGCCTATCTCAAGTACATTTTAGTGTGTTTTAGTTGCATTTCATGTTAGTTTGCATTGCATATACTTAAAACTTCTTTTGGTGAAAAAGTGCAGGAAACGGCCTAATTTGGTGGAATTAGAAGGCACGAGGCGAATGGATGCATGAACGAGGAACAAGCTGTGATATGCGTGGCATGAGGGTCAAGAAGTAGAAGGCTAAGCAGGAATGAACAAAGGAATGAGCAAGGAGCAGAATCGATTATCAAGGCAATGTTGAACAAGAACCCAAAAGTCTGAAGTCGCGGCCTCATGATGAGACAAGCATGGGAACGCACGCCCGCGCGAGAACCCGGTTAGAGATCATGACACACTGCAAAGTTCTTGGCCTTGCCGCAAGGAGTACACTAGGGGGCCTTGCTGCCTTGATGATCGATCGATTATCTTGATTTGTTTTATTTTAATTTTTAATTAAAAGGGTTGTAATTGGTTTTTAAAATGATATCTGACTGGTGTCAGATAGGATTTTATTAAGAATTATTCAGTGTTACGTATTATCATCTTAGAATTAGGGTTTAAATTGGGAGAGAGATTCCAACGTAGAAGGAGGCCTAAACTCTATTCTTCTACTCCTTCTTGGGATTTTCTACCAGTGTGGATATTTTTATTAGTTTTTTTGTTGGATTTATATGAGGAGTTGAACGTTAATAGTGGATGATATTCAGCAATTGGGTTTGATTGTTTCTATTTTTCATCTGTCATTTGTTTATTAGCCTCGGTTAGCTTTGATCCCATAATGGCTTTTGGTTCAGTTATGAACTAAACTCCATTATGGGATTCTAATGGATTTTAATATGCAGTTTGATTGCATGCTTGAATGCTGGATTGATTTACATATCATTAGGGATTTCTATCATGATTGTATTGCATGTATGAATGCTTGATCACCATTCGTTTCAGTACTTGTATGGAATTGACAATGAACATGCAAGTATGGATTGTAATCATGATAGCATGCGTATATGGGGCTGTTTTATATGGCTTGTGTATTTCATGAATCAGATAGACATATACTGTTTAACCGTATGAGTTAGAATAAGGGCTTGTACTTAAATTCAATATGGTTGCAATTTCACATAGACATATACTGATTTTGGTTATATTGATGATTACATAGAGTCTATCACTTGTGGATGTTGTGTGAGTAGGTCATAGTGCATTGAAAAATGGCTATGACTCTTTTAGTGCTCTTGGCTACTTTCCTATGATATGTGAACAAGTCTTGCATGATAGTGGTGATTAAATGAAATATTGAATAAAGTTAGGATCCCATTACTTTCAGATTTGATTTATTACATCTTTATTCTTGTTTTAGTTGTTATTTGCGTTTAGAGTAACAAACCAATCATATTCATTAGTTTGAGCATATAAATATAGTGATTTAGTTGATGCATAGTAATTTAAATTAAACAACTTTCCCTGTGGGATCGATACTTTACTTGCTCTGTATTACTTGTTGACAATTATATGCTTGCATGAGTTAGAGTTCTTTTGCAGAACTAAAAAAGAGGCAACAGTACGCAGACCCCATTTAATAAAACCCATACATTCATGCATCCAACTAAAATAAAATCCAATCGCATTGGTCAATAGTTCATAATCAATCTCATTTATTATCATACACATCACCATATGCATCAATAAATAACATTCATCTCATGAATAATAAACATTCAATATATATATATTGATATCATTTAATGGGCAAATTTAGTTAGCATAAAATATATTCTTTGAATCAAAATAAACTCATTTATTTTAATCCAAATTTAAATCAAAATAAACCTCTTTTATTTTAATTTATCCAATTTTGAATAAAATAAACTATTTTATTTTAATCAAAATATTTAATCAAAATAAAAGCATTTATTTTAATTAATTATGGAATCCAATTCCAAGTAAAAAAAAACTCCTTTATTAAAGGAAACACGGATTCTCTTTCCTATTCACAAATAAACTCCTTTATTTTAGAAAACATGAAATCCAATTTCAACTCCAATTAGTTATCATGGAATCCAATTCCAACTCTAATTAGTTATCATGAAATCCAATTTTATGATTAAAATAAACTCTTTTAAATATTAAAATAAACCTTTTATTTTAAGATTAAAATAAACTTTTATTTTAATTATAAAATTATTATTATTATATATATATATATATATATATATATATATATATATATATAATCACTGCATGCATAATAAGAATCTTCTAAATTTTTCAAAGATGATTACTTTTCCAAAAGATGATTCTTATAAATATATATATATATATATATATGTTAGTATATATACGTTGTGGTTTTAATGATGACAAGGTTTATATGGGCTAAATTGATTTTATATTGGCTTATAATTTAATTGGGTCATGTTATTCAAATATTTTATTATATATATATATATATATATATATATATATATATATATATATATATATATATATATATTAGTTTGCATGGGTTATTGCATGGATTAATATTACACTTTATATGCTAAATGACAAAAGTTACTGTAGGTTATGAATTGGAGTATTTTAATATATATATATATATATATATATATATATATATATATATATATATATATATATATATATGTTATACCAATTGACGTGAATTGGAGATGTTTTTAGGAATTGGTATATTTAAGGACTCTTATTCAAAAGTTGGAACATCAGTTATTGTTGGACTCTTGCTAACAGCAGTTGATATTTTAAAGGAAACTTGTTAGCAGTCAGTTGGTCTCTTTTAACTAGTATTTGATTTTATTTGACTACTTCATGGTAGTAATCCATTATCTACTAAGGCTGCTATTTCAAAAAGTAATAAGTTGTTGCTGGAAGAATTGGTACGTTACTTTTCATAGCTGTGACGCCCCCAAAATTAGGTATACGCCACCCATCTCTGGGTCGCCACTTACATGGTACATAAATTCCAATACAACTTACTAATATAATCGTCAGGTATATAATACGACATAAACCGTGAGTTTGAATACAAATATTGTCTACTAGATATTATACAAACTCAAAAGGAGTCCTCATTACTACTATTATCACACTATTTCACGTAATAGTGAGGACTACTAATGCTATCCTCTCGACCATTACTCCGCTTCTCCGACTAGTCCCAAATTATGTTCTCATTTCAAGAGAACAAAGAAAGAAAGGGTGAGCTCAACTAGCCCAAAGAAGAAATATTATGACTAAGATAATGCAGAATAAATTATCATTAGCCTTCAACAGTGTTAAACTGATAAAATACAATAGACAACCAGTTTAACTGCAGCGGAATATACAATCCATTAAAAGAGTCAAGTAGAAAATAAAGTCTACTATCTTTTAGGTTTTAAAAGGTTTTTCATCACTGTTATAGCTGAGACTCAGCTTTAATAAATAATCCACATCATCGAATCACCCCTGCACTACGGCCAAGGATATTCATCAAATTATCAATGGTCATGACTATACCGAATCACCCCTGGTCATAATCATACCAAAAACTATCCATCACTGCATTACAAGCCACTGAGGACTTTTATCACATCATTTATAACAAGCCATGATTATACCAAATGATCCCTGGTCATAATCATACTAAGTTCATCTATACACGTAAGCCGAAGATAACATAATATAACATGAGGATGATGACAATGACATAATAATTCAATAAAACCAGTTCAAGAATTATTTTATCCAGGAATTATTAACGTCCAAATTGTCAAAATAATACTGTTTTGTAGAGTAAAATTCAAGAATGATCAAAAGAATATTTACATGAAAAGATACTGGATGAAGCGCAAATATCAAGGATATTCCACTAATTTCATGGAGTATAGAAGTCAAAGATTTAACCAACTGGGTATAATAAAGAATAGAATAACAAAAGAAATCACCATGCATGCGGTATTAGATGTAGACAAAAGTTATTCCAATGTAATAATAATAACGGAACCAGTCGTGTGAAATTCACACCGAGCAGTGATGATCCAATGTAATAATAATTGCTGAATAATAAACAATGGAACCCGTGTCCTGTAAAACACACGCATGTGATATTCCAAATGTAATAATAAATGCGAATAATAAACAATTGAACCAGTCCTGTAAAACACACGCATGTGATATTCCAATGAATAAGAAAGAATGGAATAATTGTAAGAGATCACCAAGTATAGGGGATTCCACACGATACAAAGTTATTCCAATGTAATAAATAAGAATGGAATAATATAAGGATTTCACTAAGTATAGGGTATACCATGATACAAGGTTATGTATAGGGTATACCACTTTTACAAAAGTTATTCCAATGTAATAATAAGCAATGGAATAACAACAGTTCTCTTCATGAATAAGAAAGAATAACACCCCTTACGGCACAACAAATAATATTCCCTACCTTAGAAGAACCGAATATTGGCAAGGTGAAGTAGCGAATACTTTTCTTCTTTCTCTCTATAGTTTCTCTCTCTAGAGTTTCAGTGAATTCGTGAAAAATAATGAAGCACTAGGCCTCTATTTATAGAAGATTTCTAGCTTAGCATCTGCCATGTGAAAAGGCAAGTGGCTTGACGACTGGTGATGTGAAAAGAAAAGTGGTTTGACGCCTGTAATGTGAAACGACAAGTGGTTCGACGCCTGTAATGTGAAACGACAAGTAGTTCGACGCCTGTAATGTGAAACGACAAGTAGTTCAACGCCTATAATGTGAAACGACAAGTGGTTCGACGCCTGTTAAAGGTAATTACTATTGACGAAGGTAATTACTATTGACGAAGATAATTATTATTCACAAAGGTAATTACAATTGACGAAGGTAATTACTATTCACAAAGGTAATTACTATTGATTTAAGGTAATTACTATCGATTTAAGATAATTACTATTCACAAAGGTAATTACTATTGACGAAGGTAATTACTATTGACGAAGAGACTCTTAGATGATGACATATGGGCCCCCATAAAATAATCAAACTTACCACAAATGTCTCATAATGTACTCTTTATATACATCAAGGATTGAATAAATATTACCACAAATCATCTTATTTTTAATCAACACATTTTTAATCTTTCAACAATTATTAATCATTTATAACTTGTCGTCTCAATTAATAATATAACATATTATACGTATGATAATGTGACAATAATTGAATCAATAATATAAGAGATATGTCAAAGAATTATCAGAGCAATAATTGAGCATATCCGAAGTGACTTCTCACGTAAGCATCAATAATCAATATCGTGTGCTACTATGCAACCACGCCAGACATCGTACTTTTTACCAATAGTAGTTCAACAGCTTTTAACGGTAACACCTCCGCCGTTATTTTTATAAAATATTTTTGTCGTTTTCTCAATCCGATAATAATTACATTATTAGGGGTCCACCAATGATTGAGTAGTTGTCATTTAATATTCCCTAACAAAAAGAATATTCTCCACCAAACGAATATTTTATAACAACTTGCATACTTTGCAAAATTTATAAATACTACCCACAACTATAATATTATCTCAAATTCACACCATAATATTAAAAATTATTTCGACAAAATTTAAATCTTTATTGATAAAATATGGGGTCTCACAATCTCCCTCCTTATGGAATTTCGCCCTCGAAATTAGGGTACGTACCTGGTATGATAAAGAGGTGAGGATACCTTGAATACCTTTATCGTTGAAAACATTAAATTCATCTTTGCAATCCGGCCAAAGATATTTATTCACAATTCATCTTTGCACTACAGGCCAAAGATAACTTTTACCACATCCATGAATTAATATTTCATTCACGAGACTCACCAATAATTAATCCATATCATCGAATCATCCCCGCACTACGTGCCAAGGATATTCATTAGTATCACGACCACGAATTATCCATGCACTACTACCAAAGATAATTGTGTATTCATTAAGATCACGACCACAAATTATCCATGCACTACTACCAAAGATAATCGTGTATTCATTAGTATCACGACCACAATTATCCATGCACTACGTGCCAAAGATAATCGTATATTCATTAGTATCACGACCACAATTATCCATGCACTACGTGCAAAGATAATCGTGTATTCATTAGTATCACGACCAAAATTATCCATGCACTACGTACAAAGATAATCGTGTATTCATTAAGTATCACGACCACAAATTATCCATGCACTACGTGCCAAGATATTCGTGTATTCATTAGTATCACGACCACAATTATCCATGCACTACGTGCAAAGATAATCGTGTATTCATTAGTATCACGACCACAAATTATCCATGCACTACGTGCAAAGATAATCGTGTATTCGTTAGTATCACGACCACAAATTATCCATGCACTACGTGCAAAGATAATCGTGTATTCATTAATATCACGACCACAAATTATTCATGCACTACGACCAAAGATAATCGTGTTTTCAATTACGGTTATGATTATACCGAACAATCCTCGGTCATAATCATACCAAGTCCATCTATGCACTTTCTGAAGCCACGATTGACTTTCAACATAATATAAACATGAGGATAATGATATAAAGAATCAATCAAATGAGATAAAGGATAAATATTAAACATTTATAATATAATTTATCCAGATTCAAGAATATCCCCACGTTATCAATCACTTAATAATCTCATAATCTAATATCATTAATATTATAACAATATTTTAATCACTTCTTAAATTTATAAACAATTTATCTCAATTGTTTACGCTTTTACCATCTAATGCATTTAATCATTCAAAATGCCATACTCATAAGATATCATCACCAATTATCAAATCCTCATCAAAAATATGCATATATTCTATATAGGATTCTCTAGCCATAAAATCATATTTTCAACTTTGTTACTTCACATAACATATTTAACTCATATGTTCAGTAATTAAACTATTTTCATGAAAAATACCAAATCAGTCCCAAAAATATTTTTTTTCTGGATTTTAGTATAATATAGTCCCATAATGAAAATATATTTTTCTCGAATTTTTAAAATTCATTTACTATTTTTCAAAAATCAATTTCTAATTAATTCCTTAAGAAATTAGCTACCTCAAGTTTAACTCCAAAATTCCCAAATCTTGGCAGGACCTTACACAGGTTAACGTGAGCTTCTAGTTTAAATTTCATGGTCATCTGAGTTATAGAACTCCTATTATAGCATTTTTTTATCGAAAAAAACCTAAATATTGAAATAGTCATAACTTGCTCATTTTAAGTCGAATGAGCTCATTTTTGGACAGGAGGTACTTTATACCATATACCTTCATGTCCCAAAAGGCCAGAATTTTCTCATAATTTAAGTGGCCGAAACAGCCCGTCTAAAATCATGGCAGCAGCAGTTTTTGGTTTTTTTTTGCGCTTTTGCACTCCTTTGCTAAAATCAGTCCACACAAAGATCTACAACACCTTTTCTAGTAATTCCACCTGGATTAGTTAGGTAACTCATAGATCTAACTCTAGGACTTGACCACACTCAAAAATTCAAAATATAATAGGAGATATGGTCAATTGAATTTCATGTTACGCTTTTCACCAAAATCGATTTTCAACTCTTTGTGATTTCTAAGAAACTTTCATGTTTTCACATACTAACCAACATAACTCATCTTAAAACTTACTAACACTTCATATACCCATGATTTTCATCAATTCTATACTTTTATTATGACTTTCATCATAAACCACGTAAACAGATCCTTTTAGTTGAAGAAATATTTGAGGGTTTAAGAAATGGGTTTTGTCTTTGGGGTCAATACAAAATTCGATTTCACGCCTAGGGTAGGCTAGAAATCTTCAAGAATACGTCAAGAAATTTTATTAATGATAGAAATATCATTTAAAACTGCTACTCTTATCCAAGACTTGGATAGTACGTTACATTGATACTAACTATGACTTTCATCCCAACTTTGGATAGCACGTCACAATGACACCTTACATAAATGTATAGTCAAAAACTGTTTTAGAAATTAGAATCTTTGGGAAGTGCTCAAGGAAACCTTCGTACATGGGAGACCATGCTTCTAGGTTATGATAGATATCATATGACCACAGAATTATCCTTGGTTTACCCAATAGACCCCAAAGAAAAATGAGAAGATTACTATCATATTCTTCCCAATGGTGAGTCTTTTCTTGATTTATCATTATCTCCACTGTCTCAAATTGAGAATTATACTTCAAACAAACACCAAGATCATATAGGTAGTGCTCGTAAATATACTCAGCAAGTGGATGAGCACAACCCTGTCTTATAATGACACGAGGTTGTATGTCATTAGACATCTTGTATGATAGTGGCAAAACACTCTTCCAACGTTGGGTTTGCCTCACCCTAGTTGATTCACCAAATATAACTACTAAATAATGACCACCGCTTTATTCCATCATATTACCCCGCTTCGACCTATCTACACTCTTATTACCCGAAAGGAATTGTGAAGCAAAAGGGTTAATTAATATATCAAATATTATCCCTATACTCCGGCATGACCAATTAAATAACAAATAAACTTAGGTAGGTATTACTAGCGAAGAATTTCCCGCCTCTCCCTCCTAGTTCTTATCTCGCATCTTAGCCGTGGATCATATCCTAAGCTCGATACCAACCGTGACGCCCCCAAAATTAGGTATACGTCACCCATCTTGGGTCGCCACTTACATGGTACATAAATTCCAATACAACTTACTAATATAACTGTCGTGTACAATACGACATAAACTGTGAGTTTGAATACAAATATTGTCTACTAGATATTATACAAACTCAAAAGGAGTCCTCATTACTACTATTATCACACTATTTCACGTAATAGTGAGGACTACTAATGCTATCCTCCTGACCATTACTCCATTCCCCGACTAAATCCCAATTTATGTTCTCATTTCAAAGAGAACAAAGAAAGAAAGGGTGAGCTCAACTAGCCCAAAGAAGAAATATTATGACTAAGATAATGCGTAATAAATTATCATTAGCCTTCAACATTGTTAAACCGATAAAATACAATAGACAACCAGTTTAATCTGCAATGAATATACAATCCATTAAAAGAGTCAAGTAGAAAATAAAGTCTACTATCTTTTAGGTTTTAAAAGGTTTTTCATCATTATATAGCCGAGACTCACTTTTAATAAATAATCCACATCATCAAATCACCCCACTTCTACTACCAAGGATATTCATCAAATTATCAATGGTCATGACTATACCGAATCACCCCAGTCATAATCATACCAAAACTATCCATCAACGCATTACATGCCACCGAGAACTTTTATCACATCATTTATAACAAGCCATGATTATCTTACCGAATGATCACCGTCATAATCATACTAAGTTCATCTATACACGTAGTCAAGATAACATAATATAACATGAGGATGATGACAATGACATAATAATTCAATAAAACCAGCCTCAAGAATTATTTTATCCAGGAATTATTAACGTCCAAATTGTCAAAATGATACTATTTTGTAGAGTAAAATTCAAGAATGATCAGAAGAATATTTCCATGAAAAGATACTGGATGAAGTGCAAATATCAAGGATATTCCACTAATTTCATGGAGTATAGAAGTCAAAGATTTAACCAACTGGGTATAATAAAGAATGGAATAACAAAAGAAATCACCATGCATGCGGTATTTCGCATAGACAGGTTATTCCAACAGAATAATAATAACGGAACCAGGTCAGGTGAAATTCACACCGACAGTGATGATCAAATGTAATAATAATTATTTAATAATAAACAATGGAACCAGTCCTGTAAAAACACACGATGTGGATATTCCAATGTAATAATAAATGCGGAATAATAAACAATGGAACTCAGTCCGTGTAAAACACACAAAAACAGATATTCCAATGTAATAATAAAGAATGGAATAATGTAGGAGATCACCAAGTATAGGGGATTCCGCATATACAAGTTATTCCAACAATATAAATAAGAATGGAATAATATAAGGATTTCACCAAGTATAGGGTATCTGCCATATACAGACTTTATGTATAGGGTATACCACTTTTACAAAGTTATTCCAATGAATAATAAGCAATGGAATAACAACAGCTCTCTTCATGAATAAGAAAAGAATAACACCCTTACGGGTACAACAAATAATATTCCCTACCTTAGAAGAACCGAATATTGGCAAGGTGAAGTAGCGTAATACTTTTCTTCTTTCTCTCTATAGTTTCTCTCTCTAGAGTTTCAAAGTGAATTCGTGAAAATAATGAAGCACTAGGCCTCTATTTATAGAAGATTTCTAGCTTAGACCCGCCATGTGAAAAGGCAAGTGGCTTGACGACCGGTGATGATGAAAAGAAAAGTGGTTTGATCGCCGTAATGTGAAACGACAAGTAGTTCGATCACCAGTAATGTGAAACGACAAGTGGTTCGGCGCTTTATTAAAGGTAATTACTATCGACGAAGGTAATTACTATTCACAAAGGTAATTACTATCGACGAAGGTAATTACTATCGACGAAGATAATTACTTATTCACAAAGGTAATTACAATTGATTTAAGGTAATTACTATTCATAAAGGTAATTACTATTGACGAAGGTAATTATTATTGACGAAGATAATTACTATTCACAAAGGTAATTACTATTGACGAAGGTAATTACTATTGACGAAGAGACTCTTAGATGATGACATATGGGCCCCCCATAAAATAATCAAACTTACCACAAATGTCTCATAACAGACTCTTTATATACATCAAGGATTGAATAAATATTACCACAAATCATCTTATTTTTAATCAACACATTTTTTAATCTTTCAACAATTATTAATCATTTATAACTTGTCGTCTCAATTAATAATATAACATATTATAAAGATGATACTGTGACAATAATTGAATCAATAATATAAGAGATATGTTGCAGCAATTACTGTAGCAATAATTGAGCATATCTGAGTGATTTCTCACGTAAGCATCAATAATCAATATCGTGTGCTACTATGCAACCACGCGTAGACATCGTATTTCTTTACCACCGGGTAGTTCAACAGTTTTAATGGTAACACCTCCGTAGTTATTTTTATAAAATATTTTTGTCGCTTTCTCAATCCGACAATAATTACATTGCTAGGGGTCCACCAATGATTGAGCCATTGTATTTAATATTCCTAACAAAAGAATATTCCCCACCAAACGAATATTTTATAACAACTTGCATACTTTGCAAAATTTATAAATACTACCCACAACTATAATATTATCTCAAATTCACACCATAATATTAAAAATTATTTCGACAAAATTTAAATCTTTATTGATAAAATATGGGGTCTCACAATAGCCGTTGGTCTCTTCTTTATATAAACTGCGTTGCTCGGCTTCAAGGAGATACAAGACTGCAGAACAGAAAATTCAAGGATACTATCTGAGATACACACAAATTATCATATCACTCTTTTAGACAGTGTTCTTGTATTCCTTATTTATATCTATTGTAAACATAGTACAAGTCTAGGTTGGCTTGGGGATTTTATTTTAGTAATATTCAGTCTGTGCAACGAAGCAATCAAAGTCTCAGAGGTGAGAGGTGTTGCAGAGGTGCAAAGGGGGCAGAGGTGTCCAATCGATCGTCGTTGTAACAGGGAGTTATTTACTTTGTAATTGCTGAGTATTATTTTAATAAAGTGAGTCTCCAATCCTAGTTGGGATTGGACGTGGATTAGGCTACTAGACTAGAGGATAGGGGCTGAACCACGTAAAAAATTTCGATGTGATTTATTTTTCGTGTTTCTATTTTTAAGCTTTATATTCTGCCGAGTTTGGTTTTAGTTGGAGTAATTTTATACTAATACGGACAGGTATTAGCTGTCCGTTTATAACAGTCTAAGAATATAACTAATACGGACAGGGTTAGACCGTCCGATTATAGCCTGTTATAGTAAACTTCAAAAATTGGCCACTGTAGATCACTTCTAAGTATTTACACTTATTCACCCCGCCCCCCTCTAGGTGTGCTATATTACAGAATTACATTTGGTATCAGAGCAAGGCTCTACTATTATTGATCTTTGTAGGTCGTAGGGAAAGATCCTATGGCACACCTCAGTTTCCAAGAAGGTCAATAAATAAGTCGACCACCTTTGTTGCTCGGAAGTGAAAACTTCAACTTTTGGAAGTTTAGAATGATGATTTATCTCAAATGAGACCCATGGGAATGGTGGGTTATTGAGAATGGCCCTGTCATTCCAAGACATGATGATGGAAAACCGAAGACTCTCATGGAAATGGATTCAAACGAATCATACATGGTATCCTACGACTCCAAAGCCATGAACATGCTGCTAAGTGGAATGATTCAAGCTAAAATTGATAAAGTTTCTGCATGCACCACTGCTAAAGAAATATGGGATACAATCATCATGAGCCATGAGGGAACTACAAAGGTAAAAGAAGTCAAATTTAGTTTACTAATGCAAGAATATGAACTTTTCAGGTTAGAAAAGAATGAATCCATCAAAGAAGCTCAAGCTAGATTCCTCACTCTTATGAACTCTCTAAGCATGCTCGGCCGGAAAATTGATCAAAGGGAGATAAATAGAAAGATACTTAGAGTCATGCCCAAAAGATTTGCACCAAAAGTAACAACTCTTCAAGACTCAACTACAATCAGTACGATGGAAACTCTAACTTTGTTTGGAGAACTTGAAGAATTCGAAAATCAACTAAAGAGGTATGATGAAGAAGATGAAGGACCTAAAAGGAAGACCTTAGCTCTTCAAGTTGAAAGCTACATAGAAGGTGATGATGAAGACTCCGATGAAGAAATAGCTATGATGTCCCGAAAATTAAGAGAGCTGATTAGAAAGAAGAATAAATCAAAGTTTCAAGGCAAGACATTCAACAACAAGAAAGACGCCAAGCAAAAGCCACAAGAAGATACCTGTTTTGAATGTGGAAGGCCCGGGCATTTTAAGAGAGACTGCTTCCAATTAAAAAGGAAGAACAAAGCAAACAATTCAAAAGGAAAGGAATTAATGACATGGAGCGATGATGAGTCCAATCATGACGAGGAAGAAGATGAAACTGCTCAACTGTGTTTCACTGGATTATGCAATCAAGAATCATCTGAGGTAAACTCTGAACTTGGTGATATTACTATTTACGATTATCTAGCTTTAAAAATGAAAATATTCAGTATTAAAGAAAAATGCTCATTTAAAAATTGGATAAATGATTTAATGAAAGAGGTAGAAACATTGATTGAAGAAAAACAAGAAATAGTTAAAGATTGCACATCAAGTGAAGTATCTAAGATAAATGCTAAAATTGATTATCTTGATAAAATTCTATATAATCGTGCAAACAAATTAAATGAAGAATTTAATGATCTTAAAAAGGAAAATGATGTTTTAAAAGAAAGTTTGAAAATGAGAGATACTTGTATTGATGGGAAAATATTAAACATGCAAAATAATAATGAGGAAGAAATAATTTCATTGAAAAAGGATCTTGCAAAATTTGTTCAAGGGGAAGAGAATTTAAATATAATGTTAGGTGCTCAAAGGTCAAGTCTAGATAAACAAGGAATTGGGTACAATCCTGTTAAGAACATTACAAGCACTACTAATAAAATTAGAGTAATAAATAATAAACCAAGGAACAAGCCTCTTTATTGCTCACCTTTTGTTACTTGCAAAAGTTGTGGTTTAAAAGGACATTTTGATACAAACTGTAATAAAATTAAAATAAAACAAGTGTGGGTAAAGAAAAGAGATTTAATTACTCTTAACAATTCCTAACCCAAATGATTTGGGTACCAAAACGATGAGCTACTTCTTTGTTTTGTAGGTGTGTTTTAAAGCTAAAGTACCATCACATAAATGGGTGCTAGATAGTGGATGTTCTAGACACATGACTGGTAATAGTACTAAATTCATCTCACTAACTACTAAGAAGTGAGGAACTGTTACCTTTGGAGATGACACCACATGCCAAATCGTCGGTAAAGGTAAAATTGGAAATGGTAAGGTTTTCATTAATAATGTTCATTGTGTTGAAGGATTAAAATATAATTTAATTAGTGTAAGTCAACTAATGGATAGTAGATATAAAGTAATTTTTGAAAAAGATAAATGTGCTATTATTCATGCTTCTCACAATGTTCCTTTAATTGCTCAAAGGGAAGGTAATATTTATACAATTAATTTTGAAAATCAAAATGAAGATATTTGCCTAACTGCTATTCAAGATCAAACTATTCTTTGGCATAGAAGGTTAGGACATGTGCATATGGGATTGATTAACAATTTAGCTACCAAGAACCTTGTCAAAGGATTGCCAAAGCTAAAATATGAAAAGACAAGGATTTGTAATGCATGTCAGTTAGGTAAGCAAGCAAGAAATTCCTTTATCAGCAAAAATCAGGTATCAACTTCTTTACCTCTTCAATTATTGCACCTTGATTTGTTTGGACCCGAGAGATATGCTTAGGAAATAATCATTATGCTTTTGTTATTGTTGATGATTTTTCAAGATTTACATGGGTTTTATTTTTGAAAACTAAAGATCAAGCTTTTGCAAAATTTGAAAAGCTTATAAAGAATGTTGAAACAAAACACAGCCTCAAGCTAATTTGTATTCGGAGTGACCATGGTGGAGAATTTGGAAAAGACTTTATACTAAATTACAGTGAGAAAGGTGTTACACATGAATTTTCTGCACCAAAAACACCACAACAAAATGCTCTAGTGGAACGCAAAAATCGTACTCTTCAAGAAACTGCTAGAACGTTACTTCAAGAAAGTAAACTGCCTAAAAGATTTTGGACAGAGGCTATAAGTACTACATGTTACATTCTAAATAGAGTATTGATTAGACCCATATTATTGAAAACACCATATGAGTTACTAAACAAAAGGATTCCTAACATTAATTATTTTAAAGTATTTGGTGCTAAATGTTTTGTTTTAAATACTAATAGTAATCTTGAAAAATTTGATGCAAAATCAACCGAAGCTATTTTTATTGGTTATTCAGCACATAGTAAGGCATATAGGGTTTTTAATCTTGACAAGTCAAAGGTTGAAGAATCAGTGCATGTAATATTTAATGAAGTTAACCATGATCTGTCAAAAGATGAGGATTCTGCAGGAAATATCAACTGGATTCATGGAAGCCAAACTACTAAATCCGGACAGCCTAAGCCGTCCGAATCAGAAGGAAATTCAGCTGAAATCAGACAGCCTAAGCCATCCAAATCAGAAAAAAAATCAGCTAAAATCAAACAGCCTGACCCGTCCGTTTCAATAGAAAACTCAGACATGCAGACACCGAAAAACAAACAGCCAGACACATCCGATTTAGAAGAAAACTCAGACGAACACACTGATGCAGAATGTGACATACCACAGTTTGAATCCAATGAACAAATGACCATTGCAAAGCTTCCTAAATCAACTCGAACTATGAGAAATCATCCTCCAAACTTGATTATTGGAGATCCTGACACTTGGATGAACACAAGAAGGAAAACACAAAATTATTGTGCATTTTCAGCCTTTCTTTCTCAAGTTGAACCAAAAAATGCCAAGGAAGCAATTCAAGATGAAAATTGGACAATCGCCATGCAGGAAGAGTTAAACCAATTTGAACGATGACAGGTATGGGATCTTGTTAAGCCTTGTAAAAATGCATCTATTATTGGTACAAAATGGATTTTCAAAAATAAATTAGATGAAAATGGTGTTATTATAAGAAACAAAGCCAGATTGGTAGCTCAAGGCTATAATCAACAGGAAGGTATAGACTATGAAGAAACCTTTGCCCCTGTTACAAGGTTGGAAGCTATAAGAATTTTATTAGCCTATGCATGCTTTAGACAATTTAAATTATATCAAATGGATGTGAAAAGTGATTTTTTAAATGGTTACTTGAATGAAGAAGTATATGTTAAGAAACCTCCCTGTTTCGAACATGAAAAATATCCACATCATGTGTTTAAATTGAAAAAGGCTTTGTATGGATTAAAACAAGCTCCAAGAGCTTGGTATGAAAGACTAAGCAAGTTTTTATTAGAAAGTGGTTTTATTCATGGTAAGATTGACTCGACTCTTTTTATTAAAACCAAAAATAAAGATTTATTAATTGTTCAAATTTATGTGGATGACGTAATTTTTGGAGCTACTACTAACTCTTTGTGTGAGTGGTTTTCCCAATGTATGCATAATGAGTTTGACATGAGCCTTATGGGCGAATTAAACTATTTCTTGGGGCTTTAAATCAAACAATCCAATGAAGGGATTCACATTCACCAATCCAAGTATGTAAAGGAGTTATTAAAGAGATTTGATTTTGAAAATACCAAACCAAAGTCAACACCAATGAGTACTACCATCAAGCTTACTGCGGATGCTACATGTAAAGATGTTAAAGTGACAATGTATCGAGGTATGATTGGTTGTTTACTTTATTTAACTGCATCAAGGCTGGATATTATGTATAGTGTATGCCTTTGTGCTTGATTTCAAGCTCAACCGAAAGAATCTCATCTTAAAGCGGTAAAAAGAATATTTAAATATTTATCTGGTACAATTAATTTTGGCTTATACTATCCTGTATCTCCTAGTTTTGAACTAATTGGATATTCAGATGCAGATTATGCAGGGTGCCAAGTTGATAGAAAAAGCACAAGCGGTGTTTGTGAATTTTTAGGACAAAGCCTTGTGCCTTGGCACAACAAAAAGCAAACATCAGTTGCCTTGTCTACTACGAAAGGTGAATATTTGGCGGCAAGGAGTTGTTGTTCACAAATTTTATGGATGATTCAAACTCTTCATGATTTTAATGTGATATGTGAAAATGTGCCTATTATGTGTGACAATACTAGTGCAATTGATATTTCAAAAAATCCTGTGCTTTATTCTCGTACTAAGCATATTGAAGTGAGACATCATTTTTTAAGAGATAATGTTGCTAAAGGATTAATTAAATTAGTATTTGTCCCTACTGAACATCAATTGGCAGATACTTTTACAAAACTTTTAAGTGAAGAACGTTTTTGCACTTTGAGAAGAGAACTTGGAATGTATGTATGTGGTTAGAATATTTTTAAAAAAAACAAAAAAAAACAAAATATATATATATATAGTTATTTCCGTTTATTATATGCTATAAAAATTATATTAGGATTATTTTTTTTACTTGATTTATGTGAAATTATCATTCTGATCTTATTTACGTAAGGATAAAATTGATATTTTCAGGGGTATGATTGGTATTTATTATGTTATATTTTGAGCGGGAATATTTTTTTTCGGTACTTACCTGTTTCCATTTTTTAAATAAACTCTCCATCTCCCACTCTTATTGTACCAAATTCTAAACTGATCAGTGTCTCAATCCTTTTAGTACTTTATTTTCTATTTTATTTTTATTTTTTTTTGTTTTTTTCTTCTCTACTATCTGTACTAACAGAGATTTGTTTTTTTAACAAAACTCTTCATCTTCTCTTGATCTTTCACGTTTTTTTTCTCTCTGTCTCTCCTATTACGTTCTTTTTCTTCTCTCACCAACCTAGGTTTATTCTTCTCCCTATCTCCTTCAAGCTTTCTCATTAATCTCCATAAAAATGGCCAAAACAAGGGGTGGGTTTATCATTAATATCGGACGTCAGCCGATACAACGCTCTCAGGCGACATATTTGGGCTCTCCAGAATTGGATCTTCAAAACGAAGCTTCTTCATCAAAGGGACTGCGAGATAAACGTCGCCTAGACCGAAACCTCTCCAAGATGGGCTCTGATTTGGGAAAGAAGATGAAGAAAACAGGGGACTCATCTAAGGGTAGAAACCGAGTTGTTGTGAGTATACCCATTTCAAACTCTATTTCTAGCACTCATGCTTCCACTATTATTTTTCGATCCAACAAATTTGCAAATCAATTTCAGAAAATAATGGTGAATAAACCCATTGTGTATGGCAAACCCGTTGACCCTGTTCTTTTTCATAAAATTGGGGTTACTGAACTTTTTAATCACATTGGTCTATCTAGGTTGCTATTTCCCCCAACATCTGTTTATCCCAAATTAATTAAACAATTTTATGGGAATTTGTCTGTTGCCCATAATCAAATTCAAACTTTTGTTCAAAACAAAACTCTGTTAATAGACTCTGCTTTACTAGGTATTTTGTTTGACATACCTTGCACTGGCCCATCCCCATTCACTCTAAAGGGGCCACTGGAATTTGAAAATTTATCTATTCTGCAACAATTGCGGATAGTTAAAGATTGTCCCACTTCTAAGTTTGTTTCTCTACCCACAGTTCTTGAGACCAGACCATTAAATAATGTAATTCATAAGCTTATTCATGCAAATCTTATTCCTAGAACTGGTGGTAGGTCTGAGATGACATATCAAGATTTAATTTTGTCATCCCTCATATTGCCAAAAACACAATTTAATTGTGCTCTTTTAATGATAAATCATATGGAAATTTGCATCAAAACAAAATCTGAATGTTTTCCATATGGTGGATTTTTGACAAAGATATTTACTCATTTTGCTATATCTTTTGAGAATGAAGAAGTGTTTTAACTAGCTAAAGTCATTGATGACTTAGTTTTTAAAAATTCCAAACTCAAAATTAGGGCTGACAATATTTTATCTTGGGACATTGAAGCAGACATTCCTGATCCTATTGCTCCTCCTCCTACTACTGTTTCTCCTTCTCAATCTCATTCTATTCCTCCTACTTCTCACAATTCAGAACTTTCTCAACTTGTTACTGAAATGAATTCTAAGTTTGACACAATGCTAGAACTTATGCATAATTTTTCAGTTTCACTCAATTCCTTATCCGATAGAGTACTCACAGTAACTGAGAAGGTTGAATTTTTAGATGTGCAATTCAATGATTTGTCTAAGAAGATTGAAGATGGGGTTTTTGAGATTGATAAAGAAGACAATTAATTTCTCCTTTTTGATGATGTCAAAGGGGGAGAGATTTGGGTATTTAAATTTTGGGATTTTAGACTCTGTTATGTTTTTGGATAAGTATTTGGATTTTAGATTGGCAGGATAACTAATTTGGATATGTTTTGGATATGTTGGAATTTGGAATTTGGTAAACATTTGAATTCATATTGGTTGGTTAAGCAGAAATATGATTCTTCTTTACTGTCATGCTTTGGGTGCTTTGTGTTTAACATGGGTTATTTGATATACATGCAATTAATATGTGATATTTGATATACATGCCACGTTGAAAGATTTTGTTTAACAAATATGCCTAAATTAAGGGGGAGCCATATATTTAGGGGGAGTATAGTATATATATTGTCATCATTAAAAAGGGGGAGAATGTTAGTATATATACTTTGTAGTTTTAATGATGACAATGTTTATATGGGCTAAATTGATTTTATATTGGCTTATAATTTAATTGGGTCATGTTATTCAAATATTTTTATGCATATTAATTATATATATATATATATTAGTTTGCATGGGTTATTGTATGGATTAATATTACACTTTATATGCTAGTTGACAAAAGTTACTGCAGGTTATGAATTGGAGTATTTTAATATATATATATATATATATATATATATATATATATATTATATGTTGACGTGCATTGGAGATGTTTTTAGGAATTGGTATATTTAAGGACTCTTATTCAAAAGTTGGAACATCAGTTATTGTTGGACTCTTGCTAACAGCAGTTGATATTTTAAAGGAAACTTGTTAGCAGTCAGTTGGTCTCTTTTAACTAGTATTTGGATTTTATTTGACTACTTCATGGTAGTAATCCATTATCTACTAAGGCTGCTATTTCAAAAAGTAATAAGCTGTTGCTGGAAGAATTGGTACGTTACTTTTCATAGCCGTTGGTCTCTTCTTTATATAAACTGCGTTGCTCGGCTTCAAGGAGATACAAGACTGCAGAACAGAAAATTCAAGGATACTATCTGAGATACACACAAATTATCATATCACTCTTTTAGACAGTGTTCTTGTATTCCTTATTTATATCTATTATAAACATAGTACAAGTCTAGGTTGGCTTGGGGATTTTATTTTAGTAATATTCAGTCTGTACAACAAAGCTATCAAAGTCTCAGAGGTGAGAGGTGTTGCAGAGGTGCAAAGGGGGCAGAGGTGTCCAATCGATCGTCGTTGTAATAGGGAGTTATTTACTTTGTAATTGCTGAGTATTATTTTAATAAAGTGAGTCTCCAATCCTAGTTGGGATTGGACGTGGATTAGGCTACTAGACTGGAGGATAGGGGCTGAACCACGTAAAAAATCTCGGTGTGATTTATTTTTTGTGTTTCTGTTTTTAAGCTTTATATTCTGCCGAGTTTGGTTTTAGTTGGAGTAATTTTATACTAATACAGACAGGTATTAGTTGTCCGTTTATAACAGTCTAAGAATATAACTAATACGGACAGGGTTAGACCGTCCGATTATAGCCTGTTATAGTAAACTTCAAAAATTGGCCATTGTAGATCACTTCTAAGTATTTACACCTATTCACCCCTCCTCTAGGCGCGCTATATTACAGAATTACAATATATATATATATATGATATAATCATAGTACAGTAGCAATCATCACCCACGTTATATATGATTCAAAATAACCTTTAAAGAAGTTGCAGTACTTGTATATATTTATAATATAACCACGTTGAATGAAGCCACGGGATTAGCGCCGAGGACTCCATGAAATCAATATCTACGCGAATCACAGAATTTCAACAAAAATTGCGAATAAAATCGGTGACAGTTTCGCGAATT
Organism: Panax quinquefolius; assembly: GCA_020205615.1. Lineage (NCBI taxonomy): Eukaryota > Viridiplantae > Streptophyta > Magnoliopsida > Apiales > Araliaceae > Panax > Panax quinquefolius. The sequence goes on along the minus strand of CM035172.1, from coordinate 93,852,581 downwards.
ATTTTATTTTTATTTTTTAAAATAAATTTTATACAATAAATTATACCCAATTAAATTGTTCTAAACACATATCAATATACATATCAAATCTAACAATAAATAATTCGCATAAAGGTTTGGCTTTGATACCAATGTTAGGTTTGTAATATTCATGAACGCAATCAAATTTCACAAAATAAGCGGAAATGTATAAAAATCAGAGTTTAAAATTTTACAAACCATATACCCGGATCATCCTTTATGCACAATTATTAATTAAACGAAAAGATATGAAGAACAAGAATCATACCCTTGGAGATTCGAGCTTCCTCAGGTACAAGTTCACCTCCAATCCTTTTCGTGTTCAACTTGAATCCACCGGGTTTGGTTCCTTTCTTTGATCAACGTTAGCCACCAAAGTGTTTGGCCTCTAGAGGTGATCCACCAAGAAAGAATAAAGATTCAAGAAGATGAGTGTTTGGCAAAACCCTAGTTTTTCTATCTCTCATAGAAAAGGAGCGTACTCTCCAACAATTGGAATCACGTATGTTGTGAAGCAACAACTCTACATCCATAATAAGACTCCTCTTATTTATAGATGCGGAAAACCCTCCTTAACAATTAAGGAATTGAGTTTTATTTTAATTAATTATGCTCCCAATCTTATTAGGAATAATTAATTAAAATCTTTTAATTAATTAGCCTTCTAATCTTATTAGGATATATGAGAGTACTTTTATTAATTAATTCCCAAACTCCTTTAGAAATTAAATAATAATAATAGTAATAATAATAATAAGACTCCTCTTATTAATTTATATTTAATATTTCAAAATATTAAATAATAAATATTAAGCTATTGAATTTATTCTATCATCATAGATTAAATTAAATATACTTAACTTATTATTACGATTATGCCATTTGCTTCTTAAATAATTATTCTTCCTTTTATGATGTGACCCTTTAGGTTCTCCATATTAAACCGATTGTGAATAAATCAATTAAAACAATTCTAATCTTATTTAAATAAATAAATTAAGCTATTAATTTATTTAAATAAATAATATTTATTCTACAATAGGGATAAGACTCCCTAGCGATTAACGACTTTCCAGATAATATAGATTTCAACATTAAATAAAAGAACCTTTGAGTAAATAGTTACTGTACAATTCAATCCTTCCATCATACAATGTCCCAATTAAATATAAGACACGGAATTACTGTCAAGTCTTAATTTTTTTAATTATATGTATTTTGACTCTTAAATGCACAACACCAAATAATACAAATTAGAAACTCATTTCTAATTTCATTCTGCCTTGGCCAAGGACTACTGAGGTTGTCATTTAACGAATCAAATATGACATTTATCTTCTTTTACTAGAAGTGGTAGATTCTTTATTAATCATACATTATCTGCATGTATAACTTATTATACCCAAGCATACCCTTTGATATACCCTAAGGGCCTTAAGGAATAAGTCAAAGTATAACTCATCATACACAAGATACTATGATGATCTCAAGTCCAAGGATCACTTGTACTACTATCACTACAAGAATTTTTATTGACAGGCAAGTAAAACTCCATTAGATATTCCTTAGCGAGCCACGTTCAGTGAACTTATTCTCTAATAAGCACTTACATACTTGCTTTAGTGTCTCCACACAAATGATCATGATATCAATTATCCTCATCCAATGAGCAAGCAACGTATGTACCAATCTATCCATGTGAGACCCCGAATTTTATGAAGTAAAAGTATTCAATTTTTCTATTTTGGTAAATAGTTAAATTGATAAAAGTTTAAAGTTAAGGGTAATATGTGAATTTTTTTTTGCAAAGTAGTCAAGCTGATATAAAATATTCGTTGTGTCGGGGAATATTCGATTAGTTGGGGAATATTCTTTTTGTCGAGGAATATCCGTACGACGGTACAATCATTGGTGGACCCCACAACAGAATTATTGTCGGATTGAGAAAACGGCAAAAATATTTTTATGAAAATAACGGCGGAAGTTTTACCGTTAACTGTTGAAACACCCGGTGTTAAAAATACAGTAATGCGCGTGGTTGTATAGTAGCACACGGTATTGATTATTGATGCTTACGTAATAAATCACTCAATTTTGTTTTATTAGTATTATTAATGTAATAAAACAGAAAAGCTTTTTATATAAAACAGAATACTTTTATAAAGTTATCTATTTTATTAGACAATAATTAGAATATATTATATTTTATTATGCATAGTATTTGCATAGTGCCTATATAGTATTTGCATATAAAATCTTTTATAAAGTTATTCGTTTTATTTGATTATAAATAGAATATATTATATTTTATTTAAAAGATTTTGCTTTAAATATGGAACGTCAGATTAAAGTAAATCAATCTGGACCGTTCATGAGTTAGTTACTATGCAGTCCATTTTTCTATAAATAGATGCTCATTCCTTCATAATTTCTTACGAATTCATTGAAACTCTAGAGAGAGAAATTATAGAGAAACTATAGAAAAGTATTCTGCTACTTTTCTACTCTTATATTCAGTTTCTTTTACGATAAGGGATATTATTTGTTGTACTCGTAATGGGTATTATTTCTTTTGTATTTATGAAGAGAACTTCTATTATTCCATTCTTTATTATTCTCATTTGAATAACCAAAGATATCTGCGACTACCCTATACTTGGTGACATTCTTCTTATATTCCGCCTTTATTATTATTATTCTGGGAATATCCTCGTCATAAGTAACGTTCGCCTTTACTGTTAAAATTCCGCTTTTATTATTATTCTGTTGGAATATCTTGTGCGTAATTTACAGGACTCGGTTCCATTATTTATTATTATGTTGAATAACTTTTGCTTTATGCGAAGTACCGCATACATGGTGAAATTCTTATGTTATTCCATTCTTTATTATTCTGTTGGAACATCATGTCTATGCTTTACGCATGACCTGGTTCCATTATTTATTATTCTGTTGGAATAACCTGGTTTGTGTGGTCTATTGCGCCTTGGTGAATTCTTCTTTATTTCATTATTTATTATTCCTTGGAATATTCTCGTCTGCTTGCATTTACGCATGACCTGGTTCCATTCTTTATTATTCTGTTGAAATAACCTGTCTACGTGGATTACCGCATGCATTGTAAATGATCATTCGTATTCATACCATTAGTGTTTTCATTAAAAAGGGGTTTCTGCTAGGGGCAGTTTCGTAATTTTTCTAACCCTCAAAAATTCTGAAAAACTTTGAAATGATAATTTGATGAGTTTTCTAGATTGTGTCCAAAAATGGCAATTTTTGGATATATAGATTAAGAGTTATGGATTTTATGGGGAAAAAACTATTTTAAAAGTAAACCCTTATAACGCCTTGTGGTTAACTCCAAAAATGGTGAAATTCTTATTGGGAGTACATGTATATAATAGGAGTATACCCTATAAATTTTGGAATTTTTGGACAAAAGTATAATTTATGATAAATGTCTAAATATTCGACAGTTTTAGCCATTTGAAAAATAGTAAATGAATTTTAAAAATTTTGAGAAAAATATATGTTCAAGATGGAACTATATTCTGCTAAATCCCAGAAAAGAAATATTTTTGGGACTGATTTGGTATTTTTCATGAAAATGAACTAGTTATGAGTAAATGAATTAAATATGTTATGTGAAGTAATAAAATTGGAAAATAGGATTTTATGGCTTGAGAATCCTATATAGGGTATATGCAGATTTTTGATGAGGGATTTGATCATTGATTATGAAATCTTATGAGTATGGCATTTTTGAATGATTAAATGTATTTTTTGATAAAATGTAAATAATTGAAATAAATTGTTTATAAGTTTAAGAAATAATTAAAATATTGTTATAATATTAATGATATTAGATTATGAGATTATTAAGTGATTGATAACATTTAGTTATTATTGAACGCTGGATAAATTATATTCTAAATGTTTAATATTTATCATTTATCTCATTTGATTAATTCTTATATCATTGTCATCATCATCATGCTTATATTGTGTTGAAACTTATCTTTGGCCGTAGTGCATAGATGGACTTGGTATGATTATGACCAGGGATTATTCGGTATAATCATAACCGTAATATTATAAATGATGTGGAAAAAGTCCTCATTGGCCCGTAGTGCATTGATGGACAGTTTTTGTTATGATTATGGCTATGGATTCTCTTCGGCCAAGGGTGCAAAGATGAATTGTTTTATGGCATGATCATGACCGTTGATGAAAACACGATTATCTTTAGCCCGTAGTGCATGGATAATTCGTGGTCTTGATATTAACGAATATCCTTAGCCGTAGTGCATGGATAATTCAGTGATATAAATTGATTATCGAGCTGAGTCTCAGCGATGAAATATAAATTCATGGATGTGATATTAACGAATATCCTTGGTCGTAGTGTGTGGGTGATTCGATAATGTGGATTATTTATTAAAATCGAGTCTCAAATGATAAAATATTTATTATACACTTTTAATTAAGTAGAAGATAGTAGATATCATGCTCTACTTGACTCTTCTAAAATACGGGTTGTATGTATTTGGCATGTAGTGCAAAGATGAATTGTTAATGAATATATTTGGTAGTAGTACAAAAGATGAATTTATTAGTATGATTATGAGCAAGAATTTCGATTTGGTATAACCATGATTTTTGATGTTTCAGTGAAGATAAGTGATGAAAATTATCTTCGTCCCAGTTATGCGAGGAAATTAGAACCACAATTATGATTATGAGTTATTATATATGATTGTGGATAGGAACTGCTGATTTATTTTACATGGATAAAACATTATTGGTGTACTTTTAACATAGAGAAGATAATAGACCTTATGGTCTATTTGACTCTTCTAATGTATTGCTCGTTCCGCTGCAACTATGGTTGAAAAGTTTTATCAACTACCATATGTTCTAAATCTCTGATTTATTATTGATGAAAGCTATTGATAATTTAATTATCTTTAGTCAAGATATTCTTTACTGGGCTAGTTGTGCTCACCCTTTCTGCTTCACAATTCCTTTCAGGGAATAAGAGTGTTGCCGTAAGAGTGTTGCCGGGTCGAGTGGGGATAACAGGGGAATAGAACAGTGGTCTCTAGCTATGGAGGTTCTCCCTAAACAGTATAAAAAAGTGTGTTATATTCTATACAACATTTAGTAGTTATATTTGGTGAATCAAATAGGGTGAGGTGAGCCCAACTTTGGATGGGTGTTTTGCCACTATTATACAAGATGTCTAATGACATACAACCTCGTTTTCTCATAAGACATGGTTGTATACATCCACTAGCTGAATATATCTACGAGCACTACCTGTATGATCTTGGAGTTTATTTGAAACATAATTTTCACTTGGAGACAACGGAGATATTTATATGTCAAGAGAAGACTCACCATTGGGAAAAAGATGATAGTATTCTTCTCGTTTTTCTTTGGGGTCTATTGGGTCAACCAAGGATAATTCTGTGGCCATATTATATCTATTATAACCTAGACGCATGGCCTCCCATGTACGAAGGTTTCCTTGAGCACTTCCCAAAGATTTTAATTTCTAAAACAGTTTTTGACTATACTTTTATGTAAAGTACCATTATAAGGTTGTGGTCGAGGCACCATGAGAGTTACATACATTTGTATTAAAACTCACAGTTAACTGTGGTCGTATTCTATACGACAGCTCAATGGTTGTATAAATGAAGTTGTATTTGAATTTTGTACCATGTATCTGGCGACTCAGAATGGATGATGTATACCAAATTTTGGGGGCGTCACATTTGGTATTAGAGCTTATGGATATGGTCGCTGGCGGAGATAAGAGTCTAGAACTAGGAGGGGAGAGACGAGTTATATACTTCGCTAGTGTGTGACTTACCTAAGCTAAAATTGTTTACTTGATAAGTTGACAAATTATGATATGTCAATTAACCTTTGTTTTGAAGATATATTTTAGAATGATATCTGAAATACAGGAGATGAGCAATGAAAAAATCATTATACAAAGGATATAACCGGGAAGGTACAATCCGAAAAGAAAACAAGTTATTCTCATCTCTTCGAATATCAAGTATGTACGTAAATTTCAAGGGCGAAATTTCATAAGGAGGGGTGATTGTGAGACCCCGAATTTTATGAAATAAAAGTATTCAATTTTTCTATTTTGGTAAATAGTTAAATTGATAAAAGTTTTAAGTTAAGGGTAATATGTGAATTTTTTTTGCAAAGTAATCAAGTTGATATAAAATATTTGTTGTGTCGGGGAATATTCTTTTTGTCGGGGAATATCCGTACGACGGTACAATCATTGGTGGACCCCACAGCGAAATTTTTGTCGGATTGAGAAAACGACAAAAATATTTTTATGAAAATAACGGCGGAAGTTTTACCATTAACTGTTGAAACACCCGGTGTGACGCCCCCAAAATTAGGTATACATCACCCATCTTGGGTCGCCACTTACATGGTACAGAATTTAAATACAACTTACTAACATAACTTTCGTGTAGAATACGACATAAACTGTGAGTTTAAATACAAATATCGTCTACTAGATATTATACAAACTCAAAAAAAAAGTCCTCATTACAATTATTATCACACTATTTCACAGAATAGTGAGGACTACTAAAGCTATCTTCGTGACCATCACTGCTTCCCACTCGTCCCCAAATATATTCTCATTTCACGAAGAGAACAAAGGAAAGAAAGGGTGAGCTCAACTAGCCCAAGAAGAAATATTATGACTAAGATAATGCAGAATAAATTTACAATAGTCTTCAACAATGTTAAACTGATAAAATACAATAGACAACCAGTTTAACTGCAGCGGAATATGCAATCCATTAAAAGAGTCAAGTAGAAAATAAAGTCTACTATCTTTTAGGTTTTAAAAGGTTTTTCATCACTGTTATAGCTGAGACTCAGCTTTAATAAATATTCCACATCATCGAATCACCCCTGCACTACGGCCAAGGATATTCTTTAGTATCACGACCACAATTATTCATGCACTACGGGCCAAGAATATTTGTGTATTCATTAATGGTCATGATCATGCCAACAACTGTCCACCAATGCACTACGGCCACTGAGGATTTTTATCACATCATTTGTAACATTACGGTCATGATTACACCGAATAGTCTCTGGTCATAATCATACCAAGTCCATCTATGCACTACAGGCCACAGATGACTTTCAACATAATATAAACATGAGGATGATGACAATGATATAAGAATTCAATAAAACAAGTTCAAGAATTATTTTATCCAGAAATTATTAACGTCCAAATTATCAACATGATATCTTGCTTTGTAGAGTAAAATTCAAGAATGATCAGAAGAATATTTTCATGAAAAGATACTGGATGAAACGCAAATATCAAGGATATTCCACTAATTTCATGGAGTATAGAAGTCAAAGTTTTAACCAACTGGGTATAATAAAGAATAGAATAACAAAAGAAATCACCATACATGCGATAGACCGCATGTGAAAGTTATTCCAATGTAATAATAAATAACGGAACCAGTCCGACGTGAAACGCATGCATGTGGGATGTTCCAACAGAATAATAAAGAATGGAACCAGTCCCACAGAAAAAACACATGCAGATGTGATGTTACAAATGTAATAATAATAAAGATGGAACCAGTCCTGTAAAACACACGCATGTGATGTTCCAACAGAATAATAATAAAGATTTTAACCAGTCCTGTAAAACACATGCATGTGATGTTCCAATGTAATAATAGAAGAATGTCACCAAGTATAGGTAAACCGCATATACAAAGTTATTCCAATGTAAATAATAAGCAATGGAATAACAACGCCTCTCTTCATGAATAAGAAAGAATAACACCCTTACATTTGGTAGTAGATTGAATATCGCAGTAGTGTAGTAACAAAATACTCTTCTTCTTTCTCTCTTATTCTCTCTATACTTTCTCTCTATAGCTTAAATGAATTAAGTGAAAATAATGAAGCCCTAGGCCTCTATTTATAGAAGATTTCTAGCTTAGCACCGCTTGTGAAAAAAGCAAGTGGCTCATTTACTAATGATGTGAAAAGAAAAGTGGTTTGGCCGCCAGTAATGTGAAACGACAAGGGGTTCAACGCTCGTAATGTGAAACGACAAGTGGTTCGGCCGCTGTAATGTGTGAAACGACAAGTGGTTCGACGTCCGGTAAAGGTAATTACTATTAACGAAGGTAAATACTATTAACGAAGGTAAATACTATTCACAAGGGTAATTACTATTGATGAAGGTAATTACTATTGACGAAGGTAAATACTATTCACAAGGGTAATTACTATTGACGAAGGTAATTACTATTGACGAAGGTAAATACTATTGACGAAGGTAAATACTATTGACGAAGAGACTCTTAGATGATGACATATGAGCCCCCCATAAAATAATCAAACGTACCACAAATCATTTTTTTTCATCAACACATATTTAATCTTTCAACAATTATTAATCATTTATAACTTGTCATCTCAATTATTGATTTAATACTATAACATATTATACGTATGATAATGTGACAATAATTGAATCAATAATATAAGAGATATGATGCAAAGAATTATCGTAGTAATAATTGAGCATAGTGAGTGACTTCTCACGTAAGCATCAATAATCAATACTGCGTGCTACTATGCAACCACGCCAGACATCGTATTCTTTTACCACCGGGTAGTTCAACAGCTTTTAACGGTAACACCTCCGCCGTTATTTTTATAAAATATTTTTGTCGCTTTCTCAATCCGACAATAATTACATTAGGGGGTCCACCAATGATTGAGCCATTGTATTTAATATTCCCTAACAAAAAGAATATTCCCACCAAAACGAATATTTTATAACAACTTGCATACTTTGCAAAATTTATAAATATTACCCACAACTATAACATTATATCAAATTTATTCCATAATATTCAAAAATAATATTTATAGAAAAATTCATCTTTATTTATAAAAGTCTGGGTCTTACAACCTCCCTTATGAAATTTTGCCCTCGAAATTTGGGTACGCACTGGTATGTCGAAGAGGTAAGGATACCTTGATTTCATTTCGATTCTAACTCCCAAGTCATTTCCTCAACATCGTGGTTCCTCCACAAAACTTTGACTTGAGGTATAACCTTGAGCGTAGAATATATTCCTTCTTATCCAAAATTTGAACAGAACCTCTTCATACGTCAAATCTTCCGCTATTTCGTCCGGTTCTAACTCAATAATATGGTTCGGTCTTTCACATATTTACGTAACATAGATATGTGAAAAATGTTATGAACACGAGACATATTTGGCGGTAAAGTGAGTCTATAGGCCACAGTTCCTACTCGATCGAGGATTAAAATGGACCGATGAATCGAGGATTAAGTTTTCCTCTCTTCCAAATCTTGTAACTCCTTTCCATGGAGCAACTCTTAACAACACATGATCTCCCTATATCAATTCCACGTCCTTTCGATGAAGATCAAGATAACTCTTTTGTCGATTTTGTGAGGTTTTTATACGTTGTCGGATCGTTTGAATCTTTTCCGTAGTCATACGTACCAACTCCGGTCCCAACAACGTTGCTTCACCCACCTCATCCCAAAGATAATCGAGAACGACACTTTCTTCCATACAACGCTCAATGGAGCCATGCCAATACTTGCTTGATAACTGTTGTTGTGGGAAAACTCCACCAATGGTAAGAACTTGTCCCAACTCCCTTGAAATCAAGGACACAGAGTCTTAATAGATCTTCAAGAGTTTGAATAGTCCTCTCCGACCGTCTGTCTGGCTCCCGAGGATGATATGCCGAGCTAAATCGTAAGTCTGTGCCATAGCTTTTTGCAAACTAACCCAAAATCGTGAAGTGAATCTTGGGTCTCGATCGAAACTATGGATACCGCATACCATGCGCCTTACAATCTCGTTTATGTACATACGAGCAAGACGTTCAAGTGTATAAGTTTCTCGTATCGGTAAGAAATGAGCGGACTTTGGTCAATCTATCAACAATGACCCAAATCGCATCAATGCCTTGAGAAACCTTAGGAAGACCGTGTAGAACGAAATCCATGGTAATGTGCTCCCACTTCCATTCGGAATTTCAAGTGGTTGCAATGGACCTTTTGGTACTTGATGCTCCGCTTTAACTCGCTTGACAAGTTAGACACCTTGAGATAAACAAATGCTATCTCTCTCTTCATATTGCTCCACCAAAATGTATAGCGAATATCATGATACATTTTGGTACTCCCGTGATGGATTGCAAATGGTGTGTTGTGCGCCTCCATCATGATATTATACTTTAAATCGTGGTCGTTAGGAACACAAAGTCCGAGTTGACTTGAAGTATTCCTTCTTCATCGATTCTTGCTTCCCAAGATAGCACCTTCTTGCACTTTCTTCCTCATAATACGCATCGCCTCCAGTGTCCGTAGCTTGAGCGGCCTTTAACTTTATCGATTAAAGTCGGTTCTACTCGTATACTCGCTATCATCACATCGTCCCCAGAGTCTTTAACTCTATCTCCATCCTTTGCAAGTCACACAAAATGGGCCTTTGAGTTGACAATATCGCACTTGTACTTGCATATGATTTTCTACTCAATGCGCGTCTACTACCACGCTTAAGCTTTTCAGGATGGTATTGATGGTATGATCATAATCTTTCAATAGTTCAAGCCAACGTCGTTGTCGTATGTTGAGTTCCTTTTGAGTGAAGAAATATTTGAGGCTTTTATGATCCGTAAAGATCTCCACTTTCTCCCCATACAAGTAATGCCTCCAAATTTTAAGTGTGAAGATAACAATGTTGCTAACTCTAGATCATGAGTAGGATAATTCCTCTCATATTCTTTGAGTTGTCGCGAGGCATAAAGCTATAACTTTTCCATGTTGCATAAGAACACATCCCAACCCTTTGCTCAAGCATCATTGAGATGACAAATCCCTCCGAGCCGGATGGTATTGTCGTAACAGTCTTAAATAAGTCTCCTATTGAGTTCTTGAAAACTCTTCTCATATTCTTCGCCCAACCGAACTTTGTATCTTTCCGAGTCACCGAGTCAATGGAGTAGCGATTCGAGAAAATCCTTCCACGAATCTTCGATAATAACCAAATAAAACCGAGAAAGCTACGTGCATTTCGGTCATCGATTTAGGTTGTTCCCGACTTTGAATAGCTTCAATCTTTCTTTGGTCAATAGATATTCCATGACTTGATACCACGTGCCCAAGGAATGCTACTTCTTCAAGCCGAACTCGCATTTCTTCAACTTGGCATAAAACTTATATTCACGAAGCTTTTGGAGTGTCGACCTCAAGTGTTGCTCATGATCTTCACGGCTTTTGGAATAAATAAGGATGTCATCAATAAAGACGACCACAAAGTGATCTAAATATTCCTTGAATACTTTGGTTCATCATATCCATGAAGGCAACAGAGCATTAGTCAATCCAAAGGACATGACTAGGAATTCATAATGCCCGTACCGAGTTTTGAAAGCCGTCTTTGGAATGTCAGCGGTTCTACTCTTCAATTGGTGATATCCAGAACGAAGATCAATCTTTGAAAAGAATTTGGCTCCTTGCAACTGGTCAAACAGGTCATCAATACGTGGCAATGGATACCTATTTTTGATGGTGACATGATTCAACTCATGATAATCAATACAAAGTCGCATACTCCCATCTTTCTTCTTCACGAATAGAATAGGAGCACCCCAAGGAGAAGTACTAGGACGAATAAAGCCAATGTCTAAGAATTCCTGCAGTTGGGTCTTTAACTCCTGAAGTTCAATAGGAGCCATTCGATATGGGTCTTTGGAAATAGGTTTTGTACCGGTTCAAGGTCGATACAAAATTCAATTTCACGCCTGGGGTAGGCCAGAAGTTCTTCTGGAATACGTCGGAAATTTATTAACAATAAGAATATCGTTTAGAATCGATTATTTTTATTTAAATCATGACATGAGCTAAGAAAGCTTGACATCCGTTTTTCAATAAACGAATAGCTTTATGACTTGAGATGACCGTGATTGATTTTAATGGTTTGGTCGTTTGAATTTGCATAAAGGTTGATTAGGAATATGAAAGCTAACAACCTTACGAAAACAATCAATTTTTGCATGATAAGTAGTTAACCAATCAATCCTTAGAATCACGCCAAATGCAAGTATTTTTAATGAAATAAGATCGACGGAGTAATGTGAGGGTACCGATTTGAACCAAACAAGACTTATAAACAATTGGATGTAATGAAGGTTTCTCCCAACGGAGTTTCCACAGAGATAAGTCAAAGTCTAATTTCTCCTGAGTCAAATTTAATCGATGAGCGCAAGTAGGAGAAATAAAAGAATGGGTAGAACCCAGTATCAAATAAAGTATAGACTTCATTAGAGTTTATGATAAGCTTACCCATGATGACCTCATTCGGATTCCTTGCTCTTTGGGAGGTCACAACAAACGCTCTCCTTGCACTACTGGCTTTTGAATTCTCCGGGATGGCCTTTGGTGCCTCCATCCTAAATTGAATTTGTCTTCTAGAACGACAAAATCGAGCTAAGTGACCTTCTCTTCCACAATTATAACATGCTTTGACTGGCATGACGCAGCTTGGACCGATGTGTCCCTCTCCTCCGTGATTGAAGCATATGATAGGTGGTCTTTCTCCTTCCTTAACAATGGGTCTTTGGTCTTGGCGCTTTCCACCATTGTTGAATTTCCGCTTTCTTGAAATGTCCATTCTTATTGTTTTGTACTCGATTACCACCAAAGTGGTTACCATATCTCGCCCGTTGATTCCTTCCACGCTTGTTGTCACCGCTTCGATGACTACTCTCTCGCCGGTATTATAATTTTGCTTACCGCTCTCTTTTAGTTGTGTTGACTCATTATCGCGTTCCACTAATCGAGCCCTATTTACAACATCCGAATATAAACACGCTTTATGAGAAATAAGATGTTGACGTATCTCCGACTTCAAACCTCTTAAAAACATTCGCGCCATTCTCTCTCATTATCCACCAAGTGGGGACGAAACCGTGATAACTCCACAAATTTTGCCTCGTATTGCGACACGGTCCATATTATTTTGTTCCAACTTGATAAATTCCACCTCCTTCATGTGGCGAATACTTTCAGGAAAGTATTTGTCGTTGAACAGCTCCTGGAACTTCTCCCAAGATATCTTCATCTGACAAAGAGTTGAGTACGCTTTACCGATTTCCACCAAGAATCCGCCTCTCACAAGAACATAAAGGCGGAAAAGGGAACCTTTTTCTCCTCGGAGCATCCCAAAACATCAAATATCTTGGTAATCTGCTTTATCCATGCTTCCGCCAAAAGTGGTTTTGGCTCTCCCTTAAACTCCGGTGGTCCCAGCTCCTTGAATTGTTTAGCGGTGATCGCTTCGAGAGTTTTCCGTGTTTCCACCTACGTTTTGGATAGGAGTCGCTCTAGCCTGCTTTGTTGCATAAATTGCATAAAGCCTCTGAACATTTGATCATTCATCATTTGGTCAGTGTTGTTGTTTGCATGAGGATTGTCGCCTTCCTGATGCACATTATCCTGATTATTAATATGTGGTGAATCAACGATCGCCTGCGCTCCATTGCTATTCTCAACATTCTCGGATGTCATTTTCGAATCGCCACAAAACAAAAGGTTAATTGACATGTAACAAATTATCCTATCTTCCGACCAACCAATAAAATAGCACATAAACTTAGGTAGGTCATACTAGCAAAGGTATTCCCCGCCTCTCCCTCCTAGTACTATTCTCACATCTTAGCCAGGATCATATCCTAAGCTCGATATATTAACGTGGCGCCCCCAAAATTAGGTATACATCACCCATCTTGGGTCGCCACTTACACTGCATGTAATTTAAATACAACTTACTAACATAACTGCATGGTATAAATACGACATAAATCGTGAGTTTAAGTACAAATATCGCCTACTAGATATTATACAAACTCAAAAAAAGTCCTCATTACAATTATTATCACACTATTTCACGTAATAGTGAGGACTACTAATGCTATCTTCGGGACCATCACTGCTTTCCCAGACTCGTCCCAAATATATTCTCATTTCTTGAAGAGAACGGTGAAAGAAAGGGTGAGCTCAACTAGCCCAAGAAGAAATATTATGACTAAGATAATGCGAATAAATTATCAATAGTCTTCAACAATGTTAAACCGATAAAATACAATAGACAACCCGGTTTAATCTGCAGCGAATATGCAATCCATTAAAAGAGTCAAGTAGAAAATAAAGTCTACTATCTTTTAGGTTTTAAAAGGTTTTTCATCATTTGTTATAAATTTGAGACTCGACTTTAATAAATATTCCACATCATCGAATCACCCCCTTCACGGCCAAGGATATTCTTTAGTATCACGACCACAATTATTCATGCACTACGGGCCAAGAATATTTGTGTATTCATTAATGGTCATGATCATGCCAACAATCGTCCCACCAATGCACTACTGCTACTAAGGATTTTTATCACATCATTTGTAACATTACGGTGCATGATACAATCAATAGTCTCTCGGTCATAATCATACCAAGTCCATCTATGCACTACAAAGCCACGATGACTTTCAACATAATATAAACATGAGGATGATGACAATGATATAAGAATTCAATAAAACAAGTTCAAGAATTATTTTATCCGTGAATTATTAACGCCCAAATTATCAACATGATATCTTGTTTTGTAGAGTAAGATTCAAGAATGATCGGAAGAATATTTCCATGAAAAGATCTTGGATGAAACGCAAATATCAAGGATATTCCACTAATTTCATGGAGTATAGAAGTCAAAGTTTTAACCAACCGGGTATAATAAAGAATAGAATAACAAAAGAAATCACCATGCATGCGATAGATCAAGACTTGCAAAAGTTATTCCAACAGAATAATAAATAACGGAACCAGTCCCGCCAAAAACGCATGAGCATGGATGTTCCAACAGAATAATAAAGAATGGAACCAGTCCGGCGAAAACACACGTATGTGATGTTCCAATGAATAATAATAAAGATTTAAACCCGAGTCCTGTGTAAAACACATGATAGGATGTTCCAAATGTAATAATAATAAAGAGCGGAAACCAGTCCTGTAAAACACACGATGTGATATTCCAATGTAATAATAGAAGAATGTCACCAAGTATAGGGTAAACCACAGATATCGTGTTATTCCAATGTAATAATAAGCAATGGAATAACAACAGCTTCTCTTCATGAATAAGAAAGAATAACACCCCTTACATTTGGTAGGAGATTGAATCTTTGCGTTAGTAGTAACAAAAAAACTCTTCTTCTTTCTCTCTTATTCTCTCTATACTTTCTCTCTCTATAGCTTGAATGAATTAAGTGAAAAATAATGAAGCCCTAGGCGCCTATTTATAGAAGATTTCTAGCTTAGTACTGCCGTGTGAAAAGGCAAGTGGCTCGACGACTAATGATGTGAAAAGAAAAGTGGTTTGACACCGTAATGTGAAACGACAAGTGGTTCGACGCTCAGAATGTGAAACGACAAGTGGTTCGACACAGTAATGTGAAACGACAAGTGGTTCGACGTCTGGTAAAGGTAATTACTATTAACGAAGGTAAATACTATCGATGAAGGTAAATACTATTCACAAGGGTAATTACTATCGATTTAGGTAATTACTATCGATTTAAGGTAAATACTATTCACAAGGGTAATTACTATTGATGAAGGTAATTACTATTGATTTAAGGTAAATACTATTGATTTAAGAGACTCTTAGATGATGACATATGAGCCCCCATAAAATAATCAAACGTACCACAAATCATTTTTTTCATCAACACATATTTAATCTTTCAACAATTATTAATCATTTATAACTTGTCGTCTCAATTATTGATTTAATACTATAACATATTATACGATGATGATCTTTGTGACAATAATTGAATCAATAATATAAGAGATATGATGCGTGAATTATCGTAGCAATAATTGAGCATAGTGAGTGACTTCTCACGTAAGCATCAATAATCATATCTGGTGTTATTACTTATGCGACCAGACATATTCTTTTTTTTTACCACCGGGTAGTTCAACGGTTTTTAACGGTAACACCTCCGCCGTTATTTTTATAAAATATTTTTGTCGTTTTCTCAATCCGATAATAATTACATTGTGGGGTCCACCAATGATTGAGCCATTGTATTAATAATATTCCTAACAAAAAGAATATTCCCCACCAAAACGAATATTTTATAACAACTTGCATACTACTTTGCAAAATTTATAAATATTACCCACAACTATAACATTATATCAAATTTATTCCATAATATTCAAAAATAATATTTATAGAAAAATTCATCTTTATTTATAAAAGTCAGGGTCTTACACACTTGTTAAGTAAAAAGTACAGTAATACGCGTGGTTATATAGTAGCACACGGTATTGATTATTGATGCTTACCTCAATTTTGTTTTATTAGTATTATTAATGTAATAAAACAGAAAAACTTTTTATATAAAACAAAATACTTTTATAAAATTATCTGTTTTATTAGACAATAATTAGAATATATTATATTTTATTATGCATAGTGTTTGCATAGTGCCTGCATAGTGTTGCATAGTGCCTGCATAGTATTTGCATTGTAAATTTTTTTATAAAGTTATTCATTTTATTAGATTATAAATAGAATATATTATATTTTATTTAAAAGATTTTGCTTTAAATATGGACCATCAGATTAAAGTAAATCAATCTGGACCGTTCATGAGTTAGTTACTATACAGTCCATTTTTCTATAAATAGAAGCTTAATCCTTCATAATTTCTTATGAATTCACTGAAACTCTAGAGAGAGAAATTATAGAGAAACTATAGAAAAGTATTCTGCTACTTCCCTACTCTTATATTCAATTTCTTTTACGGTAAGGGATATTATTTGTTGTACTCGTAAGGGGTATTATTTCTTTTGTATTCATGAAGAGAACTTATGTTATTCCATTCTTTATTATTCTGCTGGAATAACCAGTATACGCGGACTACCCTATACTTGGTGACATTCTTCTTATATTCCGTCTTTATTATTATTCTGTGGGAATATCCTGTCTGTACATTTACGTCGGACCTGGTTTTGTCTTTATTATTATTCAGTTAGAATATCCTGTCTGCGTGCGTTTCTGTGGGACTCCATCCATTATTTATTATTATGTTAGAATAACCTGTTTATGCGAAGTACCGCGTACATGGTGAAATTCTTCTATTATTCCATTCTTTCTTATTCTGTTGGAACATCCTGTCTATGATTTACGCATGACCTAGTTCCATTATTTATTATTCTGTTGGAATAACATGTCTGTGCGGTCTATCGCATGCCTGGTGAATTCTTCTGTTATATCATTATTTATTATTCTGTTGGAATATCATGTCTGTGCGTTTACGCATGACCTGGTTCCATTCTTTATTATTCTATTGAAATAACCTGTCTATGTGGATTACCGTATGCATTGTAAATGATCCTTCGTATTCATACGAATAGTGTTTTCATTAAAAAGGGGTTTCTGCTAGGGGCAGTTTCGTAATTTTTTTGAACCTCAAAAATTCTGAAAAAATTTGAAATGATAATTTGATGAGTTTTCTAGATTGTGTCCAAAAATGGTGATTTTTGGATTTATAGATTAAGAGTTATGGATTTTATGGGAAAAGACTATTTTAAAAGTAAAACCTTATAACGCCTTGTGGTTAACTCCAAAATTGGTGAAATTCTTATTGAGAGTACATGTATATAACAGGAGTATACCCTATAAATTTCAAAAATTTTGGACAAAAGTACAATTTATGATAAATGTCTAAATATTCGGCAGTTTTAGCTATATGAAAAATAGTAAATGAATTTTAAAAATTTTGAGAAAAATATTTGTTCAAGATGGGACTATATTTTGCTAAATTCCAGAAAAGAAATATTTTTGGGATTGATTTGGTATTTTTCATGAAAATGAACTAGTTATGAGTAAATGAATTAAATATGTTATGTGAAGTAATAAAATTGGAAAATAGGATTTTATGGCTTAAGAATCCTATATAGGGTATATCAGATTTTGATGAGGATTTGATCATTGATTATGAAATCTTATGAGTATGGCATTTTGAATGATTACATGCATTATTTGATAAAGTGTAAACAATTGAAATAAATTGTTTATAAGTTTAAGAAATAATTAAAATATTGTTATAATATTAATGATATTAGATTATGAGATTATTAAGTGATTGATAATATTTGGTTATTATTGAACGCTAGATAAATTTTATTATAAATGTTTAATATTTATTCTTTATCTCATTTGATTAATTCTTATATAATTGTCATCATCCTCATGCTTATATTGTGTTGAAAGTCATCTTTGGTCGTAGTGCATAGATGGACTTGGTATGATTATGACCAGGGATTATTCGGAATAATCATGGTAGTAATATTACAAATGATGTGGAAAAAGTCCTCATTGGCGTGTAGTGCATTGATGGGCGCTTTTGGTATGATTATGGCTATGGATTCTCTTCGCCAAGGGTGCCAAAGATGATTGTTTTATGGCATGATCATGACCGTTGATGAAAACACGATTATCTTTAGCCCGTAGTGCATGGATAATTCATGGTCGTGATATTAACGAATATCTTTAGCCGTAGTGCATGGATAATTCAATGATATAAATTGATTATCGAGCTGAGTCTCAGCGATGAAATATAAATTCATGGATGTGATATTAACGAATATCCTTGGTCGTAGTGCAGGGATGATTCGATGATGTGGATTATTTGTTAAGCTGAGTCTCAGCGATAAAATATTTATTATACACTTTTAATTCGTAAAAGATAGTAGATATAATGCTCTACTTGACTCTTCTAAAATACAGTTGTATGTCTTTGGCATGTAGAGCAAAGATGAATTGTTAATGAATATATTTGGCCGTAGTGCAAAGATGAATTTATTAGTATGATTATGAGCAGGAATTCTGATTTGGTATAACCATGATTTTTGATGTTTCAGGTGAAGATAGGTGATGAAAATTATCTTCGTTCACAGTTGCGAAGAAGAGAATTTAGAACCACAATTATGATTATGAGTTATTCATATGATTGTGGATAGGAACTGTTGATTTATTTTACATGGATAAAACATTATTGGTGGACTTTTAACATAGAGAAGATAATAGACCTTATGGTCTATTTGACTCTTCTAATGGATTGCTCGTTCACGCAACCTATGGTTGAAAAGTTTTATCATCTACCATATGTTCTAAATCTCTGATTTATTATTGATGAAAGCTATTGATAATTTAATTATCTTTAGTCATGATATTTTTTACTGGGCTAGTTGTACTCACCCTTTCTACTTCACAATTCCTTTCAGGTAATAAGAGTGTTGCCGTAAGATTGTTGTAAGGTCGAGTGGGGATAACAGTGGAATAGAACAGTGGTCTCTAGCTGTGGAGGTTCTCCTTAACAATATACAAAAGTGTGTTGTGTTCTATACAACATTTAGTAGTTATATTTGGTGAATCAAATAGGTTGAGGTTAGCCCAACTTTGGAAGGGTGTTTTGCCACTATCATATAAGATGTCTAATGACATACAACCTCGTGTTCTCATAAGACATGGTTGTGTACATCCACTAGCTGAATATATCTATGAGCACTACCTGTATGATCTTGGAGTTTATTTGAAACATAATTTTCACTTGGAGACAACGAAGATATTTATATGTCAAGAGAAGACTCACCGTTGGGAAAAAGATGATAGTAATCTTCTCATTTTTCTTAGGGGTCTATTGGGTTAACCAAGGATAATTCTGTGGCCATATGATATCTATTATAACCTAGATGCATGGCCTCCCATGTACGATGGTTTCCTTGAGCACTTCCCAAAGATTTTAATTTCTAAAACAGTTTTTGATTATACTATGTAAAGTACTATTGTAAGGTTGTGGTCGAGGCACCATGAGAGTTACATACATTTGTATTAAAATTAACAGTTAACTGTGGTTGTATTCTACACGACAGCTCAACGGTTATATAAATGAAGTTGTATTTGAATTTTGTACAATGTATCTGGCGACTCAGAATGGATGATGTATACCTATTTTTGGGGGCGTCACATTCCGGATTAACTAATCCCCAATTTAGTAATCCAACGATTGGGAACTATTTTAGTTTAAAGCTTTCTAAGAATTTAGATCTCATTAGAATGATCATCATCATTATTCTAAAAGCATTGCTTAAAACTATGGATTTATCACATATTATAAAATAGCATCATGTAGATAATTAAAAGCCTTTAATAAATTAATATTTTTTTTTATTAATAAATGAATAAGAATGTTACAAAGTATATGTTTTATCATTAAACATGATTGGCTTATGTGCATACTACTTTCATTACGTGCATAGATGTACTATTGATTGGAATAATTATGACCAGAGATTATTCGGTATAATCATGACTATAATGTTACAAATGATGTGATAAAAGTCCTTATTGGCCCTAGTGCATTGATGGACAGTTGTTGGTATGATCATGACTATTGATGATTACATGAATATCATTGGCCCATAGTGCAGGGATGATTCGACGATGTGGTTTATTTATTAAGCTGAGTCTCAGCGATAAAGTTGATGAAAAACTTTTTAAATCATAGAAGATAGTAGTTATCATGCTCTACTTGACCCTTCTAATAGATTGCTTGTTCCGCTGTAATTAAACTTGATGTTTATTGTATTTTATTAGTTTAACACTGTTGAAGGCTAACGATAATTTATTTTGCATTATCTTAGTCATAATATTTTTTACTGGGCTAGTTGAGCTCACCCTTTTTCTTTCATTGTTCTATTCAGAAAATGAGAATATAGCTGGGACTTATCATTGAACGGAGTGACGGTCCAGATGTTTGCATTAGTAGTCCTCACTATTTTGTAAAATAGTGTGATAATAAATGTAATGAGTACTTATTTTGAGTTTGAATACTGTCTAGACAACAATATTTGTATTGAAACTCACAACTCATGTTGTATATTTAAGTTTGTATTTGTATTTTGTACCATGTATTTGACAACTCAGAATGGGTGATGTATTTCTATTTTGGGGGCGTCACATGATCCACCAAGGAAGAACAAATATTTAGAAAGATGAGTGTTTAACAAAATCCTAATTCTATCTCTGTAGAATATACGTACTCTTCCAACTCTTGGAAATGTTAGTGTTACCCTAATCCATAATAAGACCTTCTTATTTATAGATGTAGGCAACCCTCTTAAACCATTTAGAAATAGGATTTTAATTTAATTAATTATACTCCTTTAATTAATTAGGTTGCCTAATATTATTAGGAATAATTAATTAAACTTTATTAATTAATTAGCCTCCTAATCTTATTAAGAATATATGAGAGTACTTATATTAATTAATTCCAAACTCTATAAGAATTAAACTAATAATAATAATAATAATAATAATAATAATAATAATAATAATAATAATAATAATAATAAGACTCTTTTATTAATTTATATTTAATATTTTAAAATATTAAATAATAAATATTAAGCTATTTAATTTATTCTATCACTATAGAATAAATTAAATACACTTAAATATATTATTACGATTATGTCATTTACTTCTTAAATAAATATTCTTCATTTTATGGTGTGACCTTTTAGGTTCTCCATATTAAACCGATTGTGAATAAATCAATTAGACCAATTCTAATCTTATTTAAATAAATAAATTAAACTATTAATTCATTTAAATAAATAACATTTATTCTACAATAAGGATAAGTCTCCTTAGCGATCAACGACTTTTCAGATAATATAGATTTCAACATTAATCATAAAAGAATCTTTAAGTTAATAGTTACCGTACAATTCAATCATTCCACCATACAATGTCCCAATTAAATATAAGACATGAAATTACTGTCAAGTCTTATTTTATTTAATTATATGTATTTCGATTCACAAATGCACAACTTCAAATAATGCAAATTAGAAACTCCTTTCTAATTTCTTTCTAATTTCATTCCACCTTGGCCAAGAATTCTTGGGTTGTCATTTATCGAATCACATAAGATATTCTCTCTTTTTACTAGAAGCGGTAGATTTTTTATTAATCATTCATTATCTCCTTATATAACTTATTACACCCAAGCATACCCTTTGATATACCCTAAGGGTCTTAAGGGAGATGTCAAAGTATAACTTATCATACATAAGATACTATGATGATCTCAAGTCTAAGGATCAACTATCACTTCAAGAATTCATATTGACAGACAAGTAAAACTCCATTAGGTATTCCTTAGCGAGCCACGTTTAGTGAACTTATTCTCCAATAAGCACCTATATGCTTTGCTTTAGTGTCTCCACACAAATGATCATAAGATCAATCATCCTCATCCAATGAGCAAGCAACGTATATACCAATCTATCCGGATTCACCAATCTCCTTTTTCGTAACCCAACGTTTGGGAACATTTTAGTTTTTGAGCTATCTAAGAATTTAGATCTCATTAGCATGATCTCATCATGATTCTAAAAGCATTGCTTAAAACTATGAGTTTATGAAATATTATTAAAATAACACCATGTAGATAATGTAAAAGCCTTGTGTAAGACCCCAACTTTTATGAATAAAGATCAATTTTTCTCGAAATATTTTTTTGAATATTATGGTGTAGATATGATATAATGTTATAGTTGTGGGTAATATTTACAAATTTTGCAAAGTAAGCAAGTGGTTATATAATATTCGATTGGTCGGGAAATATTCATTTTAATAGGGAATATACGTACGACGGCACAATCATTGGTGGACTCCACAACGGAAGTATTGTCATATTTAGAAAATGACAGAATTATCTTTTTATAAAAATAACGGCGAAAGTTTTACCGTTAAACTGTTGAACTACCCGGTGGTAAAATAAAAGTAATACATGTTGTGACGTCCCCAAAATAGGTCCATTCCATCCAACCCATTCTCGAAGTCGCCAAATACATGGTAGATGCGAAACAACTACAACTTTATTATCACAACAATAAAAGCTGTGAGTTTAAATACAAATATTATCTTCTAGACAATATTTATACTCAAATAAATCCTCATCACATTTATTGATACATTATTTTACAATAATGGTGAGGACTACTAAACAACTCTCTCTAGAACCTTCATTCCATACCCCACTAGTACCTACATTCTCGCCTCCCGAGAAGAAAAATAGAACAACAAGGAAAAGGGTGAGCTCAACTAGCCCAATAAGAGAATGTTATGACTAAGATAATATACAACAAATTATCGTTAGTCTCCAACAGGAAAAATCGATAGAATACAATAGACAACAAGTTTCGGATCAATATTCGCAATGGAAATAATAATTCATAGAAGAGTTACGTAGAGAATGAAATCTACTATAATCTATGAATTTAACGATCCATCATCAATATTTTATCCTGTAACATCAATCAATATTCATCTCAAATCAAATATTCATCTTTTGCACTACTGAGCCAAAGATATTCATCAATCGGTCGTGTTCATCTCAACACTGCTCATCTTTGCACTAAAGGCCAAAGATATTCATCGATCAATCGTATTCATTTAAACACCGCTCATCTTTGCACTACAGGCCAAAGATATTCTTCAGAAAATCATTCATCTTTGCACTACAGGCGCAAAGATATTCACTAATATCATCATTTAAGATCGAGGATGATGAAAATATTTTTAAAGAACGAATCCAAAGGAAACAAAATGACAAGAATTAAGGATTAAGGATTCAGTACTTTGTTTTATCCATGTCCAACAATACCTCAAAAAATAATCATAGTGAAGTAAAATTCAAGAATGATCAAAACATGGATACAATCAAAGCTAGTATCCGAATAGATATTTTGAGACGAAAAAGAAAAATTTTCATTTTTCTATTGAATAGTGTCGTATTCGTGAATAGTCTTGATATCGTGAATAGTCACGATATCGTGAATAGTAACTCGACACCAAAAGATAGAAATTCCACAAAAAAACATTTTCACGCTTCATGAATAGTACTTTCGTGAATAAGTAACTCGTGAATAGTAACTCATGAATAGCAACTCGTGAATAGTAACTCATGAATAGTAACCCCGGCTACATGAAAAAGTTCCAAATTTGATAAAAGTACCAACCAATATTTCAAAGATAATGATATTGAAGAATTAATATCATTTGAGAAGAAAATAACATCCCTTACCTCAAAGAATCAAGATTGGAAGGAAAGGTCTCAAGTGATCTTTGAATGAAACTTGTCTTGAACAAAGAACTCTCAAAGTATCTAAATACTTACAAAATACGCTCAATAATATAGAGAGAGAAAGAGAAAACTTTGTTTCGTGTGATTTTCAATTCTAACTTAGCCCTCTATTTATAGGAAAATGTTAGCCCACCAAGCAGACTTGACCACCACTGATGGCTTTACACCTACTATTGCCACCCACCACATTTGAAATAAAATTCAGCACATTTTTTCACCAACCACAAGTGGGGCCCACTCAATTCTAGAATTTTCCACCAAAATCAATTATAAACCTAATTTAAATCCGACACCTCTTAAAATTCACAACAAATCATTCGTGCATTTTTAACGGTTCAAAATTTGTGGACATATACTCAACTTATGTATGTATAACATACCCAAAAATTACCACAATCCAACTATTTGGATTAAAAATTATAACCCCGCAATATATATCTCAAAACCCCGATTTAATTTTTTAATACCTCCAATCCGATAAAATACTTGATAAAACACCTCAACATAATTTCTTCATTTATAACCACATAAATAAATCCATCATTTATATCCACATAAAATAAATATTTCTTTATCATATGAATCAATAATTAATTATTCACAAATAATATTACGTAATAACAATTATGACAACCAGTAGCTTCCTGGAAAGAGGGGCTTTCCAATAAGGATCTCTCCTTCTTGGCGCCTTGATTAGGTGACCAAACCTCTCCTTGATGTAACTTTCTAGACATTGCCAATAATGTTATCTAATAATATTATTCAAATAATATGAATTATTGATCCGATAATGGGAAATATCAGTGCAAAGACAATTATTGAAACAAAGAATAATATAAAATACCAACGCAAAGAATTATTGAATCAATAAAATAAACTATTGAATAAGAATTCACCGTAATAATTATTGAGTAGTGCCTTCACGTAAGGATCAATAATTCAACAATCAGGTGCAATACCGTAAAGTGCTATCTTGTCTGCAACCACGCCAGACATCGTATTTTAACCACCGGGTATTCCAACAATCTTAATCTGTGAATAACTACGCCTAGTTATTTATAACCACCTAAACTTTGTCGCTTTTCCTCATCCAATCGCTTTACATTATGGGGCCCACACATGGTCATACTGTCGTCATTTAATATTCCCAATAAAGACGAATATTCCACGACCAAACGAATATTCCCCGACGCGATGATGCGAATATTCCACCACCAAAACGAATATTCCCACAAAAATGAATATTTTATAACCACTTGCTTATTTTGAAATATTTGCGATTTAACCCTTAACTATCCAAATTAATCAAATCAACCCTTACTATTTCAAGATAATAAATAAAGGAAATTCCTTTTTATTTAAAAAATTTCGGGTCTTACAACCTCCCTCCTTATGAAATTTCGTCCTCGAAATCGACGACGACGATTCTGTGTGTTTCAAAAGGTAAAGATACCTACGCTTTCATTTTCGCTTTCCAACTCCCGTCATTTCCTCAATAGCATGGTTTCTCCACAAAACTTTAACTTATGGTATAACCCCTGACATAGGTCATGTTCTTTCCTCTACAAAATCTTGACAGTACCTCCTCGTGACGTTAAGTCTTGGCTATCTCGTCCTGGTTCTAACTCAATAGCGTGTTTCGGTCATCCACATATTTACGTAACATCGATACGTGAAAAACGCGTTATGAACACGCGCCATACTTGGTGGTAAAACGAGTCTATAGGCCACGGTTCCTATTCGATCGAGAATTTCAAATGGATTAATAAATCAAGGTTTAAGCTTTCCTCACCTCACCGATTCTCACTTTTAAAATAACAACTTCTTGCACCTCCTTCTTCAAATTCATCACTCGATTGTGTAGCTTGAATAAAACTTTAACTTTATCGATTAAAGTCGATTATACTCAGATATCATCACGCATCAGATATCATCACGTGGTACCTAGAGTTTTCATCTCCATCTCTATTATTTGTATATTATACTGAAATGAGTCTTTGACAATATTGTACTTTCATTTTGTATACGATCTTCTACTCAACACGCCGCCTACCACGTTCGCTTTTCCAGATGGCATGGTCGTAACATGTCTCAAATGAGTCTCCTCTTGAGTTCTTCAAGCTCTTCCCACATTCCTTGCTCCATTCGAATTTTGTATCTCTACGAGTCAATTTGCGATAATGAAATAGCGATTCGAGAATATCCTTCAACGAATCTCCGATAATAACCAACTAAGCCTCAGAAAACTATGCATTTCGATTACCGACTTAGGTTGTTCTCAATCGCGACTCATATCTCAACCTTGGATAAAGACGTCACAATGACACCTATCGCTTTACTATCGCATCTAATATGACGCCCCTACAGAGAGTCTCGCTTAGGTGAATTCCACAAAGGAAGTCACAAGATAAAAGCTCATGTACCAAATTCTATAGTTGAATTTTTAACTCCGAAGTTCAATAGAGCCATTCGATATGAGATTTTAGAAATGAGTTTTGTCACCGGTTCAAAGTCGATACAAAATTTAATATCGCCTTTGGGAGTAAGCCAATAAATTCTTCAAGAAATACGTCAGAAAAATCAATAACAACAAGAATATTATTCAAATCTGACGTGTCTTTATTCAAATCCATAACATGGACTAAGAAAACTTGACATCCGTAATAAACGAATTACTTCATGGCTTGATATGAAAATGTTTGACTACAATGGTTTGATCGCTTGAGTTCGAATAACGAGTTGCTTAGGAATATGAAAACTAACAACCTTACAAAAGCAATCAATTTTGGCATGATGAGTAGTTAACCAATCAATCCCCAAAAGCAAGTATCTTTAAAGAGATAAGGTCAACAGTAAGGTAATGGTGCCAACTTGAATCAAACAAGATTTTTTAAACAACGGATGTAATGAAAGTTTCTCCTAATCGAGTCTCCATAAATAGGTCAAAGTCTAATTTCTCCGTAGTCAAGTTCAAACGCTGAGCGCAAAGCAAGAGAGATAAAAGAATGGGTAGAACCGTATCAGTAAGGTATAAACATCGCAAGAATTTATAATTAACTAACCCGTGCTAACTTCGTTCGGGTTCCTCGTATTTTGACCATGGTCCACGACAAACGCTCTTCCGAGAATCGCCGACTTTGACTTTTCCGGGACATCCTTTTGAGTCACCGTCACATTGCACTAGGTTTCGATATCGCATAATCTCGAAAGCGATATGTCCTTCTTTTCCACAATTATAGCATACCTTAAACTGCTAGGGCGGGTTGACATGTCCTCTTCCCGCATTTGTAACATACGACCGATGGTCTTTCTCCTCCTTTGGAACCAGCCACCACCGGGCGCCGACGCCTTCACATGGTCGTTGTTGAATCTCCTTTTAAAATCTCCTCCCAACTCGCTTCTTCTATTTTCATGGCCACGATTACCACCGCAGTGGTTACCGCCTTTGTCCGTATTCTTCTTTCTCCACCGGGTTATCGTTATTCCGATGATCGCTATCTTTGGTATGATCCTCGTTATGGTCCCTCGGTTGAACGTGATCGTTATCTATCTCGCTTCTAACAACCGAGCCTCGCTTACAACATCCTAATAGAGAGAAAATTTATGAGAAATGAGATACCGACGTATGCCGGGTTTCAAACCTCTCGAAACATCCGCGTCACACGCTCCTCATTCTCCACCAAATGAGGTGCAACCTCGATAACTCCGCAAACTTCGCCGCATCGGGACACGCACACGTTATTCGCTTTCTAGTCTAATAAACTCCACTTCCTTCATATAACTAATACTTTCGTGGAAGTACTTGTCATTGAACTGCTTCTCAAACGCCTCCCATGACATCTTGAGTGGTATTTGGATGGGTACGCTTCACGATTCCCACCAAGAATCGCCTCGCCACGAACATAAAGGTGGCGAATGGAACTTTCTGTTCCTCCGGTGCATCCCAAGACATCGAATATCTTGGTAATTTGTTTGACCCATGTTTCCGCAATGATTGGATCTCGCTTTCCTGCACTCGTGGTCCCAACTCTTTAATCCGCTTTGGTGTGACCACCCGTGAATTGCTATCATCTCCTCCCAGTATTTTGAACACGAAGTCTCCTCGTCGATTTTGCATGAACTGCAAAAAACTTCTAAACATCCCTCGTTCATCATCTCGCTCAGTGGTGTTATTCACAGGAGGTACATTGCCCACTTCGTTGCACGCCTCCTCGTTGTTAAGTACAGCATCTCCACTGGGCCTCATTTACACCACTATTAATATTCTCAATGACATTCTCAATTATCACATAAAACAAGGGTTAATTAAATAAATTAACAAATCACATAATACCCTATATTACGACCAACCAACAATAAGCTTAGTAGGACACACTAGCCGAAGGATTTACTCGCCTCTCCTCCTAGTTCTATTCCCCGATCTCCGCCAGAGATCATATCCCCTAAGCTCGATACTAACCGTGACGTCCCCAAAATAGGTCCATTCCATCCAACCCATTCTCGAGTATCCGAGTCGCCAAATACATGGTATGTAAACAACTACAACTTTATTATCACAACAATAAAATCATGAGTTTAAATACAAATATTATCTTCTAGACAATATTTATACTCAAATAAATCCTCATCACATTTATTGATACATTATTTTACAATAATGGTGAGGACTACTAAACAACTCTCTCTAGAACCTTCATTCCATACCCCCGACTAAGTACTCGCTACATTCTCGCCTCCCGAGAAGAAAAATAGAACAACAAGGAAAAGGGTGAGCTCAACTAGCCCAAGAAAGAATGTTATGACTAAGATAATATACAACAAATTATCGTTAGTCTCCAACAGGAAAAATCGATAGAATACAATAAATAACAAGTTTCGGATCAATATTCATGCAATGCGAAATAATAATTCATAAAGAGTTACGTAGAGAATGAAATCTACTATAATCTATGAATTTAATAAACCATCATCAATATTTTATCCTCAGTAACATCAATCAATATTCATCTCAAATCAAATATTCATCTTTGCACTCTGGGCCAAAGATATTCATCAATTCCATCGTGTTCATCTCAACACTGCTCATCTTTGCACTAAAGGCCAAAGATATTCATCACTCGGTCATATTCATTTAAACACCGCTTCATCTTTTGCACTACAAAGCCAAAGATATTCTTTAGAAATCATTCATCTTTGCACTACAGCCAAAGATATTCACTAATATCATCATTTAAGACCGAGGATGATGAAAAATATTTTAAAGAATCCAATCCAAAGGAAACAAAATGACAAGAATTAAGGATTAAGGATTCAGTATTTTGTTTTATCCATGTCCAACAATACCTCAAAAATAATCATAGTGAAGTAAAATTCAAGAATGATCAAAATGGATACAATCAAAGCTAGTATCCGTAATAGATATTTTAGACGAAAAGAAAAATTTTCATTTTCTATGAATAGTCTCAGATTCGTGAATAGTGCCAGATACGTGAATAATAACTCCACACCAAAAGATAGAAATTCCACAAAAAAAACATTTTCACGCTTCATGAATAGTACTCGTGAATAAGAATCGTGAATAGTAACTCATGAATAGCAACTCGTGAATAGTAACTCATGAATAGTAACCCCGATATGAAAAAGTTCCAAATTTGATAAAAAGTACCAACCAATATTTCAAAGATAATGATATCAAGAATTAATATCATTTGAGAAGAAAATAACATCCCTTACCTCAAAGAATCAAGATTTCTAAGGAAAGGTCTGGTGATGTTTGAATGAAACTTGTACCGAATAAAGAACTCTCAAAGTATCTAAATACTTACAAAATACGCCAATAATATAGAGAGAGAAAGAGAGAAACTTTGTTTCTGGTGTGATTTTCAATTCTAACTTAGCCCTCTATTTATAGGAAAATGTTAGCCCGCCGAAGCAGACTTGACCTGCTACCTGATGGCTTTACCTGCTACTATTGCCACCCACCACATTTGAAATAAAATTCAGCACATTTTTTCACCAACCACAAGTGGGGCCCACCAATTCTAGAATTTTCCACCAAAATCAATTATAAACCTAATTTCCGAATCCGACACCTCTTAAAATTCACAACAAATCATTCGTGCATTTTTAACGGTTCAAAATTTGTGGACATATACTCAACTTATGTATGTATAACATACCCAAAAATTACCACAATCCAACTATTTGATTAAAAATTATAACCCATGATATATCTCAAAACCCGATTTAATTTTTAATACCTCCAATCCGATAAAATAATCGATAAAACACCTCAACATAATTTCTTCATTTATAACCACATAAATAAATCCATCATTTATATCCACATAAAATAAATATTTCTTTATCATATGAATCAATAATTAATTATTCACAAATAATATTACAGTAATCACAATTATGACAACCGCATCGCTCCTGTGAAAGAGGGGGGGCTTTCCAATAAGGATCTCCTCATCGGGCCGCAATTAGGTGACCAAACCTCTCCTCGACGTAACTTTCTAGACATTGCCAATAATGTTATCTAATAATATTATTCAAATAATATGAATTATTGATCCGATAAATGGGAAATACCGTGGCAAAGACAATTATCAAAACAAAGAATAATATAAAATACCAACGCAAAGAATTATTGAATCAATAAAATAAACTATCAACAAGAATTCATCGTAATAATTATTGAGTAGTGCCTTCTTACGTAAGGATCAATAATTCAACAATACTGGCAATAATACCGTGCTATCAGTGCAACCACGCCAGACATCAGATTTTAACCAATCGGGTATTCCAACAAATCTTAATTGTGAATAACTACGCTGTTATTTATAACCACCTAAACTTTGTCGCTTTTCCTCATCCAATCGCTTTCATTATGGGGCCCACACATGGCTGCGCTACCGTCGCATTTAATATTCCTACCGATGCATTTAATATTCCACGACCAAACGAATATTCTCGACAAGATTTAATATTCCACGACCAAAACGAATATTCCCGACAAAATGAATATTTTATAACCACTTGCTTATTTTGAAATATTTGCGTATTTAACCCTTAACTATCCAAATTAATCAAATCAACCCTTACTATTTCAAGATAATAAATAAAGGAAATTCCTTTTTATTTAAAAAAATTTCGGGGTCTTACACATGTGGTTGCATAGTAGCACACGGTATTGATTATTGATGCTTATGGTTAAAGTCACTCAGTTATACTCAATTATTGCTACAGTAGTTGCTGCATAATATCTCTCATATTATTGATTCAATTATTTTCACAGTATCATCTGTATAATATTTATTATTATTAAATCAATAATTGAGAGGACAAAGTTATTCATATTATTATTTGCAATATTGACAATGTCTAAAAAGTTTTGTCAAGGAGATGTTTGGTCACCTAATTGCGCCCCAATAGAGAGAAATCCTTATCGGAAAGCCCCCTCTTTCCTGGGAATGATCTGGTTGTTAAATATTGTGAGTTATAATATTAATGATGAATAAGGTCGTGTTGATTAAAGATGAAATTGATATTTTCATTGTGTGTGGATTATTAGTGTTAGTGTAAATCGATATATATTCCGATAATAATTGATGTCTGGAGGTTATATTGATCAATCGGGTAATTAATAGGATAAATGAGCAATTAATTGCTATTAATTCACGTGCTTATAACTATTTGTTCACATGTGTGTACTATTGATATATTCACATGCATGTACTATTAGGGGAGGTGTTGTAAGATTGATAATACTTGCATGACTAAATTTAAAATGGAGATATAGATGAAGGTATTATTGAAAGTAGTATGCACACAAGCCAATCATGTTTGATGATAAAGCATATACTTTGTAACAATCTTATTCATTTATTAATAAAAAGTATTAATTTATTAAAGGCTTTTAATTATCTACATGATGTTATTTTATAATATGTGATACTCATAGTTTTAAGCAATGTTTTTAGAATAATGATGATGATCATTCTAATGAGAACTAAATTCTTAGAAAGCTTTAAACTAAAATAGTTCCCAATCGTTGAATTACTAAATTGGGGATTAGTGAATTCAGATAGATTGGTACATACGTTGCTTGCTCATTGGATGAGGATGATTGATCTCATGATCATTTGTGTGGAGACACTAAAGCAAGTATGTAGGTGCTTATTAGAGAATAAGTTCACTGAACGTGGCTCGCTAAGGAATACCTAATGGAGTTTTACTTGCTTGTCAATAGGAATTCCTATAGTGATAGTAGTACAAGTGATCCTTGGACTTGAGATCATCATAGTATCTTGTGTATGATGAGTTATACTTTGACTTATTCCTTAAGACCCTTAGGGTATATCAAAGGGTATGCTTGGGTATAATAAGTCAGATATGGAGATAATGTATGATCAATAAAGAATCTACCACTTCTAGTAAAAGAAGAGAATTGTCCTATGTGATTCGATAAATGACAACCCAAAGAGTCCTTGGCCAAGGCGAATGGAATTAGAAAGGAGTTTCTAATTTGCATTATTTGAGTCAGTGCATTTAAGAGTTGAAATACATATAATTAAATAATATAAGACTTGACAAAGAATTCCATGTCTTATATTTAATTGGGACATTGTTTCGGTGGAAGGATTGAATTATATTTGTAACTATTTATTCAAAGGTTCTTTTATGATTAATGTTGAAATCTATATTATCCGGAAAGTCGTTGATCGCTAGGGAGGCTTATCCCTATCAGAGAATAAATATTATTTATTTAAATAAATTAATATTTTAATTTATTTATTTAAATAAGATTAGAATTGTTCTAATTGATTTATTCAAGAACCTATTTAATATGGAGAACCTAAAGGGTCACACCATAAAAGGAAGAATAAATTATTTAAGAAGTTAATGGCATAATCGTAATAATAAGTTAAGTATATTTAATTTAATCTATGGTGATAGAATAAATTAAATAGCTTAATATTTATTATTTAATATTATTATTATTACTATTATTATTATTTAATTCCTAAAGGAGTTTAGGAATTAATTAATAAAAGTACTCTCATATATCCTAATTAGATTAGGAGGCTAATTAGATTAAAATGTTTAATTAATTATCTCTAATAAGATTAGGTAGCTTAATTAATTAAAATAAAACCTAATTCCTTAATTGTTAAGGAGGGTTTCCTACATCTATAAATAAGAGGAGTCTTATTATGGATGAAGGGGTTAGAGTTGTTGTTGGCTTTTTGACATTGGGAGAGTACGCCTTTTCTATGAGAGATAGAAAATTAGGATTTTGCCAAATACCCTTCTTCTTGAATACTTCTTCTTCCTTGGTGGATCACCTCTAAAGGCCAAACACTTGGGTGGCTAACGTTGATCAAAGGAAGGAACCCAACCCGGTGGATTCAAGTTGAACACGAAAAGATTTGGAGGTGAACATATACCTGAGGAAGCTCGGATCTTCAAGGGTATGATTCTCGTCCTTTATTTTTTGTTTAATTAAAAATTGTGCATAAAGGATGATCCGGGTATATGGTTTGTAAAATTTTAAAATTCTGATTTTACACGTTTCCGCTTTATTTATGCAATTTGATTGCGTTCATGAATATTACAAACCTAACAGTGGCATCAGAGCCAAACCTTTATGCAAATTATTAATTGTTTTAATTTGATATGTATATTGATATGTGTTTAGAACAATTTAATTGGGCATAATTTGTTGTATAAAATTTATTTTAAAAAAAGAAAAAAAATTCGCAAAACCTATTTTGATATTCTGTGAATCACGTGGCCATACATTAGTTTAATCAAAGGTGAGTTCATTCCAACGTGAATCATGTCTAAGGGATGGGTGAATCTCCAGGATCTTGAAATCATATATATATATATATATATATATATATATATATATATATATATCATTACGTATATTATATATATATATATATATATTATTCTTATTATTTTATAATTAAAATAAAAAGTTTATTTTAATTTTAAAATTAAATTTCATGCTAACTAATTGGAGTTGGAATTGTATTCCATGATAACTAATTGAAGTTAAAATTTGATTCCATGTTTCCTTAAATAAAAGATTTTATTTAGATATGAAATAAGATTTCATATTATTCAAAATAAAGGAGTTTATTTGTGAATAGGAAAGAGAATTTGTATTTCCGTAATAATGGAATTTTTTTTACTTGGAATTGATTCCATAATTAATAAAAATAAAGGAGTTTATTTTGATTAAAGATTTTGATTAAAAAAAATAGTTTATTTTATTGAAAATTGGATAAATTAAAATAAAGAGATTTATTTTGATTTAAATTTGAATTAAAATAAAGGAGTTTATTTTGATTCAAAATTATATTTTATACTAACTAAATTTGCCTATTAAATGATATCAATATATATATTGAATGTTTATTATTAATGAGATGAATGTTATTTATTGATGCATATGGTGATGTGTATGATAATAAATGGGATTGATTATGAACTATTGATCAACGTGATTGGATTTTATTTTAGTTGGATGCATGAATGTATGAGTTTTATTAAATGGGGTCTGCGTACCTCGTCTTCTCTAATTTTTTTAATATAAATTCTATCTCCCTTCTATGTACTTCCCTCGATCACGATCAAGGTTTCTATTTATTTTAAATAGTTTTGTAATAGGAATAGTTAGAATTAATTTTGAAAAATTGGAGATCAAGGGGCAAGGAGCGCTTGAAGACCCGTTTGTAATGGAGCTCAAGGTTTAAATGTAATAGTTATATTTAAATATTAATTCTTGCACCCCCAAGGGGTTTAACCTTTTGGTTCACTTGGTGGCTCTAGTAAACCAAACTAGAATAAAAGTCCATAATCAATCCGTAGTAGAATATAGTATTCTATATGTACGCGATACTATATATATTATATATTATGCAAACATGCTTCGCATGTTCATTAATATGACCAGATTTTATATATATATATATATATATATATATATATATATGTATGCTAAAAACAAGATGAGACAAATTAATAACAAACCCTCAAATTTTTTTATATTAAGTCCTAAGCGTTCAAAGATATTTGGAATATCGAACGTCGCCTTCTAGCATGATAAAAATTAATAGAGTATTAAATATTTAATATGAGTTTGTTGAGTCACCACACGACATGTATTAAGTATTTAAAATGTTAATTTATCACATTTGATGCTTATAAAGAAAATTGAACAATATTGTTTTGTTGTGTCACCACAAGGACAATATTTTTTTTTTAAATATATGGAGTGCTAGGTTGAACTTAACTTGGATAATTTTGATTCGGATATGCCACCACTTGATCAAAATAATCTAAGAGGCAAAATAGAATGAATTGCATAGTTATAGTAATTGACAAGAGTTGTCTACCTATTTATTTATATATAGTTTGTTGTGTCATCACAAGGCTATATACATTTGAAATGGGATCCTTATTCTCACTAACAAATCTTTAATTAGATTTTGCTTAACTATATAAGTGAGGTAATATAGTTTAAAGAAAATAGTGGGAGATACCAATTTAAAACAAGACCTAATTTATTTTGGTAATTAATAAAAGAATGTATGCTAAAATATTGTTAATTACAAATTCATTTACAGAATTTTACAATGTCTAAATTACTATCACTGCAAAACATATCAGATGTTATTTAACCGGACCGAATCAAATGGATTGGTTAAGGAATTTGAGAAAAGTTCTCATGGCTTAAAAGCTATCTTATGTCCTTAATACACTTATCCCTGCAATGGTTGCAAACAATGCCTCTGAGGAAGAGATTGCTACTTTTAGAAAGTGGCAAGATGATGCACAGTTGGCTCAATGCATCATGCTCACATCCATGAGTAACGAACTTCACCGTCAGCATGAAACTATGGATGCTCCAACTATATTCCTGCACATCAAGTAGTTGATGGTGAGGAAAGTAGGACTGATAGATATCAGATATCTAAGGAGCTCTTCCAATCTAGAATGACCGATGACACTATAATACAGATAAAAGTTCTAATGATGATCAATTTGATCGAATAGTTAGGACAACGGGTTTTGTCATGGATGGGGAGTTGTGCCAAGATTTGATCTTGCACTCACTCCCGGACTCCTTTCACAATTATTATGAATTTTTCATATGAACAAGCTAGATATCAGCGTTGCTGATTTGCTTAACATGTTGAAAAATGTTGAGAGTCACTTTCCAACCAAGAAAGACCATGTCTTACTGGTAGGGGGCAAAGGATCTTCTGGAAAGAAGAACGATTCAAATAAGGTAAATAGAAAGGCAAAACAAAGGATAATAAGAAAAAAATTGATACGGATAGCAAATAACTTTGCTTCCACTGTAATAAGCCTGGACACTGGAAAGAAACTGCAAGAAGCATTTTACATAGGCTAACCAGAAGAAGCTTAGTGAAGTTTCGGTAACAAATATAGTTTTTGTTCATGATTAAAATAAATTTTTCTTTAAGTCAAGGTTCAACTTGGGTATTGGATACCGACTTTGATTATCATAAATATAGATTTATGAAGGGACCAAACAGAAGTAGAAAGCTAAACAAAGATAAGTAATCCTATGTATGGGAAATGAAGCAAAGGTTGCTGCATTAGCCATAGGAACTTATTGTTTAGCATTGCCTACTGGCAAATCTATTAAGTTAATAAGATGTTATTGTATTCCAGTTCTCATTAGAAACATTATTTCTATTTTATTGTTGGACAATGAAATCTTTGGTATTATATTTAAGAACAATTGTTGTTCTATTTATAATAATAATGTTTTGTATAAAACTGGAATATTACTTAATAGATTTTGTATACTTGACTTACGTGAAAAATAATTTTGCAAATTGAACAAACTAGTATAAGAAAAGGAGATGATTATTCAAAAAGTTGAATGTGTGTATTTGCTGAAATACAAGTGTGAATTATTTGAAAGGTTCAAAGAATTCTAAAGTGAAGCAAATTGGAAAAGTATTAAGATTCTTTGATTAGATTAAGGAATAAATACTTGTATAATAAGTTTCTAGATCATCTCAAATGGTTTTCTCCTAATAGACGCCTCTTGATATGCAATAATTGATTGGTGTATCTGAAAGGAAAAATCGTACCTTATTGGACATGGTGCAGTCCATAATGATTTTACCGACATTCCAGTATCCTTCTGGGATAATGTTCTAGAAATGGCTGTATATCTACAAAAAAGGTAACCTCAAAATCTGGCCCCAAGAGTCCATAAAAGTTATGGACAGGGAGGATTCCTAATCTTAAGTTTGTTAAGATAAGGGGTTGTCCAACTTATGTGAAAAGGTTTTAAAGGATAAGCTTGGGACAAGATTTGACAAGTACAAATTTGTGGGACATCCTAAAGTAAGTTTAGGGTATATGTTCTATAATCCTACTTAGCAAAATGTGTTTGTTGCGAAACACACTGCCTTCTAAGATAAAGATGTTTATCATTGAAGGGACTAGTGGGAGGATAATAGAATCTTGAAGTGTTCAAGAACCAAAAACACTATAAGTAAAATAAGAGGAACTTGTAGATAAACCTATTTTACCACAACCGAATCGTAAATCTGGAATAGTACCGAAGATACCTGGGAGGTATGGATTCATCATGGATGATGATGATGAGGTACGTATCATAGAAGATGATGATCCAGTTACATAAGATGAGGTAAGAGTTGTAGACACTCAAAGAAATGGATTGAAGCAATATTCTCAAAAATGGAACATTCGTTTTGATATGATAATCAAAAGAGTTTGATTTTATCAAAAACAAGAATGAACCTAGTGTGTACAAAAGGGTCAGTGGGAGCGTCGTGACATTCCTAGTATTATATGTTGATATAATACGGATAAGGAATGACATATCAATGCTACAATCAATAAAGATAAAGTTGTCTAAAAATTCCTCCATGAATGATTTGGGAAGAGTATCTTAAATGGGGATACAAATCTATATAGATAGATTTAAAAAGATGCTAGACTTAACCCAAGAAACGTATATTCAATTGATGCTAAAGTCGTTTAGCATGGAAAACTTCAAGAGATGTCTCATGTTGATGAGCCATGGAGTTTATCTCTCTTAATAGTCGCTATAGACTCCTGAAAAGAGAGATCACATGATTGATAATCATGTATACAATGAAATATATGAGACCTGATGATGATCAGTCATATTCTGGAGAAGATCACTGTAAGACAGTGAAAAACATCTTAAAGTACTTTACCGGCACTAAGGATGTGATCATATTTATAGTGGGTCTAAATTAAAACTAGAGGGCTTAATAGACTCAAGTTTTTCAGATAGACCAAGACGACAGAAAATTCACTTTAAGGTAAAGCGTTACCTTGAACGATGGTGCAGTGAAATTGGAAAAGTTCTAAACAGCAAAGAGTTGTTGGTTTAGTGATAAAGACAAAGTATATAGCTATAAATGAAGCTGCAAGTTGATTGTTTGGATGAAAAGTTTGTTACAAAACTAGGAATAGTTCCTAAGTCTCATCTTGGATCTAAACATGTGTTGTGGCACTTTCATTTGATTATAGGAATCATTGAAAGATGGAAAATCGATATAGAGATGGTGGACTCTTAAGAACAACATTACATATCCATTAACTAAAGCTTATACAACAGCAGGATAATCGTCACTTAGAGAAGAAGTGTATAAGATACCATGACAATTGGCTTTAGTGCAAGTGGGAGATTGAAAGTAGTATGCACACAAGCCAATCATGTTTGATGATAAAGCATATACTTTGTAACAATCTTATTCATTTATTAATAAAAAGTATTAATTTATTAAAGGCTTTTAATTAACTACATGACGTTGTTTTATAATATGTGATAAACTCATAGTTTTAAGCAATGTTTTTAGAATAATGATGATGATCATTCTAATGAGATCTAAATTCTTAGAAAGCTTTAAACTAAAATAGTTTTCAATTATTGGATTACTAAATTGGGGATTAGTGAATCCGGATAGATTGGTACATATGTTGCTTGCTCATTGGATGAGGATGATTGATCTCATGATCATTTGTGTAGAGACACTAAAGCAAGTATATAGGTGCTTATTATAGAATAAGTTCATTGAACGTGGCTCGCTAAGGAATACCTAATGGAGTTTTACTTGCCTGTCAATAGGAATTCCTGTAGTGATAGTAGTACAAGTGATCCTTGGACTTGAGATCATCATAGTATCTTGTGTATGATGAGTTATACTTTGACTTATTTCTTAAGACCCTTAGGGTATATCAAAGGGTATGCTTGGGTATAATAAGTTGTACATGGAGATAATGTATGATCAATAAAGAATCTACCACTTCTAGTAAAAGAAGAATTTGTCTCTATTTGATTCGATAAATGACAACCCAAAGAGTCCTTGGCCAAGGCATAATGGAATTAGAAAGGAGTTTCTAATTTGCATTATTTGGAGTTGTGTATTTAAGAGTCGAAATACATATAATTAAATAAAATAAGACTTGATAAAGAATTCTATGTCTTATATTTAATTGTGACATCAGATGGTGGAAGGATTGAATTATGACAAAGAACTATTTATTCAAAGGTTCTTATATGATTAATGTTGAAATCTATATTATCTAGAAAGTCGTTGATCGCTAGGGAGGCTTATCCCTATCAGAGAATAAATATTATTTATTTAAATAAATTAATATTTTAATTTATTTATTTAAATAAGATTAGAATTGTTCTAATTGATTTATTCACAACCTATTTTAATATGGAGAACCTAAAGGGTCACACCATAAAAGGAAGAATAATTATTTAAGAAGTTAATGGCATAATCATAATAATAAGTTAAGTATATTTAATTTTATCTATGGTGATAGAATAAATTAAATAGCTTAATATTTATTATTTAATATTTTGAAAATATTAAATATAAATTAATAAGAGGAGTCTTGTTATTATTATTACTATTATTATTTAATTCCTAAAGGAGTTTGGGAATTAATTAATAAAAGTACTCTCATATATCCTAATTAGATTAGGAGGCTAATTAATTAAAAGAGTTTAATTAATTATCTCTAATAAGATTAGGGAGCTTAATTAATTAAAGGAATTTAATTAATTAAAATAAAACCCAATTCCTTAATTGTTAAGGAGGGTTTCCTATATCTATAAATAAGAGGAGTCTTATTATAGGTGAAGGGGTTAGAGTTGTTGTTGGCTTTTTGACAACATACGTAATTCCAATAGTTGGGAGAGTACGCTCCTTTTCTATGATAGATAGAAAATTAGGATTTTGCCAAATATCCTACTTCTTGAATACTTCTTCTTCTTTGGTGGATCACCTCTAGAGGCTAAACACTTGGGTGGCTAATGTTGATCAAAGGAAGGAACCCAACCCGGTGGATTCAAATTGAACACGAAAAGATTTGGAGGTGAACTTGTACCTGAGGAAGCTCGGATCTTCAAGGGTATGATTCTCGTCCTTTATTTTTCGTTTAATTAATAATTGTGCATAAATGATGATCCGGGTATATGGTTTGTAAAATTTTAAAACTTTGATTTTACACGTTTCCGCTTTATTTATGCAATTTGATTACGTTCATGAATATTACAAACCTAACAACTATACTGTAATTAATTTTTTCACATGTATAGAACTATTGATTCACATGAATGTACTACTGATTCACATGATGTACTATTAGGGAAGGTGGTGCAAGTTTGATAATATTTGCAGGACTAAATTAAAAATGAAGGAAAAGATGAAGGTATTATACTGTAATATTTTGAGCCCCAAAACGTGCAATTATCGAAACTATATTTTCCTATAAATAGAAACTCATTCTTCTTTCATTCTCACCAATTCACTAAGACTCACAAGTGCAATTATAGAGATAGAAGCTATAGTGAGAAAGAAGAAGAGAAGTCTGCTACTTCACTATTCCAGTATACAGTCTTCTTCTGAGGTAAAGGATATTATTTTATTCAGTATTCATAGGAATAATATTTTCTTCCATACTCTGTAGTATGTGAGTAAAATTATTTTGTCTCGTATTCCTGATTATACCTCCATTTTGTTAAAGTATTGCTTCTATACTCCGTAAAATTAGTAGAATATCCTAAAAATTTGCGGTTAATCTAGTATTGTTTCAAAAGGATATTTTCTACACATTCTTGTTAAATTTTAAGCTTTTTATGTCGGAGTACTGTCCATGAGTAGTATTAATTTTTATGGTACTATTAATAAAGTACTATTCATGGGGTACTATTCACAAAATACTATTCACATGTACTATTCACAAAGTACTATTTATAAGTACTATTCACGAGGTACTATTCCCGAAGTACTATTCACGGGATACTATTCACTCGAGTACTATTTACCCGGGGAATTATTCATGACAAAAATTAATTTCTTTGCTGTCCAAATCATTTTTGATACAATATTATTCATGAATTTTACTCCACAAAGCAGTATCATGTTGACAATTTGGACATTATTGAATTATGGATAAATTAAGTTATAAATCTTTAAAAATTTATCATTTGTTTTCTTTTAAGTGAATTCTTATATCATTGTCATCATCCTCATGCTTATATTGTGATAAAAGTCATATGTGGCTTACGTTCATAGATGTACTATTGATTGGTATGATTATGACCAAAGATTATTCGGTATAATCATGACCGTAATGATAAAAATGATGTGGTAAAAGTCCTCATTGGCTCGTAGTGCATTGATGGACAGTTGTTGGTATGATCATAACTATTGATGATTACATGAATATGCTTGGCCCGTAGTGCAGGGATGATTCGATAATGTGGTTTATTTATTAAGCTGAGTCTCAGCGATAAAGTTGATGAAAAACTTTTTAAATAATAGAAGATAGTATATATCATGCTCTACTTGACTCTTCTAATGGATTGCTTGTTCTGCTGCAGTTAAACTTGATGTTTATTATATTTTATCAGTTTAATAATGTTGAAGGCTAACAATAATTTATTCTACAATATCTTAGTCATAGTATTTCTTATTGGGCTAGTTGAGCTCACCCTTTTTTCTTTCATTGTTCTCTTTAGGACATGAGAATATAGCTGGGACTAGTCGGAGAACGGAGTGACAGTCCAAATGTTTGCATTAGTAGTCATCACTATTCTGTGAAATAGTATGATAATAAATGTAATGATGACTTATTTTGAGTTTGAATATTGTCTAGACGACAATATTTGTTTTAAAACTCATAGCTCATGTTGTATATTTATGTTTGTATTTGTATTCTGTACTATGTATTTGGTGACTCAGAATAGGTGTTGTATTCCTATTTTGGGGGCGTCACACCTTTAATTAAATAATTCTTTTATTAATAAATGGATAAGATTGTTTAGAAAATATATGATTTATCATCAAACATGATTGGCTTGTATGCACACTACTTTCAATCTCCCACTTGCACTAAAGCAAATCGCTATGGTATCTCATACTCATCTTCTCTAAGTGACGATTGAGCTGCTGTTATGTTAAAACTTTAGTAATTGGATCTGCAATGTTGTCTTGAGAGTCCATGTGAACCCCCAAATTTAGATACAAATATCTCAAATTCAGTGTTTCACATTTTATTTCTAATATTATAATAAAATCATCAACAACAGAATAATAGAATAATTTACATTGTTATAACATAATTATTCTTGTTCCAAAGTCTCATAACCGTTACTACAACATTACATAAATAAGTCTAAGACATAACTTAACTTAAAAAGTATTTTAATAATCTCTTAATACAACATAATAATAATCCTCTTAACTTAAAGGATTAAAGTTAATCTGTAGCCTTGCTCTTGCCTTTGTCCTTGCCGGAGGTACTGCCTTGCACTGCCTAAATTGCAATATTTTTAGGGAAGCAAGAATGAACAACAAATTTTCCCAGCAAGTAATATAGCAATAAGGGTAAACAAGTATAAGTTTAAAATCTCAAGGGTATAACTGTAAATAATAGCTCAGGAATAACAAGAATTATCAATCGTTATAAATCTATACTTAAATTGATATAAGAGTCACTACAGACTAAAAGATATCAATAAGATTCAAAGGTTTAATCATTTTGATAGTTCAAGAAGATTGAACACTGAATAATCACTAAGGACCAATAACTCCACCTAGAATTAACAGTATTTTACTGATAATCCAATAAAACAGGTATAATAGTTGATCAACCCAAAATACCCTACATTATGCATAACATTTAAACATGCTATTTGTGCGCACGTCGGTTCCCCGACAACAAATAATTCCTCCCTCAACGAGTGTTGTTTATCTCAGTAGATTTATAAGAGTCCGCGCCAAGACAATTGGTTTGGATAGTTTTCTAACACATGATACTAGTCTAGCCGAATCAAATAGCTTAGACAATATTTACGATACATATAGGAATAATAAATTTAATGCTCATAAGAAGAATCAAAATATATAATCGATTTTTGAATATAAACAATAATAAATATTTGTTCGAGGTAAATATGGCTAATATAGCAACAATTCGAATGTGTACAATATCTAAAGTTATGAGAGTTAGGAAACTTGCATTTTGCACCGATTACTAACTTATAGCTTACTATCACCATAAGGTCCTATTTTATCATTTATATATATATATATATATATTTGTTAGTTATTCAAGCTCTATATATAAACCAACAATTTTATATGTGTTCAACCACATAAACATATAAAAAGTTCTATCTTAGTTACACGATTGGACAACACGTTAGCTTTCTATCAAACCATGTAGCTACGTAA
Source organism: Panax quinquefolius (assembly GCA_020205615.1). Classification (NCBI taxonomy): domain Eukaryota; kingdom Viridiplantae; phylum Streptophyta; class Magnoliopsida; order Apiales; family Araliaceae; genus Panax; species Panax quinquefolius. Next base: position 93,808,365 of record CM035172.1, on the reverse strand, counting down.
TCATTATAGACTTTACTTTTAAAAACTTATTTAAGAAGACTTGTAAAAACTTTTAGGTTCTTGGTTCTATATACCCCTTACATGCTTGTACACTTAAAACATTACTTGAGTCATGAATTATAGCTTAAGACATTCACGCATACATGTTAAGGGACTTTTAAACTAGGTTTGGTCTCTTCTATTTGTGACGCCCCCAAATTCGGGTATCTTCCAACCTGACATATGGTGCTACACGGTACTCATAACTGTACATTCATTCTATTGAAACAACATCAACATGTGTGTATCAACGACATTCTTATTACATTAATAATATTACATCCCATTCCCAGGTTCTGAAACCATTACATTCTTTGTTCATCATAATATAATATATACACTTACTAGTCTATTACAAGATAAACTAATCATTCATCTTTACCTTGCCTTTATCTCTACTGGAACCCTCGGTTCGCTCGACCTTAGCTGCAATCATATTATTAAAGCAAGAAGTGAGCATAACTAGCTCAACAAGTCTAACAATATATTATTTGTGATGCCCCCAAATCTGGGTATCTTCCAACCCAACATATGATGCTGACACGGTGCTACAGTTCACACAAACATTCAATTGAAATGCCTCAAAAGAACGAAAATGTCTATATATATTCTAAAATAATATTACCATTTCCCCCAGGTTCTTTATAACCGTTACATTTGTTCTTGTCATAATATGAAATATTATCATTACAAACCTATACTATTACAAAGGTAATCTACATGTTCACCTTAGTCTTCCCTTTATCCTTGCTGGATCCTTCAGTTCGTTCGACCTAAGCTGCATTCATATGGTTTAAGCAAGAGTGAGCATAACAAGCTCAGCAAGTACAACAATTTCATCTAAACGACAAGCTTGAAACATAGGAATCATATATCTTCAACAACTGAACAATATCTATGAAGTACTATTGATAATTCAAAGTAGCACTTCTTTTCCTTCAAAACGTTTTATAATGACAATATTCATTAAAACATCAATTCTGGCCCAAGACTATGAGCATTTCATAATTTCTTTGAAAAGGACATCCCGACACTAAGTCCGTAAGTCCGACATAGCTTACGAGCACGTCTAGGTGATCAGCCTATAGTACTCTATGTTGATCCACACTACATTCGTTAAACATATGTACGTTTAAGTTTTAGCAACCTTGCGTGCCCATCGAATAATCGATGAAAAATACATTTGTTTATTCATACTCAGGCTTACCTTAAATCCGAACCAAACAATTGTGTAGGATAGCATTTTCAATTCTATATGGAAATACTTGTAAATAAATCAATTAATCTTTCAAGAATTGTCTAGCCGAGTTAAAATTGGCATCGACCCTTTCGTAAAACAATTCATACATCTCATAACATAAATCACTGAAAACCTGGCTAACACGAAGGTTGGATGTTTATAAGAAAAACTTGCCTTCAAAGATCTCGCCACAAAGAAAATTACTTTTCCTTTGAGTCTTTACGGTCTCTAAAACACATAACCACATAACATACCAGATTAGGTCATGAATAACATACATGGTTCCTAATGAATAACATTCTGGCTTACCGTGTTTTTGAGTTAATCATCCTTCATCGCGGCTTACTAACGTCCTTACATTATTAATCGAAACTCGATCGTCATTGGTTAAGTACACTTATTATATACCATTCACGTTCACATAATATTCAACAACTTTTAGTTGTAACTCTCCACTTATTGTCATCATCGAAGATGCTACTTTAAGTTAATTAATTCATCATCAATTAACTATCTTTCATTGCATATATTTAATCATACTTTATTTCATTTAACAAAACTCGTTTCAAGTATTTATCTTCCTTTACAACTTATTATCACTCATCGTTTCAGTATTAATAACTTACTTTCAATTAATCTTTCTTTCAACCTTTAGTGTATTACTTAAGGTTTAAACATTTTAAACAATGTCATTTTAGGTGTTAGTTTATTAATAAACAATCAGCTTCCTTCTATCTTCATAAGCCTTCATTCTTTCAGACAAAACCTAGTGTCAAGGCTGCAAGCACATCAAGACTTCTTTCTTCTTCTATTCATTACATACGAGTCAAGAATTTCTAAAACCCTACCATGGCGCCATGGGTGCCATGCCTAGTTCATTCGGCCACGCTGTAGTGCGAGACTTCAGTAGCTCACAGCCATACTTGGCTCAATCTAATTGTGACTTATAAGGCTTTATTCAGTGCGCCATGCTATTTTGCACCTCGATCCCGTGAAATTTTTGATAGATAACTTTTTAGGTGAGATTCACGGCCTCATAACTTCTTCGGTATAAGTCCAAATCGACTCATTCAAATGCCGTTAGTTCACAAATTATATGTTCTACGTATTCATACAAGAATGTTACAATTTCGAATATGTTAACTCAAAATTCACCTTTTAGTTCATTTTAACAAAAATGATAAACGTTCGTGAACGTTCAACGTTTGTTTCTTCGTTTTAAGTTGGAATTCGGTCATTTTTGAGTCCACGACTCTATAATGCCAAATGAGACTATACTCCATCGAAAACTAACGTTTCTGAACTCAATATTAAAATTCAAATTCCATTCCGAGAATTTCACGAATTTGACGATTATCGTCTAAACACGTGAATTCTGCCAAAACTTCGTTACTTGAGATTTTTAAACTGTTTCAAATGGATTCATTCAATCATACTAACATCTTAACATACATATATCATTAAATTATATTCATAATAAGTTCTTACTTGTTCTTTGTAAGTTTATAAACTTACAAAAATATAAACTACTTATGATTTCTTTTTACATAACTTATCAAGGTTTTAATCTTTTAACCACCATCCTTGCTTTTTATTATCATACAACTTCATTATTATAAACATAAGACAGGTTCCTACAAGTTCTTCCTTGGTTCATAACTTATATATGAACAACGTGCTTATTCACGGCTTATTAAGACTTAAGTCCTTAGATTACTCATTCTTATCATTCTTTAGCGTACATGCTCTACCACTACTCACTTCTCTAACAATGGAAGAGAAAGAGAATAATTGTTCAAGATTGCTTACCCTTGATGTTCTCTTGCTAATCCTTCTTCTTCTTTCTTGGATTACAAAGTCTAACTTTTCTAGCTTTTTCTCTCTAACCTATAAGCACCTTATAAGTTATAAAGTGTTGGATGAAAAAAACAACCAGCAAATGAAATCCAAGTTTGCTATTTATAGGATTGTTAAAGTTAGGGCATAAGGGTCATTAATCCAACCCACCTCCTTAATTACCTCCTTACTATTCCTTTACTTAGTTATTAAGTTAACTTGTTCACCATATATACTTGGCCATCACAACACTTAGCCATTAAGTTACTTGATTACCACACTTACTTAGCCATTAAGTTTGCTTGTTCATCACATTTACTTAGCCCTTAAGCTTACTTATCACACATACGCATTTTACTTGCTTATCACATAACTTATCATTTACTTAACCATTAAGTATACTTGGTCCTTACTTTAATTACTTGGTCATCACATTCAACCATGTGATCATGGGTTGCCCCATGGGTCACCCTAACCCATTTAATTAATGGTTTGGGCTTTAAGGTTTAATTAGCTTACTTATGCTTTTGGGCTTCCATTAATTTACTTTGAACTTTACAATAACCAATATTTGGGCTTTAACATTAGTTTACATTGGGCTTAACTCAATCCCAATTGAACTAAACACTTCTTACATAATCCTATAATTATAATTACATATGGCTTAAAGCCTTAGAACGCATTATATATGTATTAATCTCGTATTCTAACTCGTATACTTATTCAACATAGACGACATACCATCATCCATACATACTCGTATAATACCTCGTATCGTACTCATATTCATTACTTTGTATAATACCTACGTATTATACGATCATCGTTTAATTCATTAATCACATTTCATTTCCTTCTTGGAAATCATTTTCCCTAACCGTTAGGTTTTAAGTCCGCAGGCGAAAAACTGCGTTTGCCATAACTGAAATATTATTGGATAATCCATCTTACCTCGATATTCTATCATTACATATTTCTCGGAAATTCAAAAATTATCCCCGAGTAGAAATGCGGGAATAGTGTTTTTCAGAAAATTTCTCGGAAAGCTTTTATTTTTGTCTTGGAAATTCAAACACTTTAATTCTACCACGTAGCCAAAATACTATGACATTCCAATATGTATAGGTCATAGAACGACATTCAAATAGCTTACTCCCATAAATAATCAATTAAATTCATTTAATCCACATAATTAAATAAAAATTTAATTCTCATAAAATCCGATTTTTCTAGGCGTTACATTATATAGATACCACTTCGAGAATCATATGATTATTTTTCAATAACTGAATAGTAGTGATGAAGTACTATGAAACATTGAATAACACTTCTCATCTCATAAAACAATTCCGAAGTACATATAGTAGTTTGGAAATTCTGAGTAGCTCTATAGACCATGAGCATTCTCTTTAGCTTTTATTCATGAAAAGGACAACCCAACACTAAGTCTGTAAGTCCGATATATCTTACAAGCACATATAGGTGATCAGCCTATAGTACTCTATGTTAATCAACACTACATCCATTAAACGTATTTACGTTTAAGTTTTGGCAACCTTGCGTGCCCATCGAATAATCGATGTAAAATACATTTGTTTATTCATACTCAGGCTTACCCTTAATCCGTACCAAACAATTGGCGTATGATAGCATTATCAATTCTAATTGAAAGACTTGTAAAGAAATCAATCAATATTTCAAGATTAGTCTAGCCGAGTTAAAACTGGTATCGACCCTTTCTTTAAAACCATTCATGCATCTCAAAACATGAATCACTGAAAACCTGGCTAACACGAATGTTAGACAAGCGATAAGAAAACTTTCCTTCAGTGGCTGCTATAATAAAATTACTTTTCCTTTGAGTCGTTACGGTCTCTACAACACATAACCACATAACGTACCACATTAGGTCATGAATAATCATACATGGTTCCTAATGAATCTTACCCTTCTTCTTAATCTAATCATGTATTAGATTTATTATTATTGGTTCCGGTTTGTCGTTTACATCGTTCTTACCAACTTCTTTCTCGTTTATGTCTTAAGTGAATTTACTTCATTAATACATGTCAATTCGACTTATTAATCTTACTTATGGCTTACTAACGTTCTTACGTTATTAATAAAAACTCGATAGTCATTGGTTAAGTATACTTATTGCATACCGTTTATGTTCACGTAATATTCAACAACTTTTAGTTGTAACTCTTAACATTATAGTCATCATCGAAGATGCTACTTTAAGTTAATTAATTCATTTTCAATCAACTATCTTTCAATCCATATACTTAATTATACTTATTTCATTAACAAACTTGTTTCAAGTATTTATCTGCCTTTATGGCTTATTATCGTTTATCGTTTCCGTATTAATAACTTACGTTCATTTAATATTTCCTTCAACCTTTAGTCGTTAACTTAATGTTTTCAACATCTTAATTGATGTTACATTAGGTTTAGCATGGATATAATTTACCAGCTTCCTCTTTACATTCAAAAACATTCCTCTCTGTGCTTCACTTAGTGCTAGCCCTGCGGCGCCAGCTTTTCTTCTTGGACTCGCGCCACGGCGTGAGTCTCTAGTGCGTAAGGCCTGAGCATGGCGCTGCGGTGCCATCTCCTTCTATACCAGTCGCGTTGCGGCGCCACTCTTCAGTGGATAATGAACCTTCTTTGAGCTACAAGAAGACCACTTCATCGTGCTTTGATCAAGCGCTGCTGCCCTGCACCTCAAAGACTTGGATAATTTTGATAGTTTTTGTACATTGCGAACTTCCTGAACTCCAAATTTGATCATTTTAAGTCCAAATTGGCTCAGTCAAAAGCCATTAGCTCACAAATTACATACTCTACGTGTTCATGCAAGAATTTTCCATTTTCGAATCCGTTAACTCAAAATTCACCTATTAGTTCATTTTAACAAAAACGATAAACGTTCGTGAATGTTCAACGCTTGTTTCTTCGTTCTAAGTGGGAATTCGGTCATTTTTGAGTCCACAACTCTAGAATCCTAATGAGACTATTCTCCATCGAAAACCAACATTTCCGAGGTTACAGTCAAAAATTGACTTCCATTCCGAGAATTTCACGATTTCGACGATTAACGTCTAATCTCGTGGATTTCGCCATAACTTCGTTACTTGAGATTTTTAAACCGTTTCAAATGGAGTCAATCCATCATACTAACATCTTAACATATATATTTCATTAACGTATATCCATGATAAGTTCTTACTTGTTCTTCATAAGTTTATAACTTATATGATTGCGAATTTCTTATTCATGACTTATTAAAGCTCAAGTCCTTTGATTAATCATTCCTACTTCTTCTTAGCATACATGTTCTACCACTACTCACTTCTATAACAATTGAAGAGAAAGAGAATCATGGTTTAGGTTCTTACCCTTTAAGATCACTTGATTAAGCTTTGTTCTTCTTCTTGCTTCTTGAATTACAAAGTCTAACTTTTCTAGCTCTTTCTCTCTAACCAATAAGTGCTTATGATGTTGGATGAAATAAAACAACCAACAAATGAGCTAGGACATCTTCTATTTATAGGAAATTCTAAATGAGGGCTTAATGACCAATAAGACATCCACCTCCTTAATTAAACCTCGATCCTTACTATTCATTATGTGATCACCAAGTTTACTTGGCCTCCACAACTTATATCTTTTGCTTGCTCACCACATAACTTATCATTTACTTAGCCCTTAAGTTTACTTTGTCATCACATAGCTTATCTCTTACTTAGCCACCAAGTATAAGCACTTTACTTAGCCACCAAGCATAAGCACTTTACTTGGTCACCACTTGACTTATCCTTTGCTTAACCATTAAGTTTATTTGCTCATTACTTTGAATCACCCATGGGTTGCCCCATAGGTTTTAATCATCCAATAACCCATCGGTTCTTACTTTGGGCTTTTAGCATAATTAGCTTAACTTATGCTTTGGGCTTGCATTTAACAAACACTTGGGCTTGTTCATTATTTCACATTGGACTTAACCATTCCTATACTCGGGCTTGTATAATTCCTAACAAATCCTACAAGTCAAATACATTTGGCTTAAAGCCTTATAATGTATAATTTACGTATTAATCTCGTATTCCAGTCGTATACTTATTCATATACGACATACCATCATTCATACATACTCATATAATACCTCGTAACATACTAGTATTCATTACCTCATACAATACCTACGTATTATACGATCATTGCTTTAATTCATTATACGGATTTCATTTCCTTCTCGGAAATCACTTTCCTTAATTGTTAGGTTTTAAGTCCGCAGACGAAAAACTGTGTTTGCCATAACTGAAATATTATTGGATAATCCATCTTACCTCGATATTCTATCGTTATGTATTTCTCGGAAGTTCTAAAATAATTCTCGAGCAGAAACAGATGAATAGTGTTTTTACAGAAATTTCTCAGAAAACTTTTATTTTCATCTTGGAAATTCAAACACTTTAATTTTACCACATAGCCAGAATCCTAACCACATCCGCACATTCTAGGTCATAGAACGACCTTCAAATAGCTTACTCCCATAAATAATCAATTAAATTCATTTAATCCACATAATCAATAAAAATTTAATTATCATAAAAATCTGATTTTCTCGGGCGTTACATCCGTCCCCCTTATAAGGATTCTGTCCGCAGAATCTAGCTACAACACATACACAAACGAGGAAAATTTTCCTTCATGTTAATCTCGACCACGCCGCTTCTTCGGCATTGTGGTTCCTCCAATTCACCTTCATCGAAAGTATTATCTTATTTCACATGACTTGTCCCTTCCTATCAATAATTTGAGTTTAGAAGTTAAGCACTTACTAACACATTATGCTATCTCTCATTCATATTTGGCCAACCAAAGTTCCGTCGAAGGTCTTAACCTCGCTCACTATTTTTTTTCTTTAACTTTAGAATTATTTGGAACTCAAATTCCTCCTTCAAAACAAGATTATACTTGGTCTTCTCTTCATCCTGCACCCTCTTCTTCATTCATTTGCATTCCTCGTTACTTAGTTGTACTTCCTTAACTCGTTCCATTTTTGTGGATTGAGTCTACGTTGTGGATAACATTTCTACCTCTTCATTCTGTAATTTAACTTCTAACTCCGTTCTCGCCATCTCCGTTATTACCTCATTCTGAGCCGTTAACATCGATAACTTTTCCCTATCCTTCCTACTTAACGCGTCGGCTACTACGTTTGCCTTCCCTGAATGATATAAGATATCACAGTCATGATCCTTTATCCATTCTAATCTCCTTTTATACCTCATATTCAACTCCGTCTGTGTGAAGATATATCTCAGACTCTTATAGTCCATGTATATCTCACACTTCTCCCCGTATAAATACTATCTTCAGATTTTTAATTCAAAAACTACAGCTGCCAATTCTAGATCATAAGTAGGATAAACCTTCTCATAATCCCTTAACTGGCGTGATGCATACGCAATGACCTTGCCATGCTACATGAGCATTCAATCGCGTCCTCTATGCGAAGCATCGCTATAAATTACAAAGTTTCTCGTATCATCTTATAAAGATAATACAGGTGCCTCACTTAACCTTCATTTTTAGTTCCTGAAGCTATTTTTCTCACTTCTCATATCCAACATACTTATCAATAACAAATATGTATATCTTTTAAGCTAAAATTCACACTTAGTGAATTCTGTATCCAACTTCTCCCTCTGTAGTGTTTCCCACACTATCTTCAAATGTTCGGTGTGATCTTCTGACATCTTAAAATATACTAGAACATCACCAATGATCATTACGACACATTCGTCCAAATATTATTTGAACATTCTGTGATGCTAATGGTATTTTCAACCATAGCACCACACAAGAGTACCTATCAGCTTACCACCGATTTGCTCGATGCCCCTTACGAAAAGTCTAGCTTTAGTGCATTACTTAACCCAAACGACATAACCAGAAACTCGTAATAATCTTAACGAGTTCTAAACGTCGTCTTAGGTACCTCCTTCTTCCTTATTTCCAACTGACGATACCCCGTACACAAATCTATCTTAGAAACATTCTTTTCCCATTTCAACTGATCAAATAGATCATCGATCCTGAGCAATGGGTATTTATTCTTAACCGCTAACTTACTCCACTCACGATAGTCAATACACAAACGTAACGATCCATCCTTCTTATTTACTAATACTATCAGTGCTCCTACTCTCTAGGTGTCCACATCTTGGCACATGTATTCTATACACCTCTTCCTCTACATTCTCCTAGCTTGCATCATGGTTAGACAACAAGAAAGTTCCAGTGATTTATTACCGTAAAATACTACCTTGGGTTTTCTTAGAAAACCGAAAATTCATACTTTTATTCTAACAATTTATTAAAGTTCTATAGTTAATTAACTCATTCATACCGAGAATTACTTCAAATTCTCTCAACTTTATCGGTACTTATCTACCGATACTTGCTTACCTCTCTTATTCATAAAACAATTCCCATGAATATGTGCAACGAAAGTTATTTCCTCATTCTCTACCTTAACGTGTAAAGGTATTTTTAATCCCCTTCGGGAATGAACTTAATCACTTAGCACATTCTTATCCTATAAAAGAAATGTAGTACTCTAATCAAATAACACATACACATTCATTGAATTGACTGGAATGATACCTGTTACTACATCTGTTGATGCAACCGCATCTTGGACAGTCATATTAAATGTACAGGCCGTAGGTCTACCCGATGATGGTGGTCCAGTAATGGCTAACTTACCACTACTAACACCCTTACATTCCTTCGACCCCTTCTTTGGGAAATTTCTTGCCATGTGGTCCAATGACCAACATACAAAACAACCATGGTATTTCTTAGGATTAGGACAATTGGGTGATATATGACCCTCCTGACCACAGTTATAAAAAACTAATTTCCCTATCAGACAGACACCTAGATGAGTCTTTCCACATGTCTTACACGTTTTGATCCTACGCTTAGGATCCCCTTGTCCCACTCTAGTATTCCCGAAGTTAAAATTCTTTCTTTTTGGCATAATGCCACTACCAATGGCACTCTCTGCCTTGGTTCCTCCCTCTGCCATGCTCTTATTCTTTCTCTCTTTGTGTTATTGGGTCAACGCCTCACTACCACCTTCTGTTATAATCGCTTTCTCCAGAATGGTCCCATAGGAAGCACTCTAGAACACTGAAATCCTATTATAGAGCCAGGGTTTCAGGCCCTGCTCAAACCTACGAGCCTTCCTCTCCTTAGTATCCACTTGATGTGGAACAAACCTTGCCAATTCATTTAATTTGGCTACGTACTGGGGAACCGTCATGTCCCCTTGTTTAAGTTCTAATAACTTAATCTCCATCCTCCCATACATGCTTGTAGGGAAATAGTTCTCAAAGAAAACCTTCTTGAATTTTTCCCACTTTACCGCATCTGTTCTAGCCCCACCCTGGTGAGCCTCCCACCAAAAGTTGACTTCCCCTTTCATCATGTAAGTTGCAAAAGAAGTCTTTTGCGCCTCACCTACGTTTGTAATAATAAACGTCTTCTCTATTTCCTTCACCCATGTCTGAGCCTCTATTTGGTCCGTCGTTCCTTTGAACTCCGACGGACCTACACTTTTAAACTCTTTAAAGGTAGTCGTTCTGGCTACCCTAGGTCCCAAGGGTACTCTACCCCTGGTTTGGTTAAATGCAACTATTAATAAATTAACAAACTCTTGCATCGGGTTATTTTGGCCCCCTTGGTTATCATTATGTGATTCCGCTTCCTGATTACGTTGTCTTCTTCTTGGCGACATTTTTTGATTAAATAAATAAAGTTTCATTATTATCTATTTACTTACTTAGTTATCAGTCCACAATAATAACTCATACCATAACATATCATATTAAATAAAACTTCATTATATTCATATGCTTTTTCATAGTTTAAAACTATTTACAATTTATTTCCCTTAGCCCAAAAGCTATTACATTACTATCCCGTTATTGAATTTCACAAAAGTTGGCATTTACCAAAAAGACTACCCTTTTATACAAAAGAGGTTTTTACATCACTACACACATATTTATAACTCTAACATTCTAATAATGCATAATAGCGTTCTCGTATTTCTCATTCGCCAAAATCGACACAATATCCCGACTAATAATATGTCGAGTTTGTCCAGACTCAATGGAATAGCAATCAACTTTCAGCTTGAAATCCTTATAAACATTCTCATGGATGTAAGACATCCGTGCTATCTTCTGGTCTTTCTCAACCAGTTTCTTACGAAGCTCATCGGCCTCTTCCGTATAGTCCCTAACCTTATTTGTCATAAGCACCTTTTTATCGTGCTCTGACTCAAAATCTGCTTATGTAGACTCCTTTGCTTCATGGAGATAACTAATCTCTTCCTTCTGATTCTGCACAACTGTACTCAGTTGCACATTCCTGTCAAGCACTGCCAGATACAATGCTCTCATTGCATCTGGAGGTGATGACTCCTGTGTAGGTGCCACCGTATTAACCGATGTTACCTCTATTTCTTCATCCACATCGATCATCATATTAAGGTATGATGTTATATCCATATCTCCCTCATAATAGTTCTCCTCAGAAAAGTACTCCACTAGCTCCGACTCCTCTAGAATCACTAATGGTACCTCCGCCACTGGCATGGGTACAGGCTCTACTCTATTCACAGTTTCTTCACTCGCCACGTGTATATCTCTATACATCAAGCTATCAATGGACATCTACAATTTCACATAACATGTCGATTAGTACATAATACACAATAGTATAAGCACAAATCATATTTAATTTATTTAAGATTAATTTCCATCTTTTAAATCATTCGGTACTGAGTTTCCTCAATACCTTATTAACTCATTCGACTCGAGCTTACTTCCTTCGGACTTCTCCTTCCTTAACGAGGTTATTAGCCTAAGGTCCTTCCCCCCTTATATTTTATAACCTAATTCTTTGATACGAACCTGTGACACCCCCAAATTAAGGTATCTTCCAACCCGACAGATGGTGCTACACGGCACTCATAACTGTACATTCATTCTATTGAAACAACATCAAAATGTGTGTATCAACGACATTCGTATTACATTAATAATATTACATCCCGTTCCCAGGTTCTGAAACCATTACATTCATTGTTAATCATAATATAATACATACACTTACTAGTCTATTACAAGATTAACTAATCATTCATCTTCGCCTTGCCTTTTATCTCTACTAGAACCCCGGTTATTTTCGACCTTAGTCAAATAATCATATGATTTAAGCAAGTGAGCATAACTAGCTCAACAAGTCTAACAATATATTATATAGATACCACTTCGAGAATCATATGATTATTCTTCATTAACCAAATATAGTTATGAAGTCTTCAATAGTTATGAAGTACATATAGTAGTTTGGAAATATTGAATAACACTTCTCATCTCATAAAACAATTCCAAAGTATATATAGTTGTTTGGAAATTCTGAGTAGGTCCATAGACCATGAACATTCTCTTTAGCTTTTATTCATGAAAACGACAACCCGGCACTAAGACTTGTTACCAAACAATTGGCGTAGGATAGCATTATCAATTCTATATTGAAAGACTTGTTAAGAAATCAATCAATCTTTCAAGATTAGTCTAGTCGAGTTAAAATTGGAATCGACCCTTTCTTTAAAACCATTCATGCATCTCATAACATGAATCACTGAAAACATGGCTAACACGAAGGTTAGACAAGCGATAAGAAAACTTTCCTTCAGCGGCTGCTACAGTAAAATTACTTTTCCTTTGAGTCTTTATGGTCTCTATAACACATAACCACATAACGTACCATATTAGGTCATGAATAATCTCATATGGTTCCTAATGAATTTTACCCTTCTTCTCAATCTAATCATGTATTAGATTTGTTATTATTGGTTCCGGCTTACCGTTTACATCGTTCTTACCAACTTCTTTCTCTTTTATGTCTTAAGTGAATTTACTTCATTAATACATGTTAATTCGACTTATTAATCTTACTTATGGCTTACTAACGTTCTTACGTTATTAATAAAAACTCGATAGTCATTGGTTAAGTATACTTATTGCATACCGTTTATGTTCACGTAATATTCAACAACTTTTAGTTGTAACTCTTAACATTATAGTCATCATCGAAGATGCTACTTTAAGTTAATTAATTCATTTTCAATCAACTATCTTTCAATCCATATACTTAATTATACTTATTTCATTAACAAACTTGTTTCAAGTATTTATCTGCCTTTATGGCTTATTATCGTTTATCGTTTCCGTATTAATAACTTACGTTCATTTAATCTTTCCTTCAATCTTTAGTCGTTAACTTAAGGTTTTCAACATCTTAATTGACGTTACATTAGGTTTAGCATGGATATAATTTACCAGCTTCCTCTTTACATTCAAAAACATTCCTCTCTATGCTTCACTTAGTGGTAGCGCTGCGGCGCCAGCTTTTCTTCTTGGACTCGCGCCGCAGCGTGAGTCTCTAGTGCCTAAGGCCCGAGCACGGCACTGCGACGCCATCTCCTTCTATATCAGCTGTGCTGCGGTGCCACTCTTTAGTGGCTAATGGACCTTCTTAGTGCTACAACGCCACTTACTATGCATTGACTGGCGTTGCGGCGCCAGACCTCAACACCAGATAATTTTGACAGTTATACTACATTGCGAACTTCCCAAACTCCAAATTTGATCATTTTAAGTCTGAATTGGCTCTTTCAATAGCCATTAGCTCACAAATTACATACTCTACATGTTCATGCAAGAATTTTCCTTTTTCGAATCCGTTAACTCAAAATTCACCTATTAGTTTATTTTAACGAAAATGATAAACATTCGTGAACGTTCAACGCTCGTTTCTTTTTTCTAAGTCAAAATTCGGTCATTTTCGAGTCAGCAACTCTAGAATGCCAATGAGACTATTCTCCATCGAAAACTGACATTTTTGAGCTCAAAGTCAAAATTTGACTCCCATTCCAAGAATTTCACGATTTCGACGATTAACGTCTAATCTCGTGGATTTTGCTATAACTTCGTTACTTGAAATTTTTAAATCATTTCAAATGGATTCAATCCATCATACTAACATCTGAACATACATATTTCATTAACGTATATCCATGATAAGTTCTTACTTGTTCTTCATAAGTTTATAACTTATATGATTACGAATTGCTTATTCATGACTTATTAAAGCTAAAGTCCTTTGATTAATCATTCCTACTTCTTCTTTCCATACATGTTCTACCACTACTCACTTCTCTAACAATTGAAGAGAAAGAGAATCATGGTTTAGGTTCTTACCCTTGAAGATCACTTGATTAAGCTTTGTTCTTCTTCTTGATTCTTGAATTACAAAGTCTAACTTTTCTAGCTCTTTCTCTCTAACCAAAAAGTACTTATGATGTTGGATGAAATAAAACAACCAACAAATGAGCTAGGACATCTTCTATTTATAGGAAATCCTAAATGAGGGCTTAATGGCCAATAAGCCATCCACCTTCTTAATTAAACCTCCTTACTATTCATTATGTGATCACCAAGTTTACTTGGCCTCCACAACTTATATCTTTTGCTTGCTCACCACATAACTTATCCTTTACTTAGCCTTTAAGTTTACTTGGTCATCACATAGCTTATCTCTTACTTAGCCACCAAGTATAAGCACTTTACTTAGCCACCAAGCATAAGCACTTTACTTGGTCACCACTTGACTTATCCTTTGCTTAACCATTAAGTTTACTTGCTCATCACTTTGAATCACCCATGGGTTTCCCCATGGGTTTTAATCATCCAATAACCCATCGGTTCTTACTTTGGGCTTTTAGCTTAATTAGTTTAACTTATGCTTTGGGCTTGAATTTAACAAACACTTGGACTTGTTCATTAATTCACATTGGACTTAACCATTCTTATACTTGGGCTTGTATAATTCCTAACAAATCCTACAAGTCATATACATTTGGCTTAAAGCCTTATAACGTATAAGTTACGTATTAATCTCGTATTCCACTCGTATACTTATTCATATATGACATACCATCATTAATACATACTCGTATAATACCTCGTATCATACTAGTATTCATTACCTCATACAATACCTACGTATTATACGATCATTGCTTTAATTCATTATATGCATTTCATTTTCTTCTAGGAAATCACTTTCCCTAACCATTAGGTTTTAAATCCGAAGGCAAAAAACTACGTTTGCCATATCTGAAATATTATTGGATAATCCATCTTACCTCGATATTCTATTGTTACATATTTCTCGGAAGTTCTAAAATAATTCCCGAGCAAAAACGGATGAATAGTACTTTTACAGAAATTTCTCGAAAAACTTTTATTTTCGTCTTAGAAATTCAAACACTTTAATTTTACCACATAGCCAGAATCCTAACCACATCCGCACATTCTAGGTCATAGAACGACCTTCAAATAGCTTAATCCCATAAATAATCAATTAAATTCATTTAATCCACATAATCAAATAAATATTTAATTATCATAAAAATCCGATTTTCTCGGGCGTTACACTATTTACTTTCAAACAATTGGTAGTTTTATTCGAAATTTCCATTTTACAAAGCTAAGAGAGCTCATTACGTCAAAGACTAACCATGGTATTCATTAAACCATATAATAATGCTAAACAATTTTTACTATACATGCTTGCTTGTATTTAATTCATGTATTCCAAGTTAACATAGCTTTATTCTTGAAACTCGTTTTAAACTATATTATTATTGCATTTATCTTTGAAAGTCTTATTTAGAACATTGCATAATTTAGTCACAACTAACATTATTAATTTAAGTTCTTATTTTATTTACAATATTTGGATATAGGCTTTAATACACTAACCACATAGTGCAAAACTAGAATCTATAAGTTTAGGTTTAAGTTTAAGTTTAAGTTTCTTATAACTTCTCAAATCGTAACTTGCATCCGAATTTGTACTGGAAACTTCGTCGAGGCAAAAATGCCCAGACACAAAAACTGAACTCTGTTTCTTCATTCCAGTTGCGACCCAATACTCCCAAAACCACATACGAACAACAATTTAAGCATAACCATCTTATGTAAACCCCACAAACTTAATACTAAACATACATAACATGATTCTAATAACTGAAATCAAATAAACAACCAAATTCAAGAATCAAACTCAAATTTCATGCCATTTTTCCAAAGTTTAACATGTTTAGCAATTCTCTTCATTATAGATTCGTTTCTTGACCAAATTAATTCGTTTAACCTTCATTGTTTTCGTATTCAACCATATTAACAATGTCTAGCATCAATTTACAAATTACATCATGCTTCAACCCTCATTTTGACTCAAATAATAAGTATTCATGAATATTTCAAGAACTTGTAAAACATTAATTTAATAACATGGTTTAAGACATTACCTCTTGAAAGATGAAGTGTTCACTTTTGCTTTCAAACTCAGATTTTGCTCCCCAACTCAACAATACTCACACACAAATTTTGAATTCCATGGAGAACTAGCAAATCTAAAAATGGAGAAGAGGAAGCTCTTATATATATAGCCAAACTATTGTCCAAATTCTAGACTTTGTCATAGGAATTAAACCAAAGGAAGAAGGAAAAAACCACTGAATTGAAAGGATTTTGTGAAAAGAAGATGATGATTTCTTCTCCTCCATCCTTCTCACCATCATTGTAGCTATGAATATTTGTAAATCATAGAATAGGCCAATGGCCTCAACACGTGAATGAAGAAATGGACTAACAAAATGGGACACACTTTTTTCTAATACTCAGCATTTGCAACATGGAGACTAACATATTTAGGATACTTATACACATATATACCTATTATCATATAATCCATGTACATTGAGTTAATCCCAAATAATATTTGAGTTGGGCCAGGATATAATTAGTTGGGTACTAATAACCCATTATTTTTCATAAAACATATTATTTCCATTACGATATTTATATCGAAATAATTATTTAGTATTAAGTATTTGTGACGCCCCCAAAATAGGTATACATCACTCATTCTGAGTCACCAAATACATGATACTGAATATAAATACAAACTTAATTATACAACATGAGCTGTGAGTTTTAATACAAATATTGTCTTCTAGACAGTATTCAAACTAAAAATAAGTCCTCATTACATTTATTTTCACACTATTTCACATAATAGTGAGGACTACTAATGTTACCATCTGGACCGTCACTCCATTTTCCCACTAGTCCCAACTATATTCTCATTTCCTGAAGAGAACAATGAATGGAAAGGGTGAGCTCAACTAGCCCAGTAAGAAATATTATGACTAAGATATTGCAGCATAAATTATCTTTAGCCTTCAACAATGTTAAACTGGTAAAATATAATAAACATCAAGTTTAACTGCAGCGGAATAAGCAATCCATTAGAAGAGTCAAGTAGAATATGAAATCTACTATCTTCTATGATTTAAAAAGTTTATCAATAGTTTTATCGCTGAGACTCAGCTTAATAAATAATTCATATCATCCCTACACTACGACCGAGAATATTTATTAGTATCACGACCACAAATTATCCATGCACTACAGGCCAAGGATATTCGTGTTTTCATCAATGGTCATGATCATGCTAACAACTGTCCATCAATGCACTACGGGTCAATGAGGACTTTTACCACATCATTTGTAACATTACGGTCATGATTATACCGAATAATCCCTGGTCATAATCATACCAAGTCCATCTATGCACTGCGGCCATAGATGACTTTCAACATAATATAAGCATGAGGATGATGACAATGATATAAGAATTCAATTAAAAGAAAGCAAATGATAAATTTTTAAAGATTTATAATTTAATTTATCCAGAATTCAATAATGTCCAAATTGTCAACATGATACTTCTTTGTGGAGTAAAATTCAAGAATAATATTATATCAAAAATGATTTGGACCGAAAAGAAATCAATTTTTGTCATGAATAGTACCACGGGTGAATAGTAACCGAGTGAATTGTAACTTCGAGAATAGTAACCCCTTGAATAGTACCCCGGCATAAAAAAGTTAAAACTTATCGAGAATGCTCAGAATATAATTTCCATGAAAAGATACTGGATGAAGCGCAAATATCATGGATATTCTACTAATTTCATGGAGTATAGAAGCAAAAACTTTAACAAAACGAGTATAGAATTCGAAATCTGAAACGAAATAATATTACTTACATAGTACAGAGTATGAAAGAAAATATTATTTCATACGAATACTGAACAAAAATAATATCCCTTACCTTGAAAAGAAGAGTATTTCAACTGGTATAGCGGGGATATTCTTGAAGAAAACTTATACTATTTTCTATGCTCAAAACTTTCTAAATCTCGAAAGAAATACGCTCAATATTATAGAAGAAGAATTCTCTTATTCTGGTGTGATTTTCAATTCTAACTAAGCATCCTATTTATAGGAGAATAGAAGGAAACTATTTAAATGCACAGTAAAGGAGGAAGTCACGGGCGTTCACCGGCTGAAATTTTTTAAAATTTTGATTTTATTATGCTGCACTATGCACAATAAAATATAATATATTATATTTATAATCTAATAAAACAAAACTTTATATATAATATATATATATATATATATATATATTATAAATTACCTACATCACACGGTATCACCCGTGTGATGCCTTTCCCCCTTCCCCACAATTTATCAGACATCCTATATATATAAATATATACAAAACAAAACTACTATATAATTATATATATATATATATATATATAAACATCCTCCCTCCCAGGCAACCCAAAATTTCCCCCCGTGACAAAATCATCTTTCATCATACATAGGCCCCACATGTGGCCCTCACCTTTATTATATAAAATAATTTTCTATCGATTATTTTGAAAAATGGGTAAATGGGATTTCATAAAATAAGCAAAATTTATAATAAAATACTTCATAAAAATCCCCTTAATATTTTTAACAACCTTTATTCATATTATTATAACTCCTAATATTAACAATCAGATCGTTTCCAGGAAAGAGGGGGATTTCCAATAAGGATATCTCCCTATTGGCGCGCAATTAGGTGACCAAACCTCTTTCCTTGACAAAACTTTCTAGACATTGTTAATTATGCATATAATAAATAGAATAACTTGTCATCTCAATTATTGATTTAATAATATATAAAATATTGACAATAATTGAATCAAATAACGTGAGATACTATGCATCAATTACTATAGCAATAATTGAGTAAAATTGAGTGACTTCTCACGTAAGTATCAATAATCAATACCGTGTGCTACTATGCAACCACGCCAGACATCGCATCATAAACAATTTGTTATTTCAACAGTTAACGGTAAAATTTCCGCCGTTATTTTTATAAAAAAAATATTTATGTCGTTTTCTCATTTCGACAATAATTCCGTTGTGGGGTCTACTAATGATTGTGTCATCGTACGAATATTCTCTGTTAAAACAAATATTCCCCGACCAATCGAATATAATATAACAACTTGCATACTTTGCAAAATTTATAAATATTACCCACAACTATAACATTATATCAAATTTACTCCTTAATATTCAAAAATGATATTTATAGAAAATTCATCTTTATTCATAAAAGTTGGGGTCTTACAACCTCCCCTTCTTATGAAATTTCACCCTCGAAATTAGGGTACATACCTGGTATGACAAAGAGGTGAGGATACCTTGATCTCATTTTAGATTCTAACTCCCAGGTCATTTCCTCAACATCGTGGTTTCTCCACAAAACTTTGACTTGAGGTATAACCTTGGAGCGTAAAATATGTTCCTTCTTATCCAAGATTTTAACAGGAACCTCTTCATACATTAAATCTTTCGCTATTTCGTCCGATTCTAACTCAATAATGTGGTTTGGGTCTTCCACATATTTACGTAACATGGATATGTGAAAAACGTTATGAACACGAGACATACTTAGCGGTAAAGCGAGTCTATAGGCTACAGTTCCTACTCGGTCAAGGATTTCAAATGGGCCAATGAATCGAGGATTGAGCTTTCCTCTTTTTCCAAATCTCGTAAATCCTTTCCATGGAGAAACACGTAACAACACATGATCTCCAATATCGAATTCCACGTCCTTTATATGAAGATCAGCATAACTCTTTTGTTGATCTTGTGATGTTTTTATACGTTGTTGGATCATTTGAATCTTTTTCGTTGTCATGCATACCAATTCTGGTCCCAACAACGTTGCTTCACCCACCTCGTCCCAGCATACTAGAGAACGACACTTTCTTCCATACAACGCCTAAAATGGAGCCATGTCGATACTTGTTTGATAACTGTTGTTATAGGAGAATTCCACTAATGGCAAGAAGTTGTCCCAACTTCCCTTGAAGTCAAGGACACAGAGTCTTAATAGATCTTAAAGAGTTTAAATAGTCCTCTTCGACTGCCCGTCCATTTGAGGATGATATGCCAAACTAAATCGTAAATCCGTGCCCATAGCTTTTTGCAAACTAACCCAAAATCGTGAAGTGAATCTTGGGTCTCGATCAGAAACTATGGATACTGGCATACCATGCAGTCTTACAATCTCATTTATGTACATACAAGCAAGACGTTCAAGTGTATAAGTTTCTCGTATAGGTAAGAAATGAGAAGATTTTGTCAATCTATCAACAATGACCCAAATTGCATCTATGCCTTGAGAAACCTTGGGAAGACCAGTAACAAAATCCATGGTAATGTGCTCCCACTTCCATTCTGGAATTTCAAGTGGTTGCAATGGACCTTTTGGCACTTGATGCTCCTCCTTGACACGTTGACAAGTTAAACACCTTGAGATAAACTCCACAATCTCTCTCTTCATATTGCTCCACCAAAACATATATCGAAGATCACGATACATTTTGGTACTCCCGGGATGGATTGCAAACGGTGTGTTGTGCGCCTCCATCCTAATTTTATACTTTAAATCAGGGTCGTTAGGAACACAAAGTCTGAAGTTGACTCTAAGTATTCCTTCTTCATCGATTCTTGCTTCCGGGATAGCACCTTCTTGCACTTTCTTGCACTTTCTTCTTTATATGCATCAGCTCCAGGTCTGTATCTTGAGCAACTTTAACTTTATCGATTAAAGTCGGCTCAACTCATATATTTGCCATCATCACGTTGGTCCCTAGAGTCTTTAACACTATCTCCATCCTTTGCGAGTCATATAAAATGGGCCTTTGCGTTGACAATATCGCACTCATACCCGTATATGATCTTCTGCTCAATGCGTCAGCTACCACGTTCGCTTTTCTAGGATGGTATTGAATGGTATGATCATAATATTTCAACAGTTCAAGCCAACGTCGTTGCCGCATATCGAGTTCATTTTGGGTGAAGAAATATTTGAGGCTTTTATGATCCGTATAGATCTCCACTTTCTCCCCATACAGGTAATGCCTCCAAATTTTAAGTGCGAAGACAACAACTGCCAACTCTAGATCATGAGTAGGATAATTCTTCTCATATTCTTTGATTTGTCGAAAGGCATAGGCTATGATTTTCCCATGTTGCATGAGAACACATTCTAACATAGGATTACTTGGCTAATGTGGCAACTATAAGTTTCTAAACACATTCTTTGATTTGATTTGCCCGTAGGCATTGCTAAACTATAAGTTTCTATGGCTAATGTGGCAACATTTGCTTCATTTCCTACACATAGGATTACTTATATTTGTTTAGCTTTCTACTTCTACTTAGTCTCTTCATAAATCTATATTATGATAACCAAAGTCGGTATCCAATACCCAAGTAGAAACTTGACTTAAAATTTTTTTTTTAAATCATGAACAAAATTGTATTTGTAACCGAAACTTTACTAAGCTTCTTCTGGTTAGCCTCTGCAAAATGCTTCTTGCAGTTTCTTTCCGGTGTCCAGGCTTATTGCAGTGGAAGCAAACTCCTTTGCTATCCATATCAGTTTTGTTCTTATTATCCTTTGTTTTTGCCTTTCTGTTTACCTTCTTTGAATCGTTCTTCTTTTTAGAAGATCATTTAGCCCCTGCCAGTAAAACTTAGTCTTTCTTGGTTGGAAAGTGACTCTCAATATTTTTCAACATGTTAAGCAAATCAGTGAGGCTGATCTTTAGTTTTTTCATATGAAAAATTCACCACAATTGTGAAAGGAGTCCAGGAGTGAGTGCAAGATCAAATCTTAGCTCAACTCTCCATCCATGACAAAACCTGTTGTCCTAATTGATCAATCAAATTGATAATATTAAGGACTTTTATCTGTACTGTAGTGTCATCGGTCATTCTAGATCGGAAGAGCTCCTTAGATATCTAATATCTATTAGTCCTACTTTCTTCACCATCAACTACTTGACGTGCAGGAGTATAGTAGGAGCATCCATAGTTTCATGTTGACGCTGAAGCTCGTTACTCATCGATGTGAGCATGATGCATTGAGCCAACTATGCATAATCTTGCCACTTTCTAAAAATAGCAATCTCTTCCTCAGAGGCATTATCTACAACCATTGCAGTGATAAGCGTATTAAGGACATAGGATAGTTTTTCAGCCATGAGAACTATTCTCAAATTCCTTAACCAATCCGATTAATTCGGTCTGATTAATTTAGCATCTAATATATTACGCAGTGATAGTAATTTTAGACATTGAAAAATTTTATAAATGAATTTATAATTAACAATATTTTAGCATACATTCTTTTATTAATTACCAAAATAATTTAGGTCTTGTTTTAAATTGGTATCTCCCATTATTTTCTTCAAACTATATTACCCTCAATATATATAGTGCGACAATATCTAATTAAAGATATGCTGGTGAGAATAAGGATCCTATTTCAAATGTATATAGCCTTGTGTGTGCACAACAAACTATATATAAATAAATAAAGTGCATAACTCTTTTGTCAATTATATCATCATGTAACTCCTTATATTTTGCCTCTTAAATCATAATGGTCAAGTGTGTGCACATCCGAACTAAAATGATTTAAGTTAAGTCATACCCAATATTTCCATATAAGTGAAAAGAAAACTACAGCCCTAGTGTGTGCACAACAAAGCGATAATGTTCAATTCCTTATAAACATCAAATGTAATAAAAATAACATCTCAAATATTTAATACTCGCCTTGTGTGTGCACAACAAACTCATATTAAATATTCAATGCTCTATTATTTTTATCATGCTAGAAGGCGACGTTCGATATTCCAAATATCTTTGAACGTTACAACTTAATATAAAATATTTGAAGGGTTTGTTATTAATTTGTCTCATCTTGTTTAGCGCGCATGCACACACACACACACACACACACACACATATATATATATATATATATGTGTCATATTAATTAACATGCGAAGCGTGTTTGCATAATATATAATATATATAGTATAAGCATGCACATATAGAATACTATATTCTACCTGAATTGATTATGGACTTTATTCTAGTTTGGTTTACTAGAGCTACCAAGTGAACCAAAAGGTCAAACCCTAGGGGTGCAATAATTAATATTTAAATATAACTATTACATTTAAATCTGGACTCCATTACAAACGGGTCTTCACGTGCTCCTTTCTCCATGATCTCCAATTCTTCAAAGTTAATTCTAACTATTCCTATTACAAAACTATTTAAAATAAATAGAAACCTTGATCAGCAGTCAAGGAGAAGTACATAGGAGGGAGTTATAATTTACATTAAGAAAAATTAGAGAAAACGAGGTACGCATACCCCATTTAATAAAACTCATACATTCATGCATCCAACTAAAATAAAATAAAATTCAATCACATTGGTCAATAGTCCATATTCAATCCCATTTATTATCATACACATCACCATATGCATCAATAAATAACATTCATCTTATGAATAATAAATATTCAATGTATATATTGATATCATTTAATGGGCAAATTTAGTTAGTATAAAATCTAATTTTGAATCAAAATAAACTCCTTTATTTTAATCCATATTTAAATCAAAATAAACCTCTTTTATTTTAATTTATCCTATTTTGAATAAAATAAACTATTTTATTTTAATCAAATTCTTTAATAAAAATAAACTCCTTTATTTTAATTAATTATGAAATCGAATTCCAAGTCAAAATAAACTCCTTTATTTTTTGAGTAATATGAAATCTTATTTCATATCTTAAATAAACTCTTATATTTAGGGTAACACGAATTTTCTTTTCTTATTCACAAATAAACTCCTTTATTTTGAATAATATGAAATTTTATTTCATATCTAAATAAACTCCTTTATTTATGGAAACATGGAATTCAATTTCAACTCCAATTAGTTATCATGGAATCAATTCCAACTCTAATTAGTTAGCATGAAATTCAATTTTAAAATTAAAATAAACCTTTTATTTTAAAATTTAAATAAACTTTTTATTTTAAGATTAAAATAAATTTTTATTTTAATTATAAAATTATTAAAATATATATTACATATATAATTAATATATATATATATACTAATATATATATATATACGTAAAAACGTTATAATATATATAATATATATTCTAACGTAAAAAGGAGATTCCAGTATTCTAGTTAACATAGATTCCAAAAGTGATTCAAAATAATCCTGGAAAATAGTTCACGTGAATCATGAAAAATATGACATATTCGTATTATAATATACAATATTCATATGCTATATCCCGTACAGCAACATGATTCACTATATATTTTGTAAGCTCCTGATCCCTTGAATCACATGAATCACCTGTTAACAATAACTTTTGAATAACATGTAAAGGATAATATCATATATATATATATATATATATATATATATATATATGAAATAAACATCCACGCATCCGCTGCTGTGCAGAAACTTTACATCACGTGAAGTAAGCTAAATCACGTATTTTGCGATTTTTTTAAAAAATAAATTTTATACAATAAATTATGCCCAATTAAATTTTTTTAAACACATATCAATATACATATCAAATTAAATAATTAATAATTCACATAAAAGTTTGGCTCTGATACCACTGTTAGGTTTGTAATATTCATGAACGCAATCAAATTGCATAAAATAAGTGGAAGCTTGGAAAATCAGAGTTTAAAATTTTACAAACTATATACCCGGATCATCCTTTATGCACAATTATTAATTAAACGAAAATAAATGAAGAACAAGAATTATACCCTTGAAGATTCGAGCTTCCTCAGGTACAAGTTCACATCCAATCCTTTTTGCGTTCAACTTGAATCCACCGGGTTTGGTTCCTTCCTTTGATCAACGTTAGCCACCCAAGTGTTTGGCCTCTAGAAGTAATCCACCATGAAAGAATAAATATTCAAGAAGATGGGTGTTTGGCAAAACCATAGAAAATGAGTGTACTCTCCAATAATTGGAATCACGTATTTTTGATATATGATATAAGACTCCTCTTATAAAGATATCAGGTAACCCTATTTAATTAAAATAAGGTATTATTTATTTAATTAAACTCTTTTAATTAAATGGGCTCCCTAATCTTATTAGGGATAATTAATTAAACTCCTTTAACTAATTTTCCCTCCTAATCCTATTAGGAATAAATGAGAGTACTTATATTAAATTAATTCCTAAACTCTTTTAGAAATTAAAATAATAATAATTATAATAATATTAACAAGACTCCTCTTATTAATTTATATTTAATATTTCTAAAATATTAAATAATAAATATTAAGCTATTTAATTTATTCTATCACCATAGATTAAATTAAATATACTTAACATATTATTACGATTATGCCATTAACTTCTTAAATAATTATTCTTCCTTTTATGGTGTGACCCTTTAGGTTCTCCATATTAAATCGGTTGTGAATAAATCAATTAGAAATAATTCTAATCTTATTTAAATAAATAAATTAAATGATTAATTTATTTAAATAAATAATATTTATTCTACAATAGGATAAACCTCCTCTAGCGATCAACGACTTTCCGGATAATATAGATTTCAACATTAATCATAAAAGAACCTTTGAGTTAATAGTTACCGTACAATACAATCCTTCCACCATACAATGTCCCAATTAAATATAAGACATGAAATTACTGTCAAGTCTTAATTTATTTAATTATATGTATTTCGACTCTTAAATGCACAACACCAAATAATACAAATTAGAAACTCCTATCTAATTTCATTCTGCCTTGGCCAAGGACTACTGGGTTGTCATTTATCGAATCACATAGGACATTTTTCTTCTTTTACTAGAAGCGGTAGATTCTTTATTTATCATACATTATCTCTATGTACGACTTATTATACCCAAGCATACTCTTTGATATACCCTAAGGGTCTTAAGGAATAAGTCAAAGTATAACTTATCATACATTAGATATTATGATGATCTCAAGTCCAAGGATCACTTGTACTACTATCACTACATGAATTCCTATTGACAGGCAAGTAAAACTCCATTAGGTATTCCTTAGCGAGCCACGTTCAGTGAACTTATTCTCTAATAAGCACCTACATACTTGCTTTAGTGTCTCCACATAAATGATCATGAGTTCAATCATCCTCATCCAATGAGCAAGCAACGTATGTACCAATCTATCCGGATTCACTAATCCCCAATTTAGTAATCCAACGATTGGGAACTATTTTAGTTTTAAGCTTTCTAAGAATTTAGATCTCATTAGAATGATCATCATCATTATTCTAAAAGCATTGCTTAAAACTATGGGTTTATCACATATTATAAAACAGCATCATGTAGATAATTAAAAGCCTTTAATAAATTAATACTTTTTATTAATAAATGAATAAGATTGTTACAAAGTATATGCTTTATCATCAAACATGATTGGCTTGTGTGCATACTACTTTCACTGTCATACGAATATTCTCCGACAAAAAGAATATTCCCCAATCAAACGAATATTTTATAACAACTTGCTTACTTTGCAAAAAAGTTCACATATCACCCTTAACTTTAACCTTTTATCAATTTAACCATTTACGAAATAAAATAATAATTATAAGAAAATTGAATACTTTCATTTCATAAAAATTCAGGGTTTTACAATCTCCCCTCCTTATGAAATTTCGCCCTCGAAATTTATGTACGTACCTGGTATGCCGAATAGGTGAGGATACCTTGACTTCAATTCGTATTCCAACTCTTGAGGTATAACCTTTGAGTGTCGAATATGATCCTTCTTATCCAAGATTTTAACAAGTATCTCCTCATACGTTAAATCTTCTGTAACATTGATACGTGAAAAATGTTATGAACACGCGACATACTTGGCGGTAAAATGAGTCTATAGGCCACAGTTCCTACTCGATCGATGATTTCAAATGGGCCAATTAAATCGAGGGTTGAGATAACGCCTTCTTGAACCTTCTTCTTCATGAAAGGTGTATAGCTTGAGTGACTTTAACTTTATCGATTAAAGTTAATTCTTCTCATATATTCGTTATCTTCACGTGGGTCACTAGAGTCTTTAACTCTATCTTCATCATTTGTAAGTTATACGAAATAGGTTTTTGTGTTAACAACATCGCACTCGTAAACGCATACGATCTTCTACTCAACGCGTCAGCTACCACGTTCGCTCTTCCACAATGATATTGAATGGTATAGTCGTAATCTTCAACAGCTCGAGCCAGCATCTTTGGCGCATGTTATGTTTGTTCTAGGTGAAGAAATATTTGAGGGTTTAAGAAATGGGTTTTGTACTGGGGTCAATACAAAATTCGATTTCACGCTATAGGGTTAGGCTAGGAAGTCTTCAGGAATACGTCAGGAAATTTATTAACAATAGAAATATCATTCAAAACTGTGACTCTCATCCAAGACTTAGATAACACATGTAATGAAGGTTTCTCCTAATGGAGTTTCAACTGATAAGTCAAAGTCTAATTTCTCCGGAGTCAAATTTAAATGTTGAGTGCAAACGAGAGAGATAAAAAATGGGTAGAACCGGTATCTAATAAGGTATAGACTTTGCAAGAATTTATAATTAACTAACACGTGCTAACTTTGTTCGGGTTATCGCTTTTTTAGAAGTCACGAAAAATGCTCTCCCTGAAATCACCGACTTTGTTTTGTCCGTATCCGCCTTTGGTGCCACCATCCCAACTGGACTTGACTTTGGTGAACGACAAAATGGGCATAGGTGACCTTCTTTTCAACAATTGTAACATGCTTTGGACTGCATCGTTCAGCTTGGACTGATATGTCCCTCCCCTCCGCATTTGAAGCATACAATTGGTGGTCGTTCTCTTCCTTGAAAAGCGGTGTTGGTCTTTATTATCTTTCCATCGTTGTTGAACCTTCTCTTCGTGAAATTTCCACTCCTATTATCTTGACCATGATTATCACCGAAGTGGTTACCATTCTTGGCATGATAATTTCTCACACGATGGTTATCATTGTTCCGATGGCCGTTGCCACCGGTATGATTATTATCATGTTGTTGCTCGTCACCTTTTGGTTGTGCTGACTCATTATCGCGCTCCAATAACTGCGCCTTATTCACAACATCTGAATATAAACAAAGTTTGTGAGAAATGAGGTATGGACGTATATCCGGTTTCAAACCTCTTAGAAACATTCGCGTCATTCGCTCCTCATTATCGACCAAATGAGATACAAGTCGGGATAACTCGGCAAACTTAGCCTCGTACTGCGACACGGTCATATTGTTTTGCTCTAACTTGATAAACTCTATAACGATCGAGAAATTTGTAATTTAATTTAAATATTTATTCAATTAAATAAATATTTTAAATAATTTATTTATTGAGAAAATAAATAATTGATGAATTGTGATGAATTAATTTAGTAACTAAATTGATTAATGTTAATTGAATTGAATAATGATAATTTTATTTGAAGGATTTTATTTAAGAAAATAATTAAATTAAATCAATTGCTTAATATTTAAGAAGATAATTAAATTAAGTGAATTGTTTAATATTAAATGAATAAATTAAATAAAATAATGCTTATAATTTATTAATTAAAATTAGATATATAATTATTTATTATTTATTATAAGCATAATTATAATAAGAATATAATTCTTATAATTATAAATTATAAGCTATTAAAGTGGTTACATGTGTGACAAGTGTAACTATATGATATAAATTTTATTTAAATAATTTAGTTATGGGATTTATGTGTTAGCCAAACAAGGCCTTGTGGCCTTTGGCTTATTTTAACTAGCGTCTTTTGTTTTCCTTAACTGAAAGAGAACGTGGGAGTCAGTTTATAATTCATGCACATTATTTTCTCAGGCTTAACTATATAAACACAGAGGATTAGAGAGAACTTGGGTATAATCTCTAATTATTAAGGGTTGAGGAAGGATTCTATCATCTTGCTAGTAGGAAATTCAAGGTATAACTTATTCTTAAATTTTCAAGTTGGAGTTTGACATTTAAAGTTCTCTGTAATGGATTGTTGTGGAATTGTTGTTTCATATGTTGATTATGTATACGTATACTCTTGATAAATTAGTTGGTTATCATTTGTAATTATGTAATAGTTATCAAATTCGTGTAAATTGGTGTGTAGGAAGAAAATGAAATATCAGTGTTTATGTTCTTATAATATGGCTTAGAAAGTACAATTTTTCATGATCAATACTTGTTATAATCTATAATTTGTTGTTAGAATATGTTTGTATATTAAGAAACGAAAACAATGAAGTTTAACTCATGTCAATTGATTAAGAAACAAATTTGTGGCGATCAAATTCGTTAAAAGTGTAAAAATGAAGAAATTTGGGAAAAACTATGGTTTTGATTTCTCAAAATGAGGTATATGTACTGTTTTGTATATAGAATGGTGTTTAGCATGTGTAACTATAATATTACAAAGTTTTAGATGTTGAATTTGGGAGAAATTCCGTTGAATTGGGATTTTTGGCCTTTAACAAAGTAGTAGTTCGCATTTGTAAAAACTAAGTCTGGTGCATCACATGGTCATACGCTCACTGCCAGAAGTTTTCTCGTGAGCGCGGGAGCCTTGCGCGTGTCGTCATGGCACATGATGACATCGTCTGGTAGCGCAAGGCGTCGTCAAAGGCCGCCGATAGCCTGATGGTATTGCTCATGTTACAGACGAGTAGCCAATCACGATCAGAACAGTGAAGTCTGTTTATTTGCAGATCATGTGTAATGGACTTATATTAGTTTAGCATGCATGTTAATAATGTTAAGGCACAATATAAACTACAATAAAAGATTGTCATTCATTGTTATATAAAGTGTAAAAGAATTTGAGTAATTACTTGAATAAGTTATGTAATGAACCAAATGTGATGTTTTAAAAAGTTAAATATAAATGATAAGTTTTAATGTGTGATTTCAGAGGCGTTAAGTATGTTAACCTAAATAGTTAGGTTCTAGGTTAGGGTTATAACCTAAATGATGGTTTAAACCCAAAAGTTAATATTCATACAACTAATTGTTGTTGCGATTGTAATGATATATGTAGGGTATTTATCGAATATTACATTTGTGTAGCGTACATTCAAGGAAAGTTCTTTAACTCTACTTTCATAATTGTGCAAGTTCTCTAACTCTACTTTCATAATTGTGCAAGTTCCTAAACCTTAACTCTTTACATTGAGCAAGCTTTCTAACTTCATTATTTTCATATTGAATGAATGTTTCCATTCCTAAATCGTTATTGTTCAAGTTCTTAAAATTCTTGAAAAGTTGAGCAACCCTAGTTTATCTTGAGAATGTTTATGCAAGCTCTTGTAATCTAATTCGTTACATCGAGCAAGCTTTACTTTCTTTATTATCATTTGAAGCATATATTGTTGTAACACATTGATTCACATTCAAAGCTTTATTGCTGTATTAAACGTTCAAGTAGTAAGCAAATCTTTATCGATTGAATTAAACTATAATCAAATAGTGTTCTAAAATTCTAGAAACACTAATAAGTTAGTTCCGAGCTAAACTTTATTTAGTGCAGAAATTCTAAATTCAAGCTGAGACGAACAACCCTAATATAAGGGATTTTGTACGTGTAACGTTTAGATGTTTGTGCACAATACATGGTATAAATGGCTGATCCCCCTGAGTACGTTAAGAAGAGTAAGTACAATCTAATGACTATTAAGGTTAAGGTAATAATACCTAAACACTGTGGAGATAGTTCGTGGTCATAAGACCCTTAGATAATTAAAGTTCGAACTTGTTTTCTATTTTGATTCGTAGAACAAGTTCTTTATTGTTCAGTATTCGTTGTTCAATCTCATGTTGTTACTATACTATCTTTATGTCAGTGAGCAATTGTTTGCTCACTCTTGCAATTAAATAATGCAGCTAAAGTCGAAAGAGGTGACGAGCCATCTACTAGCAAGGGAAAGGGTAAAATGTCCAAGTGTTGAAGAATTAATTAAAGTTTATTTAAATGCATGAAGTTATAAGACTTATTTTATTTTATAATGTATTACGTAAACTAATGTAATAATTTAAGGTTAGATTACCTGGGATTGTTTATGAGATGATGTAACCCTTTAATGGGAAAGATTATTATTTTAAGTTATTTAATGTTTTATCCTTTATTATGGGTAGTTAGATGTAATTATTTTGATAGTGAGCACCAAATTCGGTGGAAATGAAGTACCCGAATTTGGGGGTGTCACAGGTTGGTAATAGAGCCTTAGGTTATGAACCTTAGGTGGGGAAAACCTTAGGAAGTAGCCTTTAAGGAAACAGAAAACATAGAGGTGTTTAACTCTTACCGGGTTTTAAGGAATGGATTAAGGCATCCATTGAAACGAAACAATAAAAGACATTATGTGCTATGCGTTAATAACTTATGTGCTCGCAAGTATCGATAATGTTAAGTAAAATTGAAAATATTTTGTTGTTAGGATGTCTGACGAAGGAGGATCCAGTCCAGTTAGAGAGATGATACCTCAGGTACCTATAGACGATGAACCCCGGGACATTCACGTAGTGCGGGAACAATTGATCCAGGAGGATGATCCTGTGACCGATCCCGAGGAGGATAGTCCTGAGGAGATAGATGAGGATGATGATGAGGAGGATCCTGAGGAGTTTCCACCAAACTCCGTATCGGCTGAGATGTATGATGCTTTGTATGACCGTAACATAGACTTACAGGATAATGTTGAGGAGCTGAAGGAGATGGTTGAGATGCATCATGTTGCGTTGAAACAGAAGGATGTAGAGATTCAGGAACATGATTCAAAACTCAGAAACATAGAATGGGATCTAGTTCATACCAAGGGTCAGCATGAAGACCTGTTGGTAGTGAACAAGAAGATGAAGACTGACATTGAGAAGCTGAAAGATAACTTCAAAGAGGAATCATCTAAGCGTACAAGAGCAGAGGATGCTTGGATGAAGGCGACTAAACGTGCAGATCGTACTGAGGCTAAAGTCCAAGTGAAGAAAGCCAAGATGAAGGAGATGGATTATGCTTTTAATTCTGCGATTGATAGGGCCCATGATTGAGTCCATTATTACCCACCTCAGTTTGAAGACTCGTCGTGGTTCATGATGGATCGTAGAACGGCTTATCGTATCGTGGAGGAGGAACGTCGAGAAGCCTTACGACGTCTTAATATGCCTAGATAGAATAGGAGTGATAATAATATGTGGTTAATTATGTGAATAAATAAATTATGAATCCTTTATTTTGAGATAAATAAATGGATAGTATGAATATGTAATCCTAAAACTGGTTTAGTTCAGGAAAGTGGATGTTTATAGCAGATATGCTATCTTTAGTATGTTTTCAAACATTATGAATGAATAAAATATTAGAGTTTATTTGAAATATTATGTGATATAGCTTTAATCTTGGAATGTTTAAGTTAAACTTCAAATACCCAAGAAGTTGAGTAATGAACTAATAAGCATATATTCTAATAGAAAATGCCTCCTAGAAGAATACAACCACGTCAACAAGCACCTCTTGAGGGTTCTATTAACAATAACAATGAGGCCAACGCTAATCCGGTTCAACAGTTGGTAACTTTGTTGATGGGAGCACTTACGAATCATCCGCAAGCTCAAATTATGACTTTCAAGGAATTCAAAGCGGTTGGACCGCCAGAGTTTCAAGGGTCTATGAATCCAGTGGAAGCCCAAACTTGGATCATGGAAATGGAGAAGGTGTTTGACGTTGCTAGAGGTAACGAAGATCAGAAGACTGCATTCGTGATGTTTATGCTTAAGTCCGAAGCTAGCTACTGGTGGCAAGCAAATAAAGTTTGTGGAGGAGAAGGAGTGGTAGCGTTGGATAGATTAAAGGAGATGTTCTTTGAAATGTACTTTCCAACGAGTTCTCGGAATTAGTTGGAAGTGCAATTCCTGGAGCTTAAACAAGGAACTATGACGGTGCCAGAATATGCTGCGAAGTTTAACGAGTTGGCAAGGTTAACCACTTATCAAGTCAATACTGATGAGCGTAAGTTGAGAAGGTTCAAACAAGGATTGAAACCCTGGATGTATAGCAAGGTTTCAATGTTCTAGTTAAATACATTTACGGCTGTACTGGAAAAGGCAATTATCGTAGAAGGTGGAAGCGATGCCTTGACCAAGTACAATCAAGAACAAAAGAAGAGGAAGAATGATAGTGAAAATAAGGCTGGTGGAAGTAATGTTGGAAGTAACAATCAGAAGAGGGAGTGGAACGAGAATTCGACTACGAGAGGACAGTAGGGAAGTCAGCAGAAGAAAAAGTTTAAAGCTTGTGCGACGTGTGGAAAGAATCATTTTGGGGTGTGTTTGAAGGGAAAGCGAGTGTGTTTCAACTGTGGTCAGGAGAGACACATTGCACCGAACTATTTTAGTCCGAAGAAAGGAGCATGTTTTACTTGTGGTTCGAAGGATCACATGGCTCGTGATTACCCTAAAAAGCCAGCGGGGAGTGCAACTGGAGGAATGTGAAACAACAATGGTGGTGGTTCATTGACTATCACTGGATCAGCTCAGACAAGCCGACCTACTGCGAGAACTTTCAATATTACTGTGCAAGATGCTGTTAAGTCTAAGGATGTGGTGTCA
Source organism: Panax quinquefolius (assembly GCA_020205615.1). Classification (NCBI taxonomy): domain Eukaryota; kingdom Viridiplantae; phylum Streptophyta; class Magnoliopsida; order Apiales; family Araliaceae; genus Panax; species Panax quinquefolius. The sequence continues at coordinate 93,774,108 of CM035172.1, read as the reverse complement.
GGTATCATTCTGATTAATGGTATTAATGCTTATGTACTATTTGATTCGGGTGCTACTTGTTCATTTATATCCGATGAATTTGCTCAAAATTTAGATTTGCCTCAGGAAGAATTAGATTATCCCTTGAGCATAGCGATTGCAAATAGGGAAGTGATTCCCGTAAGATTCATATATAAGAATTATAGAGTGGTTATAAAGGGTTAAGAGATGAAGGTAGACTTGATACCAATTAGACTGGGCGAGTTTGATGTTATACTGGGAATGGATTGGTTATTCAATCACAGAGTAGTAATTGATTGCCAAAGAAAGTGTGTTAACCTTATGACTCCGTCAAAGGCTGTGTTCTATGACAGCAAATCACCTCGACAAGCAAGTTGTCTGATGGTGATGCAAGCCAAGAAGTTGTTAAGACAAGGATGTGTAGGATACTTAGCCTACGTTGTTGATACATAGAAGAAAAGTGCGAAGTTAGAAGAGATACCGATCATAAGAGATTTTGCAGACATATTTCCAGACGATTTGCTGGGTCTTTTTCTAGATCGACAAATCGAGTTCGTGATTGATTTAGTACCAGGAACATGCCCGATATCTAAGGCACCATACAGACTGGCCTCGATGGAGATGAAAGAATTGATGGTACAACTGCAGGAATTGCTCGACAAGAAGTATATCCAGCCGAGTGTATCGCCATGGGGAGCGGTAGTGTTATTTTTGAAGAAGAAAGATGGATCGATGCGGCTCTGCATTGATTACAGAGAATTGAATAAGGTCACGATTAAAAATAAGTATCCGTTACCAAGAATTGATCAACTGAAAGGTGCGATGTATTTTTCAATGATAGACCTGAGGAGTGGTTATCATCAATTGAAGGTGAGGCCAGAAGACGTACTGAAGACGACATTCAGAACTTGGTATGGTCATTACGAGTTTCTGGTTATGTCATTTGGTTTAACCAATGCACCTGCAGCGTTCATGGATTTGATGAACATGGCGTTTAAACCATTCTTAGATAAATTTATGGTGGTGTTTATTGATGATATCCTGGTGTATCTAAGACCAAGGAAGAACATGTTGGAGTGATGTTGGAGACATTGAGAAGGGAGAAGTTGTACGCAAAATTTTCAAAATGAGAGTTTTGGTTGGAACGTGTACAGTTTCTCGGGCATGTTATTGATAAAGACGGAATTTTGGTAGATCCATCGAAAGTTGAAGCTGTAGTAAACTGGGAACAGCAGAAGACACCGTTGGAGATAAGGAGTTTCTTAGGGTTGGCAGGTTACTATAGGCGTTTTATTCAAGATTTTTCCAAAGTCGCGACCCCGTTGACGAATTTTGTTAGTTCCTAGTAGGCACAATAGATCTAGAAGGGGGGGTTAAATAGATCTTTTTTATTTCAAATACTTTTCTCTTTTATTTTGTATTGCTATTACATTAGCAGATGACAAATATAAGAATCTTTTCAAGCACAACATAATAAGTAAAAGATCCCCTTCATTGATATATTCATAATCAAACATACATTGTTCGTAGAGTTAGTTCGGTTATAAGCAGTTAAAACATATATATCAGTTATTGCAGTTATAGTACATAATATAAATGAAATAATGTAAAAGACACAAGGGGTTTTAAGTTGTTCAGAGACTCAAGCTCCTAATCTACTCTTCTGCTTTTAACTAATAGGATTTCCACTAAGGAAGTGCAGCACCCTGAATCACTAAGATTCCTTTAAGGTCAGCAGCCTTGGGACTTCAGTTCACTAAGAACTCTTCAAGGCCAGCAGCCTTGGGACTCCTCTAGTTCCCTAGGAACTCTTCAAGCCCAATAAGCTTGGAACTTTGTTTAGTCCCTTCGGACAAGGACCCCTCAGGCCCTAGCTTCATTTAGTCCCTTCGGACAAGGACCCCTCAGGCCCTAGCTTCTGTTGAGTTGTTTATTTGTTTGTTTGTTTGTTGGAGTTGGTGCTGAGCTACTAAGATCTCTTCATTCTCTAAATCATCTTCTGTACTTAGCAGCTTGGCGTGATCATCCTTGAAGTGCAGTTGAGTGTTGCATGATGCTTAGCTTCTTCATTTACTCAACCACTTCGGATGACCCCTTGATGTCTGCCTTGAAGATCGTTCCTCTTGATACACGATGGCTGCACATGATGGGTTTCTAAGATGACTGTAAGCTCTTTTGCTAGGTACTTAGAAACTTTCTCATGCTTGCCACCATGATGGCGTTTGTGATCTCCCTTCTTGATACTTGATGTCTTCTCATGATGGACTTGCTAAAATGACTATGAGCTCTTCTCTATTGTACTTAGAGTCTTCCCATGATGGACACCAAGATGGCATGATGCACTTCTTTCTCTCGGCAGTTCAGAACACTCTTCTTGTAGTAGAACTCTCACTTCTACTTCTTCCTTTGTATGTATCTGAGTGTTCTTGGTGGATCGTACAGTGAGCCTTCAGACTCACTATTTCACATGGTTTAGAACAGTCCACCGTTACTCCAAACTCGGCAACTCCAGCAACCTTCGATCTTTAAAGCTCTTCCTGATTTATACTCCTTCCCAATCCTTCCGTTGGAAAGTAGTCGTTGAAGGCTATTCAAATATTTTCACAGATCTCGAGTTGACAGAGGTAGACTGCTGATGTGACATGTCATACTTTTTCTGACATTGCAGTCTACTGTTTCACCTACCCATCTGAGATGTCACTTTAATGTCTTGGGCATGTTGAAGACTTTAATTCCTCCTTCTGATTTCTCGATCAGAGGTTGTATTTTTGCATCGATGCTCTCAATAAGCTTTTGTCCAAATACCATCCTTCAGTTTGAACCATTGCCAATGCTTCAATCATTGGGTGTTCGAACTCTACAATTCTGATGCTTGTCTTCTTGGACCTGATCGTAGTGTCTTGTTGAATGTTGCTCAGACTGGTAGAGTCAACACTACGATCTTGAAGAGTGTTGATTGGATCTTCAATGTAAAACACCTCTTCCTTCTATTTTTCAGTGCTTCAACACTTCTGCTTGCTTCGACTATTCTCAGAGACTGATGGCCTAACTCCTTACTCTGGTCCCCTCTGAATAGCAAGACACTTCAGATTTGTAGCGCGTCCAGCTCGCTTTCTCCTTGTGATCTCCCGTTCACTTATCATCATTGGACTGACCCTACGCTTAATCACTTTAGCCTTGTTCTTCAGAGACTAACCAGTATCTCGGTTCACTTTCCATCAGTTATTTCTTTGTTTGGCAAACACTACGATCTCTGTTGCTTCCAAGATCGTTGTCTTCTGTTCACTTGACAGGTACTGCACTTGCTGACTTTTCTTAATCAATTACTGAAGTCTTCTTATGATCATCTTGTGGAAGACTTCATCTCGAATGGCTTCATAACTCAATCTTGATGCTGATTGGGTTGGTGCTTAGATCTTCTGTTAGCTTGCATGTCATTCGTTGAGTGCTCTCTGGTTCCCTTCAGGTGAGATGTATCTTTGCAGTGCCAACCAGAGGCTTTGTTCCTTTGGATATTCTGAGAGTGCTCATTAGTTGAGAATCATATTTTCTCTACGATTTTGCCTTGGTATTGTGAGCACATTTGTTGAGGTCATAGTTCTGCACTCTACAATTCAGCTTCGGCTGTGCAGACACTACGACTTCGGGATCAGATCTTGACACTCTACGATTTCTGTCTTTATGCTCGATGTCTTCATCTGATATTGCTCGACTATGATCTCTGCATGTTATCAATAGACTCTACGACTCAGAGTGTAGTCTACGATCCTTGACTTGGCTGCAGCATCAGTAGACTTTACGACTCTGAGTGTAGTCTACGTTCTCGACTTGGCTTCTACAGATGTTCTGCCGCTTCAGTAAGCAAGTCGTCTCTCACATTCCTAACACGACTTCCTTAGCAGACTTCGGTCCTGAGGAAGTTCTAATCGACACACTATGATCCTTCCTCGTCTCTCCTGGCATTCTACGAACTCCAAGATCTACTATCTTGCAGACTACGATTGTGCCTCGACACTTCTCGAGTTCTCCTTGACTCTCCTGGCAGACTACGATTTTTGGTGCAGTGCTCGACGATCAGACAAGCCTATCTATTACATCATAAGATCAACCTAACATGCTTTATCTTTCTATATTTATAGTCCTTGTACATCATTTCTTTTTAAGTACTTTACAAAGCTGTTTTGCTTATGTAGGATCAACCTAACATACTTGATCAATTCATTCTAAGTCCTTGTACAAATGTTTCTATTATCTATCAAAGGACTTTACAGCTTTTCTTAATGCAAGCATACTTGCATATTCATTCATATATATATATATATATATATATATATATCATAATCAAATCATATTTAATAGGAATATCATTCATATGTTTATTCTTAACAATCTCCCCCTATTTGATTATAACAAAAACAATAAGTGCATATGCATGTTATGAATGAATCTTATATACAATGAGCAGCTGTATTTCTAAAACAGATAATCATGAATGTCATTTATAATGATATGGCAAATTTATATATTATGACATTTTACATCCTGGATCCAGAACATACCTAACTAGTTAGAGATGTACCTCTTTGGCTCCATGTATGTTTCCAGGATGTCTGTTGATCAACTATTCATCTGTTTGGTCTTCTTACTCTTACTCCCCCTGGGATGATGACCTTCTGTCTTTGCTTAGCTCCCCTTCAGCATCTTTCTTAACATGCTCCCCCTCAGACTCTGTGATCCTGTGATCATCATCTTTTGGCTCCCCCTCAGATGATGACTCTGCCTCTTCTTCTGCTGTCAGCTTCTTTGACTTCTTCTCTCCTATCCCTCTGCTCTTCTTTGAGTGTTTCTTGCTCCTCTTGCTCTTCCTCTTTCTATGCCTCTTTTTCTCCCCCTTTTTGTCATTAATCATTTGTGAGAACTGCTCCATGTTGGACATAAGCTGCTCCATTAGGTAGGAGGAGTTGGCAACTTCAAACTTGAGTTCCTGTTGGCCTATATCAAGTTTCACTGAGAAAGACTACTTCAGGTCGTCAATCTTGTTAGAGAGGGCTTGGATCTGCTCTTCATTTGCCTTCTGAACTCGTAGAGCTTCTGCCTTTTGATCTTGTATGGCCTTCTGATGGATGTTATCTCTCTCTTGGAGTTTGAGAGATAAATCAGCCATAGTAGCTTGAAGTTTATTCTGGAATGAATTATCTCCTGCTGCTGTCAGCTTCTGTGACTCTTCAGTGAGTAGAGATATTTTCTCACTTAGTTCATCAGAACTCTTCAGTAGTTCCCTCTCCAAAATAGTTTAATCCTCTTGTTGGGCAGCTTCGGGTTGAGCATTGGATTGGACTCTACGATTTTCATTCTTGGACAGATTTTTGAAAGCTTGGAGAATCTGAACAATCATTGAGTACCAATTGCTGGTTAAGGATGAGGGAATGTCAGATAGCAGTGTTTGGGCTGTTGGAAGCTTCTGATTTTGAATTTGAACAGTCTCAGAAGTAGAGTGACCAGACACTACGATCACCTCCTTTGTCATGTTCTTTCTTCCTTGAGAGTCCACTCTACGATCGTAGGGGATGTAGTGATTGCCAGACTGTAGATAGACTTTCAAGTGGGGCTGGTTTTTGATCGTTTTGGTTGCAAACTCCTTCACCCTTGGGAAGTTCTGAGCCACCAGCTCCATGCTTGGAAAGTGAGAGAAGCATCAGCTGAGATAGCTTCCATCTCCTTCAGTATGGGCCTTTAGCCATGGCATCCACTGGAAGAACCATTTCATCAGCAAGTCGTCAGGATTATAGAGAATGGTCGAGCAGTCTAGCTCTATGTTGTTCTAGTTTTTAGCTATGTCAAAGGTAGTCATTCTTACTACCTTGATCTGCTCATTTCCATAGTTCACCCATCTTTCTGGTGGAGCTTCTGGTAGTTCATTTGAGACTTCCACCACTATTCTTCTGTTAAATCTTGTTGGTGAGATGACATGATAGAGTTTAGGCTCCTCTGATTCCTGATTTTTAGAATTGGAATCATTCTCCATTTCTTCTTTCTCAGAACCTGAACCATCTTGATCACTTCCAGCAGTGAATTTTACTTGCTGCATTTCATTCCCAGAACCTTCTTCAGCAAGATCTTCCTCTGATTCATCTTCTTCATTGCTGGTCCTATCCTTAGCACTTTCTTCCTGTGATACAGACTCATCATCACTTAATTCAATGATGGCATTTGATTGATCACTGCTCATTTTGGATGCAAACTTGGCTTGCAGTCTATAGCTCTTCCTTCTTCTTGGAGGTTTAGATTTGGGAGAGTTATACTCTTCTTCTTCTTCAGACTTGGAAGCCTTTGGTTCATCAGAAGAACTTCCTTCAGGTTCAGCAAGGGCAGGGGCATGTTCTTCTTCTCTTGAAATAGCATTGTCTGACCCATTGTCTGGGCTTATTGGGGCAGTTGCATCTGGGGATGGAGTTTGGTCATCTTAAATCTCTTCTTCATTTGCAGAGTGATTACTCTGTGAATTAGCCATGGGGCTTGAGCATTCTTCTTCTTTATCAGCAGATGCTAAATTTTCATTCATTAATCTAGCTTCACCTTCATTACTGGATTTGGTTTGTGGGGACTCAGATATCTGTCTCCTTTTCTTCTGCTGACTCTACGTCCTTGTCTTCAGCAGATGTACTATTTTGGGAAGCTGAGGCTGGCCTGTTTTCCACCTTAGCTTTCTTGTTGGATGACCCTTGAAGCAGCTTGTTGCTTCTCCTCTTTGTTATTTCAGCAGTTATGACTTTTTCTTCGTTATCCTCGTCCTTGGAGGAGAGACTCCTTGGTGGGGTCTGAGCTTTCTTCACAACACCAGCTTTCTTCACACCTCTGGATTTCTTTCTTGCTAGTGTGGTTGTTGTTGGCACAAAGTCATCAGACTTAGAGCTTTCTACCACTTCTGTTTTTCTCTTCTTTGCAGAGGCCCTGCTGCTGCTTGCAGTTGTCAGCCTTCTGTTCTCCTTGGGCTTTTTCTTCCAGTTCACAAATAGTTGTGGAGACATTACCTTATGAACATTCAAAGGCTCTCCCTCATCATCCTTGATCTTCCCTCCTAGCTTTTTCTTCATCACAATACTCAGCAGTCTACCATGAAACACCTTAGTCAGGGGTTTTTCGGTGGACTTCTTCAACTCAGCCTTTTCTACCCACTTGGAGATTTGGTCAAATAGGATAACTCCAAAGTTAATCTGTTTCTTCAGAACTATTGTTGACATGATCTTTAACTGCTGATCAAGTATTGTGTCATGTGCATTGTCCTTGCACATTATGCATTTCCCTACTATTTCAACAAGGAACTCGTATTCCTCTAGAAACTCCTTCTTCTTCATGTCTTTCAGACTAGGGTTTCTTTGGTACCCCATGATCTCCTTTGCTTGTTCCGTATCGACATCATCAAGGCTCTTCAGTCCTTGGTTAGGAAAACATAGGCATTGATTGAGGTCAGAAGATTTCAATTTTAGAGACTGACCTTTGACCTTGGTAGAAAGGGTTCTGGAGTTTATGGAAGCATTTGAGTAGAATTCTTTCACCAGGTCAACATACACTCGAGTGCTAGCCTCAAGGCATTATGAGAATCCAGCTTTCTTCACAAGTTCGAGAATGTCTCTGAACTTCTTTTCGGATTTCTCAAATGACTTGGTTTTGAGCTTAATGCCAGTGATAACTCGCCAGTTTTCTATTTGAGCAGTTCGAAGAATTGTGGGTATTTTATTTAGAGAGGTTTGTGAGAGATGGCTGATTGTGATTTGATAAAGCTCTGGAGTGTTAATCTGTTCTGGCTCTTGAGAGGATTTTAGAGTTTAAAAATGGGAGGGAGAAAGGTTCGATAGCTTTTGATAACTGTCTGCAGATTTGAATTTGTCTTTATGGCAGTTCCTTCTAACTCTGCATAACCAGTGATGTGTCAACCGACCATTGGTTGCACAATGCCCAGTAATGAGCTATAACTCCCCATAACTTTTTAGTTAGATATTTCATTTTAGAAGAGTAGACGTTTAAACAACGTGGCTTTGACCGTTGACCTTTTGATTCGTAGAGTAGCATAGTAAGGCAACTTTGGACTCTACGTTTTCCTTTGTTGACTCAACGATCAACTTTTGAGAGATGCTGCAGTGGATGACTTTGACTTTTATCCTCACTTTGATGCATCATAGCTCAATCACTGATGTATTCGAACTTATCTCCTTATTTTTAATGGTTGAGCAATTGTCTCATTTTCCAAGCTCCTTGTGAACTGGAGTACCCTTTGGTAGGACTACGATCGTCGAGATGTCTTCTACGATCACTGAGGTTGCACTGCGATTGTGGAGTTCTCTTCAACCTCGACTCTACGATCGTTGACTGACTTGGTCCTTGAGATAAATTTGATCAAGCAATTCTTCTGGGTTAAGGTAGCTCAAGAAGGGCCAACCTCTTAGAGTGAGCTAAGGGACAGGTTTGTCCCTGAGGCGCTTTCCAGATGAAATACTTTGGAAGTGATTTGCAATGATATCTCAGTTGACCTTTTCTGGTGGGGTGGTCCTCTACCAACTTTGGACAATTGCATTTGCTGTAATCGTGGTGTCCTCCTGCTTCTGCACTGTGATCAGATGTTTGATCGTAGGCACTCCACGATTTTGAGTTGGGTGGCTGAAAGGTTATCAGTAGTACGTTTTGAGACGTTCCTACTGACTATAGATCTTCATTTGGTTCATCAGCCACAAAATTTTTGGACTCTGTAGCTGGTACACTACTTCATAGTATATTTCAGTGTTGTTGTTTCTCAGCAGATCACTGCTCCCCCATGGTTGATGCTATCTTTCCAAATAGATGTGATTCCCTTTTCCACATATGTATTAGAAGGCATCCTTGCAAATCTCCTTTTGACTGGAATCACCATTATCACTTAGATCTCCTCGTATCGTAGGCATATATATTTTCAGGATTGATCACTCTACGATCCTTTGACAGCACTACGAACATAGTCTCCTTTGACAGTCTTGTGCGTGTGAAGTTCTGCTTCTGTAATGAAGTCCTCTTGACTGATGCTCGATGATCCTTTATTATAAGCTCCCTTGAGGATTCTTCTAATATAGCATGATTTGCTTGATTTGAGCATATATGACTCTTTTCACCTTTGGTTGAATGGCCTGCTTCCATATATAGATTAGCAGCCATGTGAGCTCCATTCTGGTTAGCTCAGAGGGTCTTTAAGGACAGGCTTGGACATATAGAAATTTTATCAGAATCTCTTCTAAACAGTCCATAGCCTTTTGTTGGTTGAGTCTTCTTGATTGAAGTCTTCTGCTTCAGCATTCCTTAGTGTGGTCAAACTGACAAAGTACCTGCAGGTATAAATGTATTTTTATTTTTGGTACCCATAATTAAATGGGTCCTGCTAGGTTAGTTTTCTAAACCCATGTTCCTCTTATATTTGGATAATCATCACATTTATCACCAACATCATATTCATGCATAAAACTAGTTTTAGATAATACATTTTGATATGCATGAAGGTAAGTGTGTGTAAGATTTGACATTTAATAACACACTCTTTATCTTTGATGGTTTCATCATTTGCCGGGTTATGTTCACAATGTTTAAATGTTCACAGAGTGAGAATCAGCTCTACGATTTAGGAGTATCTAGTTGATTAATGGAGGTGATCAGTTTTTACACATCATCAAGATACTCTTTTAGAACTGATCATACTTTGTGTGTTATCAAACACTTAGAACAAGGATTTGTATATACTTACTAACCCACCAGTAAAGATTACTTCACATAAAATTCATTTGACCTGTGATGCTCTTATGACCCATTTCAGATTTCCTTTAAGATGTCATCTTCAACCTAAATCTTGGATGGAGAAAAAGTTTATAGACATTTGAGTTTACATCCTCAAAGCACTTTCTCTCTTCACCTTTTTAGGTAGATTATGACCTCTTGACTGAAATGTGTTATGGTTTATAAGAGGGTGCTTTTATGATGAACATATGTAATAGTGAGGAACTGTACCTTTTTACTATCAGTTACTTAACAGTCATTTATCTTTAATGTACTCAGTTTAGGCATTGATGTGCATAGCATCACTTTTGCTCCTGACAGCTTATTGCTCGTGTTAGTCTTTAATCAATCAGTCGTGGTCTTGAAGATGTAGGCCAAGAGAATCTCAGCATTAAAATCTTTGACATCCTTTAGTTTACAAAGTTTGCACCCAGCTGCTGGTTGACCAGACATAAGTTTGAGAAGATCTTCTTTCTTCTCTTGATAAGCATTTCTTAGCATTTATGGCCTCTTCATCTTTCAGACTGGTGGATGCTTGACTCTTTGTCATTGATGTCTCTTGAGCTTTCTCGTCTGGTCTTCAAACTACAAGATTGACTGCAGGCAAGGATTGGTCTTGATGATGTAACAATAGAGAACATGGACCAATCTGAGTAGCTTCAGGTGTATATACACATTTAACCTATACACAATATTTCCAACATGTGAGCTCATCTGCATATAACAAGTTACTTACAACTAAACTAAGTTTAGAATAATGTTTGTGCCTGGGATCAGACTCAAAGCGATTAGCTTTTGAATATAGCATGAGAACCTGCTTTGATACCAATTGTTAGTTCCCAGTAGGCACAATAGATCTAGAAGGGGGGGGGGGGTTGAATAGATCCTTTTTAATTCAAATACTTTTCTCTTTTATTTTGTATTGCTATTACATTACCAGATGACAAACATAAGAATCTTTTCTAGCACATCGGAATAAGTAAAAGATCCCCTTCATTGATATATTCATAATCAAACATACATTGTTCGTAGAGTTAGTTCGGTTGTAAGCAGTTAGAACATACATAGCAGTTATAGCAGTTATAGTACATAATGTAAAAGACACAAGGGGTTTTAAGTGGTTCAGAGACTCAAGCTCCTAATCCACTCTTCTGCTTTCAACTAGCAGGATTTCCACTAAGGAAGGGCAACACTCTGAATCACTAAGATTCCTTCAAGGCCAGCAGCCTTGGGACTTGACTTCACTAAGAACTCTTCAAGGCCAGCAGCCTTGGGACACCTCTAGTTCCCTAGGAACTTTTCATGTGACACCCCCAAATCCCTGTACTTCATTACCTCAAGATTTGGTGTTCGCGTAATCAAAACTTTCATATCTAACTACCCAATTATAATAAATTGAATAATAAAACCTTCCCATATAAGATTAATTTAATAAAAATATTATCTCCCAGGTTCTCTAACCTTTAATACAATCATTCAAGTGCGGAAATAAAATTATTACATCACATCATTATTAAAAGTCTATCATCAATGATAAAACAAAATTACAAGTCTTCATCACTTGTACATTTTTCCCTTTCCTTTGCTAGTTGTAGGTTTATCTACCTTCTCATTCATAGCTGCAATAAATGTATAAATATGCAAGAGTGAGCAAACAAAGCTCACTTGAGATAAGAATAAATATCTTTACAACATTTGCCAAATAATAGGCTCAATAGAATTGAATAATATGTTCTATTAACATTACAACATTTGCCAAATAATAGGCTCCATAGAACTGAATGATATGTTCTATTAATATTTCAACATTTGCCAACTCATAGGCTCAATAGAACTGAATAATTTGTTCTATTAACATTCTTAAATAAACTACTAAGGGTCAAATGACCATGAACCATGTCCATAGTTATACGTAATCTTTCAACTTTAACTTTAACAGTCATATGACTATAAGGACTCCATGTACTTAGGGGGATCAATCCTTCGTACAATGTATTGTGCACAACCATTTCAACGCTAAGCGTAAACCCCTAAACATAGGGTTGTTCATCTCAGTATTTAGAGTACAAGTCCGCACCAAAGAAAGTTTGGTTTGGATAAGCTTTCAAGGGTAATTGAAGTTTAATGATCATCAACTAGGGACTAGTTGAATCCACAATGCTTGATAATACAACAGTTGTTTAATAACAACATAACTTAGAAAATTTGAGAAACATAAATGAACTGATTCTACATATTTAACTCATGCTTGAAATAACTATAGAGCATAAGTATTCAGTAGAATGAATAAAATGGTTAACCTTTGCTTGAACAGTAAAATAAGCTAGGTTCAAGTTTTATAATATTAGAAATGAAATTCCTGAACTTTAAGAAACTTGCTTAACTATAAACAAGTTGGAATGAATCAACAAATGGAGAATTTCCAATAACATTAGAGTTTGAGTTTGCTCAAATGGATTTTATGAACAATTTACTTATTCAATAGCAGTTGAGATAAAAACTTGTTTAATCAAAAACATGCATTTATAATAATAGAACTAACTCAACGAAAATGTAGAGTTAAAACTTGTACAATGTAATAAACGAACTAGCTCAGCAAAAGTGTAGAGTTAGAAAACTTGCGTAAACATAACAAACTAACTCAATGAAAGTATGGAGTTAGAAGACTTGCCTCGAGCGTAAGCTATAATATCAAACTCACATTCACCTACACATAGGTTTAGAACCACAATACTTATTAGACATGCTAACATATCATAACATGTTCATTACCATTCACATTTCAGAAACTATAAGTGTTTTACTTCACAACACTTGTCTAACTTTCATTATGTATACTTGTAGCGCCCCCAAATTTGGGTATCTTCCAACCCGAAAGATGGTGCTATACTGTACAGCATTCATACATTCATTCAATTAAAAAGTCTTAAAGAACGAACATAACTTCTATATATTTAAAGTAATATTTATATTTCCCAGGTTCTATACCCATTACAAATGTTCTTTGTCATAATATCAGTTACATTACAATAATAGACCTATACTATTACAAGACAAACAGTAATCGCGCTTTAGCTTTTCCTTATCCTTTTCAATCCTTCGGGACGTTCAGTCTTAGCTGCATTCATATGGTTCAAGCAAGAGTGAGCATAACTAGCTCAGCAAGTATAACAATTTAATAACAACATGCTTGATACATACAAATCGTATATCTTCAATAACTGAACAATAGTTATGAAGTACTATTGATAATTCAAAATAGCACTTCATCTTTTCTTTCCAAATGTTTTACAATAACAACAGTATTTAGTAAAACATTCACTCCGGTCAGAGACCTCGAGTATTCAATCTTTATTGGAAAACGACAACCCGGAAGCAAGTCCATAAGCCCGATATTACTTACGAGCACTTCTAGGTGATCAACCTATTGTACTCTATGTTGATCAACACTACATCCTTTAAACGTATGCACGTTTAAGCATTTGACAACCTCACGTGCCTGTCGTTTTACTGACAAAACATTTGTTTAACATTTCAGTCTTCTTTTGAAAACCATATCAAGAAGTTGACAAAAGATAGCAACATTTGATAATAGATGAATAGATTATCAATACATCAAATCTAGCCAAAGGAATTGGCTTTAACTTCAACATACCTCAATTCATGCGAAAGAATACATAAACCTCAAAAACTTGTTCAGATTGAACTGAGACAAGAGTTTAGAATACTTGCCTTTAGCGTCTGCTATGGTATATTAACTTTATGTTCAAGTCGTTCAAGTCTCTACAATACATGATCACATAATGCCTTACATTAGGTCACATATAATCAAGTATGTATATGACTATATCATACCCTTCATTTCAATCTAATTGTGTATTAGATTCAGTTACTATTCGTTCCGGTTTATGATTACCCTCGCATTTATATCCGACTAGGTTATCTCAACCTTTACATTACATTCCTTAAGGTTTAACAAAGTTTAAACAAGGTTACATTACCTTCCTTAAGTTATGTTTACTTTTAAACAATTAGCTTTCTTTTCTTTGTACTTAGAAACCTTCATTACTATCCTTGTTCTGAGACTGGCGTTGCGGCGCCAGCTTTATACTTACATCTCGTGCTGTGGCGCGAACTTATTGTATCTCTGTCCCGGACTTGGTGCTACTGGCATGAAGTCCTTACTTAATGGGCATTGCATTTACACTCTCAGAGGACTTTAGATCAGATATGAAATGCTACGCACCACATATAATACTATAGTTTGTATGCATGCGGCGAACTCTTGCAGCAGTGCTCGAACATCGTTTTTGCGTATGCCATGCAAGTCATTTTTTAGGGTTGGGTTGGCCATGCATGGCTTCTCTCTGCACCGTAAAAAATATATTCAGTTTGTGAATTTTGTGAACTTCCCGGACACATAACTTCTTCGTTATAAGTCCGAATTGGCTCATTCAAAAACCTACGGTTCAAAAATTATGTAATCTACATGATCATTCAAGAATTTTATCTATTTGACTTTGTATGCTAAAAATTCACCTATTGGTTCATTTTTAACGAAAACGATAAACTTTCATGAACGTTCAATGCTCGTTTCTTCGTTATAAGTCAGAATCCGGTCATTTTCGAGTCCACAACTCTTAAATGCCAAATATAAATTGCCTCTATTGGAAAACAATGGTTTTGTGATCAAACACAAAATTTGACTTCTATTCCGAGAATTTTACAAATTCGATGTTTATCGTCCAATCGTGGAAATTCCGGAAATTCTTCATTCTTATGATTTGTTCAACATTACAAATGAACTTCATTCATCATGTGAACATATTAACATACTTATACAACAACTTATAATCATTGTTGGATTTTGACTTATTCTTCATGAGTTTATAACTTGTCAAATTATAAATTACTTAAGATTTGATTATTCATGACTTATGACAATTAGAGTTTCTTAATCATCATACTTTACATGTTCTTGACATATAACTTTACTTAGGTATATATGATACATATAATCATATAAGTTCTTAATTCACTTCTCTTACTAAACTAATCATAAGTTTATATTTTCATACTTAACATTCAAGGTTAACTTATAATAAGTTTATAACTTTTATAAGTTCAAATGACTTATTGCCAACTTATGTGGCTTAAGTTCATGACTTATACATTCTTCTTGCTTCTTAACATCCATGTTCCTTAATTCCAACTTTTCTTATCAACCTATCATGGTAGAGATAGAAGATAATAGAGAAGAAGTCTTACTTTTTTGTTGTCTTGGTAAGTAGCTTGCTTCTTCTTCTTACTTATGGAAGTTACTTATTGCTAGCTTATTCTCTCTAACACTTAAGCACTTTTAGAATGTTGGATTATTTGAACAACTAACAAATGGCTTGTAAGCCTTCTCTATTTATAGAATTTGCAAGGTTAAGGTAATTTGGTCTTTAAAACAATCCCACCTCTTTATGCACCTCCTTACTATTCATTACTTGCAAGGCACAAAACCTATCCTACACTTGGTCATACTTCAAAGTCTTGGTCACCACACTAACTTGGTCACCACAATACTTGGTCACCACAATAACCATATCAATATTGTTTGCCCCATGGGTCATACAACTCATGGATTCTAGCTTGGGCTTGCATTAATTCACTCTTTGGGCTTTGTATTAATAAGCACTAGTTTGTTCATTCATTAATGATTGGGCCTCTCCCTTTAATTCACTTGGACTTGTATATAATTGTTAAACAATCTTCCAAGTCCATTAACATTTCTTAATACATATACTTATAGTTTATGTATTATTTTCGTATTCTAATTCATATAGAATTTATATACGGTATTTCATCCTTCCTACAAACTCGTATAATACTTAGTATTATACTTGTTTTCATTACTCCGTACAATACCAAAGTATCATACATTATTACTTATTCAATACTATTTCGCCTTCCTTAACGTTTATAAATTAAGTCCACAAGCGAATTATTACATTTTCCATAACAAGATTTTTATTACATAATCCATCTTACCTTGTTATTCCATCATTACGTATTTCTCGGAAACTCAAAATTATATCCCGAGCAAATATCGATGAATAGTGTTTTTCAGAAAATTTCTCAGAAAACTTTTATTTTCGTCTTGGAAATTCAAACACTTTAATTCATCCACGTAGCTCAAATACTAAGATATTCTAACATCAATAGGTTATACAATGACAACCATCTTCATAACACATGGAATATGATTTTATTATTATTTAATTTAATAAAATCATTTTACAATAAGATCTGAATTTCTCAGTCGTTACATTCTTCCCCCCTTATAAAGATTCTGTCCCCAGAATCTCGTCTTACTTTAATCAAATAGATGAGAAAAATTTTTCTTCATCTTTTGTTCTAGTTCCCACGTTGCTTCTTCAGCATAGCGGTTCTTCCATAATACCTTTACTGATGGTATTACCTTGTTCCTCAGAACTTGTTCCTTTCTATCAATGATCTGCATCGGCGACTCTTCATATGATAAGTCTTTCTTGATATGAATCGGCTCATACTCGATTATATGCTTATAATCCGGCTTATATGGATGTAATACAGATACGTGAAACACGTTATGTATTCGTTCTAGGTCTGGAGGTAATGCTATCATATACGCTACCTCTCCCACTCGTTTTAACACCTCAAAAGGTCCTATAAACCTTGGACTTAACTTTCCTTTCTTTCCAAAACGTATCTTTCCTTTCCAGGGAGATACCTTTAGAAACACATACGAGCCCACCTCAAACTCTTGACTTAGTCTATGTGAGTCCGCATACTTCTTCTATCTGTCCTGAGCTGTGACGAGACGCATCCGAATTAACTTTACCACATCCGCTGTCTGCTGCACCAATTCTGGTCCTAGCATCCGACGTTCTCCCATATCATCCCAACACAAAGGTGTTCTGTACTTCCTTCTATACAAAGCTTCGTACGACGGCATACCTATGCTTGCATGATAACTGTTGTTATATGCAAACTCTACTAGTGGTAGGTGATCATCCCAACTACCCTTGAAATCCATGACACAAGACCTTAACATGTCTTCAAGCGTCTGAATTGTTCTCTCGCTCTGCCCATCGGTTTGTGGATGATAAGCCGTGCTTAACCTCATCTGTGTTCCCAACTTCTCTTGCAAACTCCTCCAAAAGTTCGATGTGAATCGTGGATCAGGATCTGACACAATTGATACCGGTACTCCATGTCTGGAAATGATTTCCTTAACATAAAGTTTAGCTAACTGGTCTAAGTTATACTTGACCCTAATTGGCAAAAAGTGGGCCGACTTCGTCAACCGGTCCACTATTACCCAAATCGAATCGTACCCTTTTTGCATCGTCGGAAGTTCCACCACAAAGTCCATCGTGATATGCTCCCACTTCCATTCTGGAATCTCCAATGACTGTAATAAACCACTGGGTCATTGATGTTTGGCCTTAACTTTTTGACAAGTTAAGCACCTACTCACATACTCTGCTATTTCTCTCTTCATGTTTGGCCACCAAAAACTCTGTCGAAGGTCTTGATACATCTTAGTGCTACCAGGATGTATCGAGTACCTCGAACTATGAGATTCTTGTAACACTTGCTCCTTTAATTCCATCTCATTCGGAACCCAAATTCTTCCCTCAAATCTTAATAATCCCTCATTATCAAGACTATACTTAACATCTTCCTTCTCGGATAACTGCTTCTTCATTTGGTTACACTCGTCCGTCTTGAGTTGTACCTCCTTCACTCTTTCTACGATGGTAGATTGCATCTTCGTCGCAAAGAGTAATTGCCCCGAATCACTCGGCATCTTCACTTCTATTTCCATCCTAGTCATCTCTGTTATTAACTTATTTTGAGCCGTTAACATAGACAACTTTTCCCGACCCTTCCTACTTAAGGCGTCGACAACTACATTGGCCTTTCCAGGGTGACACAGGATTTCACAATCATAATCCTTTATCAACTCCAGCCATCATCTCTGTCTCATATTCAACTCCTTCTGAGTGAAGATATACTTTAGACTTTTATGGTCCGTGTATATCTCACATTTTTCCCCATAAAGATAATGTCTCCATATCTTTAGGGCAAACACTACCGCGGCCAGTTCCAGATCATGAGTAGGATAAACTTTATCATAATCGTTCAACTGCTGTGATGCATACGCAATGACTTTGCCATGCTCCATAAGCACACAACCAAGTCCCCTATACGAAGCATCACTATACACTACAAAATTTCTCGTGTCATCTGGCAATGACAAAACAGGAGCTTCACTTAATCTTTTCTTCAGTTCTTAAAAACTGTCTTCACATTTATCCGTCCATACGTATTTCACCATGTTCTTTGTTAAATTAGTCAACGAGGTAGCTATCTTCAAAAAATCTTCGATAAATCTTCGAGAGTACCCTGCTAACCCTAGGAAACTCCACACCTTAGTCGGCGTTTTCGGTTGTTCCCAATTCATTACTGCTTCCACCTTCACCGATCCACTAAAATCCCTCTTGGTCAATGACATGACCTAAAAACTGCACCTTTTCCAGCCAAAATTCACATTTTGTGAATTTCGCATATAACTTCTCCTTCCTTAGTGTCTCCAACACTAATCTTAAGTGTTCTGCATGATTTTTTGGCGTCTTAGAATAGACTAGAATATCATCAATAAACACCACGACGAACTTGTCCAAATATAGTTTGAACACTCTGTTCATCATATCCATAAATGCAGCAGGTGCATTCGTCAACCCAAATGACATCACCAGAAACTCGTAATGACCATAACTAGTCCTGAATGCATTCTTTGGTACATCTTCCTTCCTAACCTTCAACTGATGATACCTCGTCTGCAAATCTATTTTAGAAAAATACTTTGCCCCTTTCAATTGATCAAAGAGATCATCGATCTTGGGCAATGGGTATTTATTCTTTATCGTTAACTTGTTTAACTCCCGATAGTCGATACAAAGCCTTAACGATCCATCTTTCTTCTTGACAAACAACACCGGTGCTCCCCACGGCGAAATTCTTGGTTGAATGTACTTTTTGACCAACAGTTCCTGTAGCTGAACCATTAGTTCTTTCATTTCCACAGGCGCCATACGGTACGGTGCCCTTGAGGCTGGTGCCGCTTCCGAGCACAAAGATGTCTATCACAAATTCGATCTCCTATCCGTGATGAAACCCGGTAACTCACTTGGAAATACATCCATGAATTCGTTTACTATAGGTATTTGTTCCATGGTTGCTCCTACTCTCTGGGTATCAACAACATGGCAAAGGTAACCTACACAACCCTTCCTTAAAAGTTTTCTAGTTTGTGCCATCGTAAGGCAACACGGACGTCCCGATAATTTATTACCGTAAAATACTACAGGAGGTTGCTTCAACGTCCTGATGCTCACACATTTCTTTTGGCAATCTATAATTGCTCCATGGTCAATCAACTAATCCATTCCGAGAATTACGTCGAATTCTCATAACTTTATCGGTATTAAGTCTATCGATAACTTACGACCACATACATCTACGCAATAACTCCTATGAATATCTTCAACAGGAATTATCTCTTCGTTTGCTACCTTAATGTTCAAAGGTACAGGAAATTTTTCGGGAAATAATTCTAGTCGTCTAGCAAAATCACATGCTATAAATGAACAAGTAACACCCGAATCAAATAGCACGTATGCATTTATATTGTTGATCGGAATAATACATGCAACTACATCCCCTGATGCCACCGCATCTTGGACCGTCATATTAAAAGTGCAGGCCATTGATTTCCCCGGCTAAGCTGGACCACTAATAGCTAACTTCCCGCTATTAGTTCCCTTATTTCCTTCTATTCCGTTCTTCGAGCAGTTCTTTTCTATGTGGTCAGTTGACCCACATACAAAGCATCCGTGATTTTTCTTCGGATTGGGACAGTTAGGCGAAATGTGCCCTTCCTGTCCACAATTATAACATACCGCCTTTCCTTTGAGACAGACTCCTAAGTGAGTCTTCTCAGAGTTTCTGAGCCTCCATCCTCCTCTTAGAGTCCCCTTGTTTTACTTTGGTATTCCCAGATTAAAGCCCTTCCTCTTCTGACCGTCGCCACTTCCACTAGCTCCCTCGGTCCTGGTTCCTCCATCAACCTTGCCTTTGGTCTTCTTATCTTTGTGGTACTGGCTAAGAGCCTCATTCCCACCTTCAACAATTATTGCCTTTTCTAGTATGGTTCCAAAGGAAGTACTTTGGAACACAGAGATTCGGCTATAGAGCCAAGGTTTCAAGCCCTGCTCAAACCTTCTAGCCTTTCTCACTTCAGTGTCCACTTGATGTGGAGCGAATCGTGCCAGTTTGTTAAACTTTGCAGCATACTGGGGAACTGTCATATCCCCTTGTCTCAATTCCAGAAACCTCATCTCCATCCTCCCTTGTATACTCGTGGGAAAATAGTTCTCGAAGAAAATCTCCTTGAACCTCTCCCACATTAGGTTTCCTATATCGCCCCTAGCCTGGTTTGCCTCCCACCAGAAGTTAGCCTCTCCCTTCATCAAATAGGTTGCAAAGGCAACCTTTTGACCCTCCTCGACATTTGCTATTACAAATGCTTTCTCAATTTCTTTTACCCATGTTTGGGCTTCTATAGGGTCCGTAGTTCCTTTTAACTCCGGCGGACCTACACTTTTGAAATCCTTAAAAGTAGTAGCTCGTACTACTCCAGGAATCAAGGATACATTAGCCCCCATTCTATTAAATGCAGCCGTTAAAAGATTAACGAACTCCTGTATTAGATTAACCGAACCACCCTTCGGTTGGTTAACATTAGAGCCCTGATTTCGTTGTCTCCTTCTTGGCGGCATTTTGCTATCAAGAAAACAACACATCATTATTACTTTATTCTGGTTGGTATGTTATTATTTATAATAAAAAAATAACTCATACTCATTACTCAACATATTCCATAAAAGACTTATATTGATTCATAACTTGTAGTATAACACTACATTGTTTACATTACTCAGCCTTAGCTGATTACATTTCCATCCCGTAATTACTTTCCAAAAATTGGGATTTACAAAAGACTACCCTTTGTTATACAAAAGAGGGTTTTACGTCACTACTAGATACATAATATTTACATATCTATTCTACTCTAGCTATTGCTAGACTACATTTGTTGTAGGGCATTCTTGAAATCCTTGGCGGCCGGACCAAATAATAACATCTCTTGATAGTGTGTGTAAGTCCGCCTTCGCTTCTATCTCGATACCCAACTACTGCTTCATTGAAATTTACGTGAGAACTCCTATGTATATAGGACATTCTCTCCAACTTCCTCTTTTTAGTCTTTAGCTCCTGCTTGAGCTCAAAGACTTCACATTTCATCTCTCGGACCTTGTCCTTAGCTAAAACTCTATCATCATGCTCCTCTTCCCACATTCCCTCCATGCTAGCCTTGTCCTCACGGACAGCTTGGAGTTCCTCTTTCAACTCCTTAACCTCTTGGCAGTAATGGACATTCCTATCCAATACTGACATAAACAATGCCTTCATCGATTCCCCTGTAGACATTTCCTCTTTAGGTGGAACCTGGTCAAAGGACATCACGTCCACCTCCTCTTCTAGCATTCCATTAAATATAGACATGTAGTCTAAATCGTCTGAGTCTCCCGACTCGATGGTCACCAACTCTGGTTCTACTACTACGGGATTTGGTAGTATCTCTACCCGATTAACTGAATCCTCGCTCACTACATGTATATCTCTATACATATCATTTTCTCTTGACATCTACAATAAAACAATATAGTTTGATTAGTACACGTCAGTAAAATAATAGAAATACATAACATAATATAATGCATTTTATAGGGTTACTTTCCATCTTTTACTTCTTTATTCTTTCTTAAGGTTATGACTTAAGGTTCTACTTTCCCCCTTAAGTTTTATAACCTAGGCTTTGATACCAACTTGTAGCGCCCCCAAATCCGGGTATCTTCCAACCCGATAGATGGTGCTATACTGTACAACATTCATACATTCATTCAATTGAAAAGTCTCAAAGAACGAACATAACTTCTATATATTTAAAGTAATATTTATATTTCCCAGGTTCTATACCCATTACAAAGGTTCTTTGTCATAATATCAGTTACATTACAACAATAGACCTATACTATTACAAGACAACTTAGTAATCTGCCTTAGCAAATACCAATGAATAGTGTTTTTCAGAAAATTTCTTGGAAAACTTTTATTTTCGTCTTAGAAATTCAAACACTTTAATTCATCCACATAGCTCAAATACTACGATATTCTAACATCAATAGGTTATACAATGACAACCATCTTAATAACACATGGAATATGATTTTATTATTATTTAATTTAATAAAATTATTTTACAATAAGATCCGAATTTCTTGGTCGTTACAATACTAATTACCACATAACACGTTTTCGATTTACTAATTACTTTTGCAACTTTGATCGTACTAACCACAACTCACTATGTTATGTTAACCTTAACATTACACATTTAACATGCTAACAAAATTTCAGACCATGTTGTGACACTTTCCCAAGTCTGCTGAAATAGCAGAAGTTAGAATCTCAAACAGGGTATGGTAAGCAATTGCTACCATACAAAGTCTTGAGATCGTGAACAATACTGCTATTTTTTTTCCTTAACCTTGCGGTGCTACATTGTTCAGACAGATTTGAATCTTGAGTCGGCTATGAACGATGGCGACTTTAGCCTAATAAACAAATTTCACCCACCAAACAGTGAAATTAACACGTAGAATAAATATAACAATATCATAAACATTATTGCTCACATTTACAACCAATTAGCACAATTTAGCACTAACTAAAACTATTTTAATTTCTCAAAACTCATATTTTTCACAAAAACTCAATTTTTCTTAACATTGTTCTAGAAATCATCACCGTGAACTCACTAGTTGGCCAAATCATCTCATTCAAATTACATAATGTTTATATCTCATTGAACAAACATATACAAGCTTCAATTTATACATTAACATAAGAATTGGCCACTAAAATTACTACTTTTACTCAAGCCATATGAAGAACACAAACACTTTCAAAATTTCTTCTATTGTAAATCGAATTTAGCATATGATTTTCTTGATTGACATAAACTCTAGCATCATAATCATGTATAATCACAATAAATAAATTACATAATAAAATTCGGAAGAAAAATTCACAGAGCATAACCAAAATTTTACCGTAGTTCACATATGTAGACATATACATATATATATTAGAGTTGTATAAAAAATACCTTCAAATTGCTTGCTAATCTCCACTAACACCACTAGAATTGCTTGAAAATCCTAAGCTTTCTCTTAATTCTCTGTAATTTTCTCTGTAGCTTCTCTTAGGTTTAGGCTTAGACAATATACATAATACGTAAAAGAAAACTGACACCTTAATACGCATACTAATGATATTAACGGTTATAACATAAACGTATATAATATAAATATATTATATTTATTATTTTATTTGTTTTATTTATATTATTTATTTTATTTAACTAGAAATCTCAAAAGCCATATGGCTTGTTTGGCAAATCATTTAAATTTAAAGAATTAATATATTAAGCCTTGTTTGGATAAAACTAAATTAAACTATTTTAATTTATTTTAATAACTCCTTATAATATAGTTATTTGTCACACTATATTTAATCAAGCTTTCATAGTTATTTTAATTAATGCAAATCACAATTAATTAAATAAATCCTTTAATCATATAACATAGTACAAATAATTAATCATTTAATTGAAATATCAATATAATAATAATTTTCTTAATTCATCAATTATTTATTTAACAAATAATTCTCTAAATAATATTAAATCAATTAAACAAATATTTATTTATCGATAATCACATCCATTAAATATTTATATAACTCAATAAATATTTAATATTATATTTAAAATTCTGGAATGTTACATCATTCCCTCCTTAAAAGGATTATGTCCTCAGAATCACAATTCAAACAATCAAATCGTAATATTCTTCCCTACTTACAAAGATTTTGTCCCTAGAATCGAAGACATAGACTAAACAAATAACTCAGGGTAACTTTTCATCATTTCGGTTTCGAGTTCCCACGTTGCCTCTTCGACATTGTGGTTTCTTAATATCACCTTCACAGAAGGTATCACTTTATTTCTGAGCACTTGTTCTTTCCTATCGACTATCTGGATAGGAACTTCTTCATAAGACAAATCTTTATCGAATTACAATGGTTCATACTCGATCACGTGTTTGTAATCGGGTTTATACGGTCGTAACACCGAAATGTAAAAAATATTATGAATGTTTTCCAATTCTGGAGGTAGAGCTACCTCATAAGCCACTTCTCCCACTCTTCGTAGTATTTCAAATGGACCAATAAATCTTGGACTGAGTTTTCCTTTCTTCCCAAAACGAATCTTCCCCTTCCAAGGAGAAACTTTTAGGAAAACGAAATTTTCTACTTCAAATTCGCGATTCTGCCTGTGTTGATTGGCATACTTTTTCTGTCGATCTTGGGCTGCTACCAATCTTGTCCTGATGAGTTTGACAACTTCAGCAGTTTGTTGTACCAGTTCTGGTCCTAATAGTTGGCGTTCAACGACTTCATCCCAGCACAGTGGAGTTCTGCACTTTCTACCATACAATGCCTCGTAAGGTGGCATACCGATGCTTACGTGTTAACTGTTGTTGTAGGCAAATTCTACCAACGGTAAATGTTCATCCCAGCTTCCTTTGAAATCCATGATGCATGCTCTCAACATATCTTCCAATGTTTGGATTGTTCGTTCACTTTGCCCGTCGGTTTACGGGTGGTATGTTGTACTCATTCACAACTGTGTTCCCATACATTCTTGTAGTCTCTTCCAGAAGTTTGATGTGAACCTTGGATCTCTATCTAACACAATTGACACTGGAACTCCATGTCTTGACATGATCTCTTTAACGTACAGTTTCGCTAGCTGATCAAGATTAAATCTAATCTTTATTGGCAAAAAGTGTGCATATTTTGTCAATCTATCCACTATTACCATATCGCATCGTATCCTTTCTGAGTCGTTGGAAGTCCTACCACAAAATCCATTGTGATATGCTCCCATTTCCATTTCGGTATTTCCAATGGTTGAAGTAACCCGCTTGGTCGTTGATGTTCAGCTTTCACTTTCTAACACGTCAAACATTTTGCAACGCATTCTGCAACGTCTCTTTTCATATTCAGCCACCAAAAATGACGACGCAAATCTTAATACATCTTTGTACTTTCTGGATGAATCGAATATCTTGTGATGTGTGCTTCGATCAAGATTTTGTCTTTAAGCTTTGGTACTGCTGGAACCCAAATTCTTTCCTCGAATCGTAGTAGTCCTTTGGTATCGATCTTGTATTTTACATCGCTACCCTCAATCACTTTCTCTTTGATCGTTTCACATTCTTTATCTTGTAGTTGAGCACTCTTCATTTTGTCCACCAAAGTTGGAGTGGTATCTATCTGGAATAGTCGTTCATCGGATTCCTTTGGAAATTTAATTTCCAACTCTAGCTTTGCCATTGCTGAAATAAGCTCTTCTTGCGTAGTTATCAGCATCAACTTCTCCCGACCTTTCCTGCTCAAAGCATCTGCAACCACATTTGCTTTTCCCGGGTGATAAAAGATCTCACAATCGTAATCCTTTATCAATTCCATCCATCTCCTTTGCCGCATATTCAGGTCCTTCTGTGTGAAAATATACTTCAAACTTTTATGATCTGTGTAGATTTCTTATTTCTCTCCATAGAGATAGTGTCTCCATATCTTGAGAGCAAACACTATTGCAACCAATTCCAAATCATGAGTCGGATAACCTTTCTCATAATCCTTCAGTTATCTTGATGCATACAAATAACTTTGTTGTTCTGCATAAGAACACATCCCAACCCTTTATGTGAGGCATCACTATACACCACAAAGTTACCTGTACTATCTGGTAATGACAACACAGGTGTCATACTTAATTTCTTCTTCAAATCCTGGAAACTTTCTTCACATTTCTCCGTCCATACAAATTTCACAGTTTTCCCGGTCAAATTTGTTAATGGAGTAGCTATCTTAGAAAAATCATGAATAAATTGTCTGTAATAACTGGCCAGTCCCAAGAAACTCCTCACTTCCGACGGTGTTCTTGGTTGTTCCCAATTTATTACAGCTTCCACTTTTGATGGATCAACGGAAATCCCATCTTTGTCAATCACGTGCCCAAGAAATTGCACACGATCTAGCCAAAATTCGCACTTAGAGAATTTCGCGTACAACTTTTCCTTTCTTAGTGTTTCCAATGTCAAACGTAAGTGTTCCACGTGTTCTTCTTGAGTTTTGGAATACACTAGAATGTCGTCGATGAATACCACTACAAACTTGTCTAAGAACGGTTTAAACACCCTATTCATCAAATCCATGAATGCAGTAGGTACATTGGTTAAACCAAAAGACATCACCAGAAACACGTAATGTCCATACCGAGTTCTGAATGTTGTTCGTGGTATATCCTCCTTCCTCACTTTCAACTGGTGATACCCACTTCTCAAATCTATTTTCGAAAACTATTTAGCACCCTTCAACTGGTCAAACAAGTCATCTATTCTTGGTAATAGATATTTGTTTTTAATAGTGACTTTGTTTAATTCTCTATAATCAATGCAAAGACGCATTGACCCATCCTTCTTCTTCATGAATAACACCGGCGCTCCCCACAGTGATACGCTTGTTTGAATATACTTTTGGTCTAATAATTCTTGCAACTGTACCATCAGTTCCTTCATTTCTACTGGAGCCATTCTGTACGGGGCCTTTGATATCAGTGCTGTCCACGACACTAAGTCGATCACGAATTCAATCTCTCTATTAGGCGGAAGTCTTGGCAAATCCTCTAGAAACACATCCTCAAATTCCCTCACCACTGGTATCTCTTCCAGTTTCACATTCTTTTTTTGAGTATCGACTATGTAAGCTAAATAGCCCACACACCTTGACTCAACAATTTCTTGCTTTGCGTATAATCGTCGAGACATTTCATTTGTCTAGGCGATTTACTCAGAATAGAATACTACCTTTGATTTTGAGTCATAAGTTTACACATTTCTTTTGGCAATCAATTACCGCTCCATATTTGAACAGCCAATCCATTCCCAAAATTACATCAAACTCTCTCAATCTAATCGGAATCAAATCTAACATTAGGCTATTCTCCTTAATGTTCACCCTACAGTTCTTGTATACGAATCTAACATGGATTATCTCTTTATTCGCAATCTCTATGTTCAAAGGGAAATTCAGTTCTTCTCTAGGCAATTCTAACCTCTTAGCAAATTCATCAGAGATAAACGAGAAAGTAGCACCCGAATCAAATAATACATAAGCATCAATATCATTGATTGGGATAATACCTGACCTGACATCTTTTGATTGCACAACATCTTGCACAGTCATGTTAAAAGTTCTAGCTGTGGGTTTGTTTGATGATGTACCTCCATTGTTACATCCATTGCTTCTGGTTGTCACTCCATCCTTCTTCTTAGGGCATTCACGAGCAAAGGGATCCTTGGATCCGCACGTGAAGCACACATTCTTCTTAGATTGTGTGCAATTTGGGGCGATGTGACCCTCCTGGCCATAATTGAAGCATACTCATTTCCCCATAAAGCACGTACCCTTGTGAAACTTACCGCATGTAGCACATGCTTCAAACTTCTTGATCTGCTGGTTACCCTGCTGGTTTCCAGCACCCACATTTCCATTCCACTTCCTCTTCAAGTTGTTGTTGTTGTTGTTTCCACCACTACCACCTCCATTCTTGATTACAACCTCGTTCTTCTTCTTCTTCTGTTCCTAATTGAACTTTGTCACTGTCTCGCCTCCACCTTTAGCGAGTATTGCTTTCTCCATTACTGTTGCGAAAGTCTTCAATTGAAATAGGGAAACCCTCTTTGTCAAACGTGGCTTGGTCCTCTGTTCAAACCTCTTCGCCTTGTGTTCGTCTTCTTTGACTTGATAAAGCGCGCAACCTCGCTTGACTCGTTGAATTTAGCGGCATACTCGAATATCTAGTCATTGTTCCACTACTCGCTCCATAAATTGTACTTCCAGTTGACCCTTCGAACTCTCAAGAAAATAGTTCTCGAAGAATATCTCCTTAAACCTATCACAGGTCATCATCCCTGGTCCTTCTCGAGTTTTATTGGCCTGCCACCAATAACTAGCTTCTGCTTTCAACATGAATATTGCGAAAGCAGTCTTCTGATCATCTCCTACCCTAGCAACATCGAACACCTTCTCTATCTCCATAATCCAAGTATGTGCCTCGATTTGGATTCATCGACCTGAAAATTCGGTGGTCCAACCGCCTTGAACTCCTTAAACGTTGTTCTTTGGTTACGTAGTTGATTACGTGAATGCTCACTGTCGATGCGTCACTAATTGTTGAACTGGGTTAGCATCAACATTGTCGTTATTGTTGGTTCCTTCGTTGGTTCTCTGTCGTGGTGCTTGATGTCTGGGAGGCATTTTCTATTTAAAAATACACCAATTATATTATTACTCAATTCTTTTTAGTAATTTCTACTTAACTTGCTTCCACTAAAGAAATAACCATAAATCACATAACACCTTGAATAAAATAACAACTTTTATTTATTCATAACCTCTTTGAAAACATAAAACAATAGCATTACTACGATTTACATTACTTTCCTGAAATACTAAAGTTTCAGGACAACATCATCCTCATATCCCATAGGTTTCATAACACTTGGGATTTACAATTTATTTAACATTTTATTCATCGTACAACAACTACGATGTTCTACTAAGATACTGCTTAGCCTTACTACGTTCTTCCTCCATGACTCGGAACATTTTTCTGAGATCTAATATGTACGATGGCAACGTCTCGAACTGAATAGGATATCCCATGACCCTATCCTGAGCTCGATTAACCATGGTGTTGAATACTACTTAGTAATTTCTACTTAACTTGCTTCCACTAAAGAAATAACCATAAATCACATAACACCTTGAATAAAATAACAACTTTTATTTATTCATAACCTCTTTGAAAACATAAAACAATAGCATTACTACGATTTACATTACTTTCCTTAAATACTAAAGTTTCAGGACAACATCATCCTCATATCCCATAGGTTTCATAACACTTGGGATTTACAATTTATTTAACATTTTATTCATCGTACAACAACTACGATGTTCTACTAAGATACTGCTTAGCCTTACTACGTTCTTCCTCCATGACTCGGAACATTGTTCTGAGATCTAATATGTACGATGGCAACGTCTCGAACTGAATAGGATATCCCATGACCCTATCCTGAGCTCGATTAACCATGGTGTTGAATACTCTATTCATCTCTTCCATCTTCATTCTCTTTGCCTGTGCGTCTTTCACTGCTATCCCGGCTCGTTGAAACATTCCCTCATATGCGTCTTCGGCTCTTGCCCTCTTCGTAGCTTATTCCCTTAGCTTATTCTTCAATTCAGCGACCTCCTCGATTAGTTGTTCTTTCTCTCCTTCAGTCTGTTCTAGTTTCTCCTCAACATTAGTCAGTCGTTCCTCACGATCTTGGATTTCATTGTCTTTCTGTGTTATTGTAGTCTGTTGTTCAGCTACTATCTCTTTCAATTTCTCGACTGTATCCTGAAGTTCCACGTTATGGTCGTAGACTTCATCGTACATTCGAGAAGCTATCGAGGTTAGTGGAGTCTCCTCCTCCTCGTCCTCGTCATCCTCATCCTCCTGTGGCAACTCAACGGGATCCTCCTCATCCGTCTCCACATCATCATCCTCATCTTCAACCATTGTGACCAACGGGGCTGACTCCCATGGCAGTAGTTGTTCCCAACTAACATGAATGTCTCGAGGCTCCTCCTCTATAGGCATCTGAGGTTTATCCTCCCTAGCCTGACTGGATTCTCCGACATTAGTCATCCTGACAACAAAATTTTAAGTTTTAATCATTAATCATTACTACTTGACACTCACGAGCACATAAGTATAAACACATAATCACATAAGTGTTTTATTATTTCTTCCTTAAAACTCGATAGGAGTTAATCACTACTATCTTTTCAAAGGCTACTTCCTAAGGCTTTTCCCCACCTAAGGTTCATAACCTAAAGCTTTGATACCAACTTGTGACACCCCCAAATCCTTGTACTTCATTACCTCAAGATTTGGTGTTCACGTAATCAAAACATTCATATCTAACTACCCAATTATAATAAATTGAATAATAAAACCTACCCATACAGGATTAATTTAATAAAAACACTATCTCTTAGGTTCTCTAACCTTTAATACAATCAATCAAGTGCGGAAATAAAATTATTACATCACATCATTATTAAAAGTCTATCATCAATGATAAAACAAAATTACAAGTCTTCATCACTTGTACATTTTTTTTTCTTTCCTTCGCTAGTTGTAAGTTTATCTACCTTCTCATTCATAGCTGCAATATATGTATAAATATGCAAGAGTGAGCAAACAAAGCTCACTTGAGATAAAGAATAAATATCTTCACAACATTTGCCAAATAATAGGCTCAATAGAACTGAATAATATGTTCTATTAACATTACAACATTTGCCAAATAATAGGATCCATAGAACTGAATGATATGTTCTATTAATATTTCAACATTTTCTAACTCATAGGCTCAATAGAACTGAATAATTTGTTCTATTAACATTCTTAAATAAACTACTGAGGGTCAAATGACCATGAACCATGTTCACAGTTATAAGTAATCTTTCAACTTTAACTTTAACAAATCGTATGACTATAAGGACTCCACGTACTTAGTGGGATCAATCC